>OX328126.1:19973207-20470707 GCA_946811695.1 Gonocerus acuteangulatus
CCATAAGTCCAGGGCAGCCACATGGGGGGGGGGGCAGACGGGGACTGTTGTCCCGGGTCCGGGCTCCGCTAATTGGGAAAACAATTATAGGTTAAGAACTTGAAAAAGAATGGATTTTAGAAATATAGGCCCGCAAAGCCTATATTTGTTGAAATGGGATCCAGATTGTTTTCATGTACATAAACGACAAAACAAGTGCAGTCCCAGAATAGAATAGGTATTTCATTACGTGTCGTAATAAAACTACTTGTAGATACCGAAAGTGACTTTTGTTGCACCGATTGTCGGACGATGTTTAAATTTAAAGATAAGAAGAGCAAGGGGGGGGGGTCTCCCGTGGTCTAATGGCTAGCGCCTTGGATTCATAAGCGGGAGATGGTGGGTTCGATTCCCAACCTCCGGCAGGAATTTTATCATCCCACGGCTCGCTGGTGAAATTCCTCGCTACACCCTGGATGTCGGCGCTAATGACCTAGATTTATATGTGCCTTAAAAAAAAAAAAAAAAAAAAAAAAAAGAAGAGCAAGGGCTGTGCCTGACGGGAAAACAATTATAGGTTAAGAGCTTGAAAAAGAATGGATTTTAGAAATATAGGCCCGCAATCCACTCCCTCTTCATGTCCACCCGCCAAATACATAATGTTTTGTTTTTGAGGTAAGTACGAAAAAACAATACAAAATAATTGTTTAAAGTGTTTTATGTATTAATTAAACCTAAAGCCATGTCATAAACAGAGACGTTTTTTTTAAATCAATTAAGGGGACCGTGGCGGGGGGCCCGTGAAGTTATTTGGACAGGGGCTCCTAGTTCCTCTCGGAGACCCTGCCAATGACAAAGTACTAAAATTTTCAGTTTTGTGGATTTCAAATCCTAAAATGTACAAGCCACTTGTATGATTTTTTTTTAATGATGATTTTGAGAACATATTACATTTTTTGCAAAACAATATTGCAGATTAGTATACATTTATTAGAAGTTTCAACCATTAAGAGTACTAGTGAGGAAATTATGATTTCTTTGTTGGAAGGGGAGAGGGTTTATCAATATGTATTGGGGGGCCGTGATCAAAATCTGGTCCTGGGCCCGGCTCTGAGATGTGGCGGCCCTGCCTAAGTCGCAATTAATTCCACGGCATCTAGATTATTTTGGATGAGAAACACCAAATCTTCGGCAAGACACACAAGAACCTACTATCCCTCCGGAAGGCTATGGGACGAATTTAAGGGGAGCAGCTATTCTAACCGCTGTCTTTATAAGTAGTAATTTATTACGATGAAATGAATACCTGTTCCTAGAAATAAAAGTGAAATAGTTCCGGAGAAGGAATTTGATTTTAGCAACGAATTTTATTTTTCAATTTTTAACTTTAGAAAAATTGACTTGCCTGGCTGGTATCAGGATTAAATACCTCTGCTGCCGGTCGATTCCATCCTGGAAGAGAGAGGCGAATTAAGAAAAACAATGATCTCTTGTGATGGAATTGTCCAAGATTTGACCACAGCCTGCAAAAATTTCAGTATAAAAAGAAAATTTCAAGAGAAAGAATATTACCATACTTTCGTATCGAAAAAAAAAAAAAAAGGAATAACTTAAGAATAAGAGAAAGAAAATTTAGTAACAGATATTTCTGACAATGTTCATTGCGATAATAAATTGTGAAAAATAAGAATATGATTACAAAGTAAAACGATAATTAGATAATTTGAAATTAAATAGCTTATTGATAAGGTATCGATTTCTAGGGTTTGACGTTTGAATCCTGTTATGTTGGTAGATTCGCATTTTTTTCTTGCTGATTTGAGCTCATTTCAATTGTAGTGGGAAATTGTTGAGGCATGCACCAATCGATGAATTGGTTATTAGATTGCTTTAGCTTAGGTATCCTAGTGATAATATATTGACTGAACAATTTATGTCAGATCTGAGTAGTACATTTGTCTAGCTGATTATTCAAGGACTTTCCGGTAACTTTCTTTTAGTGTTATATTGTGCGAGATAACTTAAACAAAGTTTATATTGAGCAATTACTTTTGTAAAAGCTTTATAGAATGGCAGCTGCCCTTCTGGCTGTAGTAGCTGTCTTGCTCTGTCTTATATTTAAAGTCTTGAATCTGACATCTCAAGCACAAAAGCCCAAAATATATGGAAAAGATGTGGGCTTCATTGCAGCTCTGCTGAAGATTAGTCCTTTACTGGAAAAACCGTAAGTTTTATTAATCATATAAATTGTAATGCTTTTAAATACTCTTTGTTCATCAAATGTTGTTTTTGGTAGGTACATCCCTACAAGGTTGTGGGGCTATAATGGTCATATTCAAACAATTGTTCATAGTATCATTGGAAGAGTACGGTGTCCCTGGCCGATAGGAGAACGTATCGAATTAAAATTGAAAGATGGGAGCACCTTGACTTACGACATTTATCAACCTATTTATAGAGCAACAGGTTATTTTTCAATAATAGTTTCTTATTATTATAAATTATGATTTTCATTGTTTTTCTTCAGAACTGATTCTACTTGTGGTTAACGCTATGAATGTTTAGTTTTGTAATGTAATGATGCTCCTTTCAACTTCAATTCAAATACTGGCATTTAAATTACAATCCTAAATTCAAGGTTTTCATTTCTTAAGGTTACTAGGACTAGGCTCAACGTTAATTTCTTGAAAGTTGTTTGATTTACTTTAAATTCTCCATTGACTACTGAAGTTAAATTTTTGAAGGTGCAATATAAATTACTAAACCGCCTAAAATAGCTTGCCCACTTTCAAATCAGCTCTATTGACACAATGAATTCAACATATTTTCTAAAATATCTAAAATTTCCTTCTCTTTTTTTAATGAAAATAATCCTGAAATATAAGTAAAATAAATGAAAAAAAAAAATCGTTCATCAATCTTATCAGTTTACTTTATTTTATCAGTTAAGATAGACAGTTTTTTTAAAAAAATAAATTGAGTACTTTCCTTTTTTTTAAAGTAATGTGATTAGATTGTGATGACTAATTAAAATGGCAATGACGTCATTCAAAAAGTAAACATTATTTGAATTAAAACCTCTCTTAGAATGTTCCAATGGCTTTATTATATTTATTTATTTATTTTTTAAATTAAGCTCCTCCAACCAATTCCTAAACTTAAGCAAATGTTTTCAACATTTTTAATTTTGTTGATACTTCTCCAAAGAATTGTCTTTTTATTTAATAATAATTATAATAAAAAAACTAATCAATATTCTTCGGATTAGTTTTTCCTTATTGTTTAAAGGCACAGTATTGAACTGAATATGTCCTATTCAGTGTGCCTTAAATGAGTCCTGACTTATTTAAATCTTGGGGTATACTAACTCAAATCAGTGGCAATATCTGACGTCAGATCACTTTTGAGCTTGCTCAGGGCACTTCTTTTTTTGATAAAATATATCAATTTCTAATAATCTTTTTTTAAATAAAAAAAGACAAATAATTTCATTTATTACAAAACACTAAATTGTTTGCATGAATTTATACTTTAGGAGCAGAATTTTTCTTAGGTTGTTTAATAGAACAATGTGCTCATGCGGCTCGTTTCCGAATATATTATGCATATTTGTATAAAACATACAATTAATATAATATTATCTTCATCATTATTTATTTATTTATTTAAATTTTAACGTCCATTTATTATTAACTACGAATTTTAGGACGGGTTATCTATAGGTTACCACCCTTTTCTAGCCAGGATAGGGGTGATGCCTTTTCTTTTTTCGAAAGAAAAGCCACCGCCCCTAGTGGGAATCGAACCCACGACCCTTTGGCACAGAGTGTTAAGAGCTCACGCCTTACCGCTCACGGCTACCGGGTCTCCTCTTCATCATTATAATGTCAATATAATTATAGTCATTCAAGTGTGGTTTCAACAATTACTTCAAATTTTAATCAAGGTCAATTCAATTTATCTGGCCAAACTATCAGATCATTATCATCAATTGAACCCCAATAACTACGTATATTTGTCATGGTAGACACTCCTGATATCAGCTGCCAGTTGACAATTATTTTACCAATTTTAATTTATGTTCCATTTAAAAATTATTTAAAGAATTATATATTTAATAATTTGTTTGGTGAACTCTATTTTATTTTATTTTTCTCTCTACATAAACTTTTCACTTGTCAAACAATAAGTCTATAGGTAACAGTGTTGCCTTGTAGACCTGTCAACGGATGTTCAAAAACAGCTATACATGGAAATGCTTGGAACACAATTTTTTACTTCATAACTTTTTTTTTTTAAACGCAATTCAACCACACGGGCCATTGTTACCTAATACCTTTGTTTGGCCAAGTTAGAAGGTCAACATATCAGAAGTCCCCGCCCCTAGCCTCTCAGCCGGGTGGGAGGGGGGTGTACGAAGGTCCCATTTTTTGGGTATTCGCTTATACCTCAGAAACCAAGCGTCCTAGCAACATGACCATTCTATAACAAATAAAAGCTAATTAAATTTGCTACAAGTTTTTCTCCATCAAGTTTCTCAAGATATCTTTAGTTTACCTGATATCCGCTCTTGAAAGTCTGTAATTTGGGGGGGGGGGGGAAACACTTTAGCCACACATTTTATAAAGACTTCTGTCATTTTGGGAAAAAACATTTTTGCCCCACATTTTTTGCTTTGGGCGTATAAATACCACCAAATATATAACTGTGGGCGTATTCACACTAAATTTTTAGATCTAAACCATTATATAGACAATCGAACACTGAAATTGTTTTAACATTTGAAGGAAAATACATAAAATAGTAAAATAATATATATTATTGAAGGTAATTTAATGCTATACAACCCTATAACTGGAATTTATTTTTTGGGCTCATCGTTGAAGAGTTATTTGGTCAAAAGGTGTGTTTTTTTCCCAAAATGACAGACTTTATAGAGCAGGTATCTTGAAAACTAAAGCTATCTCAAAAAACTTGATTGAGTAGAATTTGTAGCAAATTTAATCAGCTTTCATTTGTTATACAATGGTCATGTCGCTAGGACACATGGTTTCCAAGATATAAGTGAAAATCCGCAAAATGGGACCTCCCCTCCCCACGGCTCGAAGGCTACGGGTGGGGACTTTTGATACGTACGTCCTCCTAACTAGCCCGAACAAAATTAAGAAGCCAAAAATTTTGTTCCAAACATTTCCCTCTATAACACTTAGTTGCCTGGACTATTGTTTCTGTTATATTTAAAGGTTTCACTTAACGATATATAATAAAAAATGGCGCAATTATAAAAATTATCATTATTCAGATTTTTTTTGCTTATTTTATCTTTTCTAATCACCACTTGTATTTCCTTGTATTTGAATTGTTACAAAAGCTTTAGAGATTACTATTTTCTTTCCCTGTAGGTCAACCAATTCAGGAACACCATTCATATCATGAGACAAATCTTAATAACACATTCCCTTCTTTGTGAAAGTTTGGAAATATGCTATAAATAAGCCAACTTGTTTAAGAGCTCATTAATAGTTTATTTCCGCTTTAAAAAAGCACGATTCTAGGAGCTTATGTCACAACATATGGTAATTTAAATGCTTACATATAATTATTAAAATGCATTATTTCACACCTTTATTACAAAACAGATATATAATTTTCCTTGGATAGCACTTTTTGCTAGGGGTTATCCTATCATGATGAGTAAAAAAAAATTGATTTGAGAACTTAGATATATTGCTAAGCAAGTGACAAGTGTAAGTTATATATATATGTGTGTGTGTTTGTGTGCGTGTGTGTGTGTACAGTTGAATCATTCATATCTGAAGCCCTTGTCAAATGTTTCTCGTAAAACATTGATGGATGTGCTGTTTAAGTAAACAGATACAGGGAGAAAGGAGCCATTTGATGACTAATATAGTTTTAAATTTATAGTGTTTTTAACTTTGTGCACATTTAAGTTGAATACTGAAGAAGGCTTCAAAATACATTGTGATACTGTTCAAATAGAGACAAGTTACAAAATCTGCTCTGCGCTTTGATTATTGCTTGTTCAGTTAGACAGAATATTTCTCATCCCGCATGCACAAAATTCTGAGGAAAAGATTCCTGACGGTTCTGTCATTTGCATTTTAATTACAATGAACCACAAGCTACTTTATTTATTTATTTAAATTTTAACGTCCATTTATTATTAACTACGAATAAGCTACTTTAAACTCAATAAAAACTGATAATGTCTCGTTTAGGACCCGGGAAGGTTTTGAGAGGTCAGGCAAGGGAGATAGTGTTTAATATTTATCAATACCTAACCAAGCTAAGGCTAAAAACAATATAAGTATAGTGTTTTCAAATAGATGGTTTAGTTGGAGGGAAAAGGGTGCGGCCTATATTCCCCGTGCAAGAAATTGGCCGTAAAAATTCTCTCTGTTATAACCTTAGTGAATAAAGCACCTCATTTAATATTAAAAAAAAAACTAGGTGCTTTGGTTTTTTTTTTTTTTATTTACATTTTAACCCCCTTAAAAGTGTCTGCCTTATTTATTATTCATTGCAAAATTGCCTACTTTTACATTAAAGATTGTTGGCTTCTGAATAAAACTCTATTTTTGGGCAATGTGTTTTTTGCTCCTTTCCCCTATGTGCAGTAACTGGTGTTCCAGGGTAAGTCTAGCCAACACATATTTGCCTTCTTATCTATAAAAGAGGTACATTATAGACAAATTTCAAGGGGCATAAAACACTTCATGAAACGTGTGTTACCAGCTCCCCGACTATAATATTGCTTCCTGTGTACTCAAAACACTGATATAGAAATAACAAGTATTTATATTGTGTTGTAAGATTTTGGAAAATAAATATGTGTAAAATGTATAACATTGTATTTTATTGATACAATGCAATATATATATATTGATACAAAAATAATAAAGAGTTTAGGATAACCCCTTAGAATAAATTATGATATACAAAATTAACTACACTTTTTCTTTGTGATAAATTTGATATATATTTCTTTTTGCAGATGATGTGACACTGGTTATAGTACCTGGTATATGTAATTCCTCAGAGAGCGTATACGTACGTACGTTCGTTCATTACTCTCAGTACAATGGCTTCAGATGTGCGGTATTGAATCATATTGGAGCGCTATCTTCTGTTCCTGTTACGTCTACTCGAATATTCACATATGGTTAGTCATTACAAAAATTTCTATTAGTCTAGATTATTTATTAACTTTAAACTCGTATTCATAGATTGTGAGTTTAAACCCTTCAGGTGTTTTTTTAGCAAGGCAGAGGAAAGCCCCAGGGGCATCGATGATATGAAGCAGATGGTGTATCTTTTTAGGTACAGCTTTATATCGTGACTTCCTAACAACCCAGTGTTGCTTCTGTCAGGCAAGTTTGTAGGTTCTCCTTTCGTGTCGGTAATATCATTAGTGCAGTATACGCCGACATAGTCACACTATTTTAATTTATTTATTTTAATTTTATGCTGAAATTTCTCATAATTTTGTGATTAAATATTGCCTAATAATGCTAGTTTTTTTTTAATCCGTATTTTGCGCAAAGAGTCTTAGATTTAAAGCATGATTGAGTGCTTTAATATGGTTTTGTTTGTTTTAATATTATTATCAATTAGAAAATATTTTTTTTTATTAATGAAAAATGATCTGATGACATAAATTTTCAGGTTTTACTTCTGATCTTAGATCAATGGTCAACCATGTATGCGAAAAATATCCTACGACAAAAGTAATTTGTGTTGGATATAGCATGGGTGGAAACACAGTTACTAAGTATTTGGGAGAAAAGGAGACAATAAAGCCAAATAATATCATTGCAGGCATTTCTATTTGCCAAGGATATGACATTATCAAGTAAGCTGCCATTTTTTATGTTTTACATTTTATTTTTATTAAAAATATACAAAAGTTTAGATGTCATCAGTATTTCTGATTTAACCCTTACCTTTACGACGGGTAGTGTGGGCTGGCTGACCCTTCAGTATGGCAATCTCTCTACCTTTCCGGACTCCTGTTATGACGTTATTCTCGCCCTCCTCTATCTGTGTGAACCCTTTCATATAATTTCCTTAGTTAAAATTTCAAATTGTAGGGCAACTATATTTTACTATTTATTTACTTTCTCTTTTTAGCTCTGAATATTTAGGTTGAATTAAGTAATTATATGCTCCAATACATTTTTTTTATAGACTATATTTTCCAATACAATTTTTTTACGATATAGGTACTAATGAATGATGCTAAGTAAATAAATAAACTGAGTCATTACTCAGCCGTGAACTCATTATAGGCTCTGAAGATGGTAGCAAGAGTTGCTGAAAGCTCTAAACGCGAAAAATAAAAGTAGTTGTGAAGGAACTTGACGTTCCATTTTACCGAAGATCTTCCTTCTCTGCCAGCAACTATTCCCCCAACAACTCATGGTGAAGGAGGCCCGGTGGCTGTGAATCTTAAGACTCAGTGCCAAGAATCGTGGGTTCGATTCCCACTGGGGGCGGTGACTTTTCTTTTAAAAAAAAAGTACATCAGCCCTAACCTGGCTAGAAAAGGGTGGTAACCTATAAATAACCCGTCCTAAAATTTGTTGGTAATAATAAATTGACGCTAAAATTTCAATAAATAAATAACTAGTGGTGAAATGAAATAGCTAAAGCTTTCCTCAGTCCTTGTTTAATAGCCGCAAGATTGAACTCCTGGGAAAGTCAGCCATAGGTAAGCCGGTAAACGAGAGAGGAGGGTTGAACTGCTGTACCAGTCCTTCGTTCCAGAGGCATGGCACGCCTCGACTTCAACAGCAGTCTATAGTAAGGAAAGGGTTAATCCTTAGAGTTCTGCGAGTTGACATGACCTACCGATCTCTGGGTGCGATAAGCCCACACTGAAATTCGTCCCCTGGGTGGGGCATACTAATCTGATCATAGTACATTTATTTTCACATACACCTTTTTGAGCCATTCTTCGGCTGTGGACTGGCAATAGTGGAGTTAATTAAAATGAGTTGTTTTTAGCAGGCTCTAACAATGCTTTTATTCTGATTGTTGTGAACCGCATCTCCAGTTTGCACCATGAAAAATTTCAATTTTTTGCTCTCTGTGAGGAGAGGATAAGGTAAATTCAAATTTCACTTGTTTTCTATTAAATTCTGAAACCCATTAATTTTCATTTGGTGCGAACTGGAAAGTGTTAAATTCACTTCAGTCTTGTTTTCAAAACATAATGCGATTTGTTACTTTATTTTAAAAATACTTGTACTAATAAATTAATTAAATTTAGATTGTTGATTAAACAAAATCAAGATGAGGATAGCTATCGTTTGTTCCTTTCAGAGAAATATTGTGATGGAAAAACCATGAAAAATATCTGTGTCCCACTATTGAGTGTGACCTTTTATAAACCAAACATAGAATCCCATAAAGATTTGAAAATTGAGACTCCTTATTCTTGAAGGACACTAGTGAATCTTCATTTGTGGAATATAATCTCGTACGACCTTTGGTTTTCTTCCACCTCTTCACATAATTGTGCTACCATTGATCAAGCCTGCATTGTTCTATAAACATCCATAAATAACCTTAATAATTTTATAATAGCCTATTCTAACTAAACCATCCTTCACTTTATTATAAATTCAATAATAGACATATTAAATTCTTGTAATTCCACCCTAATAATTTAACCCTTTCGTTGCTGACGAATGAAACGACTAGCAGCACCCGGTATGCTCGATGCTTTTCCGTCTAACTCCCCCCATATGCTCGCCAATCTCTCCTTATCTCGACCTCTCTACCGTTCGACTCTTTCCTCTCTCTCAGAAAACGAGGTGCATCGTCACTCATATCGAAGGAGGCTATCTATACCAACCGTACTATACAAGATCCAGATTGTGACTGAAAAATATAAACAGCAACAATACGGCTGGAGAGACAAATCTGAGTACGACCCTGCAAATAGGCGGCGAGGTGCGCCAGCTTCAACAATTACCCATAACAATGCCGATTGTAGGACTTTACATTTTTATATAGATACTAATAGACTTGCACAATGAAAAATTTCAATTATTATGCGAAGAAGATTTGATGAAATCGAAAAGTTTGTGAAGAACCGGATGAAGCTCTATTCGTAAATACTAAAATCACTAGCAATTATGGGATAATTGAGATATAAAATCTCTGTTACTTTAACCTTTAGAGAAAAATTATTAGTCATTACAGATCCTAGAAATGCTCAGAAAATTATATTGAATGCATCATTTCATTATGGCTTCTTTAGATGTCTCAGAGATAAGACATTATAATATCTTACATAGTATGGTTATTGTATAAACACATTAGTTAATTAAAAATTATAATATTCCGTAGATTTAATGAACCTACGAACCATCCTTAATATCACTAGGTCCCACTGATTTTATGCGAGTTAATAGAACTAGGCCGGAGAAGCGACAGACGGGGCTAATACCGGCCACGAGTTAACTCGTGTGGAGCGTCTGGGGCACTGCTTTTTGTACGCGAGTTAACTTGTTCAGAGCAACGAAAGGGTTAACATAAAAGGTTCTGTATATCTATATTTATATATATATATATATATATATATATATATATATATATGTATGTATATATAATGATACCCTAGATAAAACTAATAGTAATGTTATTACTTTATAGAGGAACAAAGCTTATCCTTCAGTGGCAGAACTTCAGAAGATTCTATTTGTATGCAATAACTGAAGCAATGAAAGCTATTGTTCTACGTAATCGAGGTACGCTGTTGTCTGAAGAAGCAAAAAATAAATTCAATCTTAAAGAAAAAGATATTGTTTCCGCTGCTACATTGCCTGAACTTGATGATGCTTATACCAGGTGAATTATTTTATTCATTGTTTTTTGGTGCACTGACTACTTTTGTCATCTCTCTTTATTCAATTAACATTATATTTAATGATATATAAGTTAACAGTTCAAAAATGCTGTAATGAGTGTTATCTCAATAGCTAGCTACATTCCTTCATAATAGTCGGAGAGCTGATAACGCACGTTTCATAAAGTATTTTATGCACCTTGAAATTTTGCTATAGCGCATATCTTGGGTAGATAAGAAGGGTAAGTATGTGTTGGCTAGACTTACCGTGGAGGTATTGCGCGTAGGGGAAAGGTGCAACAAAAAAAAAATAGTTGACCCAAGAAAAGTGTTTTATTCAGAATCCAACAATCTTTAATGTCAAATTAAGGCAATTTTAAAATGAATAATAAATAAGGCAGTCACTGTTATGGGGGTTAACATGTAAAAAAAAAAAAAAAAAAAAAAAAAAAAAAAAAAAAAAAAAAACAAAAAAAAAACGAGTAGTTTTTTTTTTTATATTAAATGAAGTGTTTTATTCATGCTGCGATTTTAAAACAGTTTTTAATAAACATAATTGAATATAATTACAAAATGGCATACATTTTTTGTGGGGTTAAATTATCATCAAACATGAAAATAAATGTTGCCTATCATAGACTGAAAATTTACTGCTGTACAAAATCACCCAAGACCCAATAAGATTGTAGAGAACATCCACAACTGCCCCAGATGATCGGTGCTCTCACTCACTCTTACGGTTACACGCAGCATATTGAAGTCTATCATAGGCAACATTTATTCTCATGTTTTCTGATAGTTAAACCCCACATAAAGTGTCTGCCCTTTTCTAATTATTTGCAATTATATTTATTGCAGACGGTGCTTAAATTGCAACATGAATAGAACACTTCATTTAATATTTTTAAAAAA
Organism: Gonocerus acuteangulatus; assembly: GCA_946811695.1. NCBI lineage: Eukaryota > Metazoa > Arthropoda > Insecta > Hemiptera > Coreidae > Gonocerus > Gonocerus acuteangulatus. The sequence goes on from OX328126.1 coordinate 19,984,975, forward strand.
CTACTTTTTTTTTTTTTTACATATTAACACCCTTAAAAATGTCTGTCTTATTTATTATTCATTGTAAAATTGCTTTAATTTTACATTAAAGATTGTTGGCATCTAAATAAAACACTTTTCTTACCATGCTTAATGGTGGTTTTAACAAAACCATGCTTTTTTGCACCTTTCCCCTTTGCGCAGTACCTGGTGTTCCACGGTAAGTCTAGCCAACACATACCCTCTTATCTACCCAAGAGATGCACTATAGCAAAATTTCAAGGTGCATAAAACACTTCATAATACGTGAGTTATCAGTTCTCCGACTAGAAAGTGCTAAAACATATGCATATTAAGTATAAAACTAATTACAAGTAATATTGTTAGCAACAATTTTTAATTTTTAGACCTTTTAGACATTCTTCATTTTTGGTAACCTCATTAGAGATATGTGCTACACGAGAGCTGCTAGGCAACTCACACACTGCACAAATCTCCATTTTGCAAGACCTACAAAAAAATTAAAATTCTTATCTTTTTTCTTTCTTTTCAGAAAAGTTTATTGTTACCAAAATTTGGCAGAGTTTTATAAATGGAGTAGCAGCTGTAATTATATTAAGACTATTGATGTTCCTATGATTTATATTAATGCTTTGGACGATCCTCTTGTCCCAGAAGAACTGCTTGTTCCTATGAGAGACTTTGCAAGTAGGTATATTTTATTTCTATATTTTGTCAAATATCCAAATTGTGACAACTCTGATTTTTACTAAAGAAGTGGCAATATTATCTTAACTGTAATTTGTTTACTGCTTAATAAATCGTTTATAGCCCTTTCAGTTAGATGGAATACAAGAAAGCCCGCATGCGCAAAATTCTGAGGGAAATATTCCCGACGATTCCGCCATTTGCATTTCCATTACAATGAACAACACGCTACTTTAAACTCTATAAAAACTGATTATGTCTCATTTGGAGGCTTTGAGAGGTCAAGCAAGGGAGATAGTGTGTATATTTATCAATACTTTGCCAAATCTAAGGCTAAAAACAATTTAGGCTATATGCTGTTCAAATAGATGGTTTAGTTAGAGGGAAAAGAGCGTGGCATATATTTCCTGTGCAAGAAATTGGCGGTAAAAATTCTCTCTGTTATATCCCTTTCACTAGGAGGTTTACGTAGTAAGATCCATAAGTTTCCGGCCTGGGATAGAAGGAAAGGTGAAAGAAAAAAACTGGTTTTACTGTTTTCCAATATACTCTCCTCTGAGTTCAACACACTTAATACAACGCTTTGGCAACATTTCTATACCATGACAAAAATAATTTTCTTCTTTGTTAAAAAAAAATGTTCTTCCACTGCTGCTTGGAGCTCTTCCAAGCAGACGTTAAATCGCCTTCCACGAAGGTCAGATTTTAACTTTGAGAAAAGCTAGAAATCGCTAGGGGCCAAGTCTGGGCTGTAGGGTGGATGAGAGATTTCTTGGAATCCACAGTCCTTCACAGCGGCCTTGGAAAGCAATGCTGTGTGGACAGAGGCATTGTCGTGAAGGAGGCCAACACCTCTGCTTAACTTCCCTCGCCTCTTCTCTTTAATGGCGTCTCGTAACCGGTGAAGTAGGGCTGCATAATACTCACCATTCATTGTGGTATTCCTTTCTTTAAAATCTATCAGTAGTATTCCTTTACAGTCCCAAAAAATTGTGGCCATTACCTTTTTTGTTGACTGCGTGACTTTTGCCTTTAAAGGAGGCGCTTCTCCTGGTCTTCTCCATTCCATGGACTAACTTTTGCTGAGTGGGTCATAATATAGAACCATTGTCTCATCCCCAGTTATAACTGAGTCCAAAAAATTCCTTGGGTCGGCATTATACTCGCGTAAAAATTTATTGCAGCAGTGAACTCGTTCCTGTTTTTGAGCAGCTGAAAGAATTTTTGGAACCCATCTTGCACTAACCTTGTTCATATGCAAATGTTCTTTGATGATCCTCAAAACACTTGGTTTTGAAAGCCCTAACCTCGCTGCTATTTCCTTGGTTTTTAATCGCCGGTCAGACAGCAATTCAGATTCCACAAGTTGGATTGTTTCAGAAGTGACAGCTTCCAATGGGCGACTGGGACGTGGGTCATCCTCTAGACGTTCTCTCCCTAACTTAAATAATTTTGCCCATTCTTTTACTGTGGAATACGAGGGGGAGGACTGCCCGTATACACAATCCAAGCGCTCTTTAATTTGGGCAGGAGTAAGACCCTCTTTACAAAAGAATTTAATTACCGCACGGTACTCGAGTTTGAACATTGTAAAAATGGCGAGTTTCCTTCAAGGCTGGACACTGACTGACAAGACTGAGGAAGTGCGGGCGATGGGTATGGAGTGAGCAGGCATGGACCTGCATAGGCGTGCAGGTCCCGGCACGTTTGAAGGAGGGGAAGCAGGACAGGCCGGAAACTTATGGACCTTACCTCATAAAACGTTTCTAGCCTTAGCTTTGGCTATGTATTGGAAAATAATAAACACTATCTTCCTTGCCTGACCTCTCAAAACCTTCCCTAGTCTTAAATGGGACCTAATCAGTTTTTACAAGGTTTCACTTATTGTGTTGTTCCTCTAAATGGGAGTTTGTAAATGGTGTAACCATCAGGAATATTTCCCTTGTGATTTTAAATTTCAGTTTAGGTCCATAAATATTAAATTTTGAGAGTGAACATTAAATCCGGGCAAAATCCATGATGTGTTGAGTGGACGAGTTATATTCACACTGGGGAGCAACTCCTGCCACTTTCTTCAAGGATCCATTGATCCTTCCCCACCCTCACTTCAACTTACAGGGTGTCTACTGGACGAAAAAGTCACAAATGTCATGAAAATGTCACGAAATTGAAAATAAGGCACGAAAAAGTCACGAATTTTGAAACCATGTCACGAAATTTCAGTTTCTACCGGTAATCCGGTACTTGGGCGCATTTGTAATTGTTGCCGGTTTTGTATGACGTCACAATTTTATCTTCCTCTCCCACCCCCTTTGTGAGATTCCTTTCTTGTAGCATTTACACATCAATTATCCATTTTTTAAATTTTTTTTTTGGATATATATGGCGTAGGTCAAAAAAGTAGTACCTTTTTCTTATGTACTACTTTATTGTTGGCTTGCCCTTTTTTAAATATATACAGAGTCTGTATATATTTAAAAAGTGGATAATAAGTCTGTATTATAGACTTAAATATTACCAACTAAGTACTTTGAAAATAAATATTTAGTTAGTAATATTTTTAGAAATTTTGAATTTAGCTACAATTGTTCAATATTTTTGAGACTGCTAATTTCATAGTCAGTCTAAAATTTTCATAATAAGTTCTTCACTTCTAAAATTAATTTAACTATTCTCTCTAACATAAGATGTACATTTTATGCAGTCTTATTAATTGTTGAAATATATGTAGGAGACCCGATGGCCGTGAGGGTTAAGGCGTGAGCACTTAACACTCCGTGCCAAAGGTCGTGGGTTCGATTCCCACTAGGGGTGGTGGCTTTTCTTTCGAGAAAAAGAAAAGGCATCACCCCTATCCTGGCTAGAAAAGGGTGGTAACCTATAGATAACCCGTCCTAAAATTCGTAGTTAATAATAAATGGACTTTAAAATTTAAATAAATAAATATATGTATGTAAAAATTGTATGTTTATAGATATCATGGTAATCCATGTAAGGTTACAAGTAATTTTAAGCTATTAGTTAAGGCTTTTTCTTTTTGATTGATATTATTTTCTTTTTAAGGCATGAAATTTGCTTTTCAAAGGATGAAAATGTCACGAAAAAGTCCCGAAATTGGCTTTCACAAAAGTAGTAGACACCCTGACTTACTATATTTATTTATCATATAATGGTGACTATTTATTTATATAGGAGGCCCGGACGCCATGAGTGTTAAGGTGTGAGCACTCCGTGTGTTCGATTTCCACTAGGGATAGTGACTTTTCTTTAAAAAAAAGAAAATACATCAACTCCAATGTGGTCCCGCCTGCAGAAGGTGCTCTTAGGTTGAGTCTATAATTTCTCCTGTAGAGACGTTATATGGTTGTGAAACAAGTAGAGCATACTAAATAAATTATTAATATTTTAATACTGTTTTAAATGGTTTTGACCTTCTGCTACAATACAATTTATTAATTTTTGTTTTTTTAATTCTAGGTCAGAAAGAGAATGTGGCGTATATTGAAGTATCTCATGGTGGACATCTCGGCTTTTATGAAGGCGGATTTCTATATCCAAATCCTATTTCTTGGCTGGATAAATTGCTAATCGACTTTGTCGCCTCATTAGGCGTGCACAATCAAAAAACGCCAGAATGCAATCGCTGTGTTTAGTCAAAATTATTTCAATTGTGCTCTGAGACATTTGTTGTGATTCCTTTTTGCTCATTAATTTGTTCACATTCCCTAATAACAAAAAACGTATTTTAGATTTACAATATTATATTAAAAGGTTTTCTGCTACACGTTTTGAGGACCAAATAATATTTTTCTACTATTTTTACGTACTTAAATTAAAATTGTTATCAGATCGTTAGAAGTTAGAGTAATGTAAAAAGGTTTTTATTCATTGTTAATTGTTAAATATTTTATAACGTATTACACTATACATTTTGATATTTTAGGAGCTACTGCTGTTTAAATTTGTTAATAAATACAATTCTTATTTATATTTTATGATTCATGTGAGTGTAAATTTGTGTAATTGGCTAAAACCTTATAGGACAAACACTTTTAATTACACTACATACAGTTGTGGTACCTTCTTCAATTAAATATGAACAAGACAAAGTATCCAAATTGACTTTTGCATAATCAAAATCAGCCATTGACCATGTCATTATCATATTTCAGAGTGCTAACACCTAAAATTTTATAACTGCTGTGGTGGGCCACTGAATTACAAGCCATATCTGTTGAAAAATATTATAACAATGTGTCTAATCTGATCAAGAAAATTAGTAGGAAATTTAAAAAAAATGAGAAATGCTGGAATTAATATTGATTTTTCATTAAAAATCAATCGGGAAGATTTACAAGCCACTCTTTTTAGTTATATTTATTTTTTATGGTTGAAAGTTCCTATTCAAAATCAGTGTCCCCAGCGCTCTAGACGCATACATGCAGGCGTGAAAATCAGTGCCCTCAGCGCTCTAGACGCATACATGCAGGCGTGAAAAACAGTGTCCCCAGCACTCTAGACGCATATATGCAGTCTAGGTTCTGCACTTGCCATGATTGGCTTGACTCATAGTTTTTTGTATTCCTTCCTCCAAAAACGGCTGAGACTGGGTGTGCGGCGGGGTCCCACAGCTACGGGGAGAGTAGATCCAGCCCACTGTTCACACCTGTGGATATGCTCGTCCCGCACAACAGCAGTTATAAGGTTAATGTTCCTAAGGAAATAAGCTAGATTTCTTCTTTCATGTTGTGAAAATTGTTGTAAATTGCAATAAACATATGAAAATAAAAAGCAATTGCTGGGGTAAGAAAAATGGATGGATATAGAAACGTGGCAATCCTTGAGTAGCATACCATTAATTTCAGTCAGGTACCAGACATCCGCGTCATTTGTAACAATTGTGTATTTGTATTCTAAATATTGCGCATTTACTAAAATTTATGAGGTCTTGAGACTCAGCATGTTAAAATGATCGAAAGCTAATGCCCATTGTTAATGTTCTCTGTGTTTTTTTGTACTTTTCTTACTCAAAACCCATGAATACCTAAGCAAAACAAAAACGAATGCTGGTTTTGGATTCATCATTTATCAAAATACATAATGATTACCTAATGGTGCCCCTAAAACCAGCCATTCTTATGTATCCTGAGTTTGACCTAAAATAACTGTGGCCCTCACAGACATACCTAACCGTTCTTTTTATTCAAAATAATTTTTGATTAACTTTTCATAGACCATTGTCCAAATGGGAATTTCCTAAATTTGAAGTAATTTCATATTCTAAATATGCTATGGGCCTTGCATGACTTAATAGTAAATTTACTAAAATACAAATGTTTAATGAGAATATTGGTCATATAAGTAAAATGCCAAGATGGAAAGCCTTAATGTTTTTTTTATCTATTTTGTACATCAAACGAAAAACTTCAGATGATAGGGGCACCTTTGTATGGTCTATTACTATTATATAAATAACTGCCATTAAAAATAATTTGGATTGGTATAACATAAAAATCAGGTAAAGTAGAGTGAAGGAATAGCAATTAATGAATGAGCTTTATGAGTGAGAATGCAAAACTATTTATAATAAATATATTAATTTAAATTAATAGTATTTAATGGACAATACATTACATAATAGACTTTAACAAAAAATATCAATAAATAATAAAAATTGCAGTATGCTGTGGTGAAGAAACCTACATACATTTAGATGCATTTGGTGTAGAACATGCTGATACGAAATTACCTTAATTTTTATAATGTTATCCTATTATAATTAAGATATAATGGACAGTAGAATAAAAGTCTTCCATTTCAAGAATATATATATATATATATATATATATATATATATATATATATATATATATTGCAAGGAGGCCCGGTGGCCGTTAAGGTGTGAGCAGAGGTCGTGGGTTCGATTACCACTATGGTGTGGTGGCTTTTCTTTAGAAAAAAGAAAAGGCATCAGCCCTGCCCTGGCTAGAAAAGGGTGGTAACCTATAGATAACCCGTCCTAAACTTCGTAGTTAATAATAATTGACGTTAAAATTTAAATAAATAAATATATATTGCAAGGTAAAGCAATGGAGTCAAAACAGTGATCACATTTTTCAACTATCTACTAGTTATGTATAGCAGCAAAAAATAAAGCATATTAATATTTTAAATCTGTAGTTTTTATTATTTCAACATTCCCATATTAATGACAATGATTAATTGAATTTTAGGCATTTTATTGGTTTTGCAAACATGTTTTATTAATTTGTTAGCAATTTTAAAAATATTATCTCTTGCATCTTTTTAATCCTCGATAATTGGATTAGAGCTATTTGAGGTGCCATTGGCGGGATCGTCGCCCATGTCTTCATTTGAGGCATTAATGACATAAGTGGTTAAAATTAGTTCACAAAAAAAAAAAAATGAGTTCCCACCTAGTATTAGAGCTGTTGTTTGCAGAAAACACTCCAATTGTTTACACCTTTTGAGTGCAGTTGTTCTCCTCTACTTTCTTTTAAAGAAAAGTGCTGTAGTTAGCTGTTTGATATTTCAAAAACCAAGCTTATTTTGAGTCCAACTTTTAAGTATTGGTTCCGATGCTTTAACCCTTACCTTACAGCAGGTGGTGGTGGCTGGCCGACCCTGCAGTAGGGCAATCTCTCTACTTGGCCGGGCCCCTCATATAACTTCCTCCCTCTAAATTTCAAATTGTAGGAAAACTTTATTTAATTATTTATTTACGTTTTCTTTTTAGCTCTAAAAATTTAGGTTAAATAATGTAATTATATGCTCCAATAAATTTTTTTATAGACAATATTTTTTAATACAAAAAATAACTTCTTTTACGATATAGTTACTAATCAATGAAGCTAAATAAATAAATAACCTCTTTGTTATTAAAACAAAAAAAATCATCCTCTTTTTCAATTTTGGGCTTTGGATCTAACACTGGCGGAGTTAATGTTTCCAAGACCGACCCAGGTATCCCTAATCCCTAGCTCCGTTCTCACAAAGAGTTAATTCCCCCGACAACTAGTGGTGAAAGAAATAGATAAAGCTTCCCTAAGTCCTTGCTTAATAGCCCCAAGGTGGATTTCCTGGAAAAGTCAGCTGCAGGGAGCTGGTACAGGAGAGAGGAGAGTCGGACTGCTGTACAAGTCCTTCGTTCCAGGGGCACAGCGTCTGTCAATCTCTAGTCAAGTCCTTCGTTCCAGAGGCATGGCACTCCTCGGCTTATACAGCAGTCTACAGTAAGGAAAGGATTAAAAGTGATGATTTCAATGCCAACAACAATAATTGGGGTCTCCCGTGGTCTAGTGGCTAGATTCATAAGCGGGAGATGGTGGGTTCGATCCCCACCGGTGACAGGAATTTTCTCATCTCAGGGCTCGCTGAGAAAATTCCTGGCTGCACCCTGGATGTCGGTGCTAATGGCCAAGAATTGTCGATGCGCCGTTAAAAAAAAAAAAAAAAAAAAAAATGCTTGATACTAATCAGTGTAGAACATTTGAAGTATTAGTTGTCGATCGGTACATAGTTAAAAAATGTCTTCATGCAATGGGAATGGATCACATTAGTTGATTGAGGGATAGAGACATTAAGAGATGTTTAGCAATGTAAAAAATTTGCTTTGAAGATAAAAAAAAGTGATTTTAGCACAGAATCATCACTTACAACGAAAAATTGATTCATTATGACAGACCTATATGCAAATCAGCATGCCAGGAGAAGCCAGCCTGCCCGTCAAATGTAAACTGCAATATTCCCAAAGTCAAAGGCTGAAGTGTAGTAAGAGTTCTGAAATCGTCAGAAACTATCAATTCCAAGCGTCGCTTACATCAACTAATTCGTTTGAAACAAGCTATTGAGAAATTGATTTTAAAGCATGACAATGCTGGGCCACATGTTAACTTATATCATCCAGATATATAGCAGAATTGAAATGGGAGGTCTTACCCCGCTTTTTAAAACTTCGGAATGTTCTAAAAACATAACTGATATTGGCAAAAAATGTACAGTAAATAAAATATTTATTTAAATTTTAACGTCCATTATTATTAACTAAGAATTTTGGGACGGGTTATCTATAGGTTACCAGCCTTTTCAGGCCAGAATAGGGCCAATGCCTTTCCTTTGTTCACAAGAAAAGCCACCGCCCCATAGTGGGAATCGAACCCACGACCTTCGGCACGGAGAGTTAAGTGCTCATGCCTAAACACTCATGGCCACCGGGCCTGAATCAATAAAATATGAAGAGGCTTACCCTTGATTTGAGGGGGCGAGGTTAGCTCAGTGGTAGAGCACCGGACTAATAAGTTGGAGGACCTGAGTTCAAATCCCGAGCAAGCACTAAAGATTTTTATCTTCTAGTGTCTTCGTTCATGGGTTGAATTCGGCCTCCCTGACCGTTCCTAGGCCAACCCAGCCTTTAATTACATTATTAATGGGTACCTTGTAGTGCTAATGACTGCTAGCAGTCGAAGCAGCCAAGGGGAAAATCAGGCGGCTGGAGCATAGTACTGACCACACTATCTCCCTAGTGTGCTGTATGGTCATGAATCAAATACCTCTATAGTATCTGCCCCTCGTGGCCTGTTACGGGACTGATTTTTTTTTTTTTTTTTACCCTTGATTTAAAGCTTATGTGTTTACTTAAATTTTTTATTGTGATATTAAGAAAGGAAATCTTGGTAAGGTTTGTCAATAACTTGGTACTTGTCACTTTAGACAAACATATGCAAAGTGTCTGCTATTTGCACAGTACACGGCTAGGCATTTAATAATCATCCCAGAGCTTGTCTGTCTCTAAATTGTAAAAGGAAAAACAAATTAAACAAACATTTCATAAACTGTTTCTTTATTGATAATTTTAATAAAATTTATGGCAACTATTAATTATGTTCAATACAATTTTACAGCAAAAAATCTTGGAAAATATTATAAACAAATGAGTATTCAAACATACCAATTCACATAACACATCATTTTAAAGTGTAAATAATAAAACTTGTTTAAATTATACATTGTGCAATATCAAAAGATTTAATGAAGACACACGAATTACATTTATAAAAAGTATAATTAATAAATAATTGTCATTAAAAATTAAGTACAAAGAGTATTTTTTTATTCTATCATTACGACTTTAAATATAATGTACTTAAAACTAAAGGTCAACAAAACAATAAATAAATAAACAAATTAAATAAATTACTTAAATGATGTTTTTTACTTTTGTTTTATAAAATACAAATTACATCACAGATCTGCAACCAAAAAAACTGTTTATGTTTTTTTGGACTATTTCCTATAACTTCTTACTCACTGAAAGCAGGGAAATATCCAGTGTTCCCAAACTTTTTGCAGACCTGTTATTAGAAATAGATTCTACATATGTTGTATGTTATGCCACTTTTTTTTATTTTAATTATGCTTAAAAGTAAACTACAATTTTTAAATGTTCATCACATTGGGGAAAAATACTAAGAAATTTATTAATTATAAAAAAATACAACTTTTATGCTAGTAAAGCACCGAAATTGAATATATTGGTAACTTATTTTTTGGCTAGTCCTAAATTTTTCTACTTTACTTATTAGCATAATTTTTTATTTACTAATTAAATCTCTTCTTTTGCACTTTATAAGTATGCAATGTAAATTATAAAAATAAAGCAGCAATTAAATAAAACTTAAGGAAGAAATAAATAGATTGTTGTGTATATTCTTCTGAAAAAAAAATGTATTACAATTATAATTCCTATAATCATAATACAAAAGATGAAAAAAAAGTACTTACGTATTAGCTTGAACGCAGGTTAGAGATGTGGGTCTCGTTCAGAGGTCTAGATCATCTGTGCAGGCACATAACTTATTAGCATTTCTATTTGCCTATTCCTATGGGCAATTCTGTTGGCCGTTGTTTGTAGTAACTGTCTTGTTTACTTTCCGTTTTCAACACAATTCACTCGTAGATTTGTGTTTTTTACGCGATTTCTTTTCATTTTTTGTTGTTTGAGTTATTAGTGTTGTTTGTGTCCTTTGTGTTGTTCTTGTTTCTTCTAGGTAAATACGTCTTTGGAATTTACCTACAACTGAAAAAGGTGTTAAATTGCATATCGCCCATTTTCCACCAAAAAACCAGAGATCTATAGTATCGAGTTGGATTGACTAGAGTTTTGATATAACATTTAGCGAGTGGAAACGCATAGCAATTATGCCATTAACATAAGTTCTATGCGTTTCCTCAAAATGCGTCTTTGGGAACTGAAAAAATGTTAAATTGCATATCGGCCCATTTTCCACCAAAAAAACAGTGATCTATATTATCAACGAGTTGAATTGACTAGAGTAGGGTTTCGATATAACCTTGAACGAGCGGAAACGCATAGCAATTATGCCATCAACATTAGTACTACACATTTCCTCAAGGTTATATTGAAACTTTAACCAACCCACATCGTTGATAATCCCGTCGCCATATTGGCAAAAATTCAATTAACACCTGTGCTGATGATCTAGATCTCTGACCCGGTGATGATCCAGATCTCTGAGACCCGGTGATGATCCAGATCTCTGAGACCCGGTGATGATCCAGATCTCTGAAACCCGGTTCTTTACTCTGCATTGAAGCTAATACTTAAGTACCTAAAAAAAAATAATTGAATACAATTATGCACTAAAAAATAAATACTTAAGCAACTGATGGAGGAGAGCATCCTCCTAAGAGATTCCCCTTAAGCCTCCTACATAAATAGCTTCATAAGATGAAAAGTTAACAACAAAAAAGCAAAAGGAACATCATCTTTAATTTACCCCCAAACGAAGTGTTCTTCCACTTTGGTGACTTTCACCAGACAAGATCTCTCCAGCAAATGGCAATGCAGGGAGCTAAACTGAACTTATTAATAAACAAAAGATGAGGAACATTAAAAAACTACCTCTAGGTTCAAAATATGCTTCTATCGTGATTTGGGCTAGATAAGAAAAAAAAAAATCCTTACACATCACATTAGCATGTTAAGAGTTCTGGGTTCATTTCATAAAAACGTTCTTTAACTAAATGTACCATAAAACTCACTGATCAAGCATCCTTAGGAAAGAATTACCGTACTCACACTGAAATCACAAAACAAAATTGGTAACCAACTGCTATTTTCCGAGAATATCATTCGTAAATCATAAATGCAACAGACAGAGAACTGAACCCCTTAATTACAATCATTATAAGTTCTTAGAAACATTAAGAGCCATTATCTATTTTTTAAATGGTGTAAAAAGAACACAAACAATCTTTTTAAAAAAATAGTAGAACATATGAGGTGTCGCAGATACAAAGGGTGAACTCAACAAAAGGTAGTTTTCAGGAAAACGCTTTCGAATATTTTTTCCATAGCGGCAAACTCCACTAGAGTATATTCAAAACATTCTTTCTATATGGGATGTCTCATTTTTTGTTTATTCATTTATATCAATAATCAAATTATATTATAATTGTAATTGACCAGGAATTAGTGTGAACTTCACTTTCAACGAAAAGAGGATTTTTCGTATCCGTGTTCCTATGGCAGTTTCCAGCCAGCTTGTTTTCATTCTCTGTGTATTTTTGAAGAGCAAACTCAACATGAAAAATATACCTGTAGATTCTCTGTGTAGCTGAATCGAATGTTGAGTTCGCCCTTCGTATCCGCAATGCCTCATATGGACAAATATTCAATAAATAGAAGATAGGTAGATGCTGAATTACTTTAGATTTCACTATATTAAGATTCAGACAGAATAATTCAATAACACAGTTTTTTTAAATTAAAAACGGACGTACTAAAAATCAAATGACAAAGAAAAATTAAATCCAATGATTCAATTTTGGCAATAGCCTAAAATATATGCATGAGCATTCAAGTGCTTACTTAAATGGAACGAATAATCCATTAAAAAATCCAAGCTATAACGAATCAATTAGCTATGACTCAATAAATTTTTCAATTTCAACAGGACATTATTTTGTTTTTCAAATTTACATATATATATATACACTAAAACATTACATTGACATACACAATTTGACTTTTAAGTCTCAAGGCACGCGATGAAAAGGAAAAAGATTGTTTATAAACTCTTAAAACATTAACAATCGTTACATAGTCATCCTCCAATAGTAATATTTCAAGAATAGATCAAGCTATATGAAGATAAAAATGGCCGGCTTCTAAGTGCAAAACACACAAGTACCTACATACTAATAAAATCGTCCTTATGCATAAAAATTCTTTATTATTTGAAATATATATCTCAGTTGCTATAATGCATTAAATATTTAAATGGCAGCTGCAGTAATCACCCCCACAGTATAAATTAAAATTAATTCTAAGAGCATGCTGAAATAAATACTGTTATTAACCATCTCCTTAACAACTTTACTCTAAGTTCTAATGTCACATTTAACTATCCACGTAGAAACAAAATATTAATTAAATAAAAATGTAATAAATATAAATTCAACAATTATCTGAGCTGAGGGTGAGAATAAAGTTTCTCTTATATTATTACTATATAACAGGGGTGGCCAAGCTCATTGACAGTCCGAGCCAATTTTCAAAATTTGAACTTTTTCGCAAGCTGCAGTTAAATACACATTTAAAAGGTATTAAACATTTTTTTTAGAGAAATTATATTTATTGAAAACATAAATAAAAGAACAAAATATGTATATTTAATTTAAATATTAAAAATTAAACACATTTATTTTACTTTTCTTGATAATTCTTTAAACTTTGGCAAATAATTTGTGACAAGACTTCCCAGAAATTCTTTGAGATGCTGGTTAGTTAAAACTGATCGGTGTTTGGATTTCACGAATTTTAAATTGGAATAAAATTATTCACATGAGTACATATGTTGTTCCAAATATTTAAATAATTTGACAAGGAGCCTTTTTTTTAATCAAGATACTTCGATTCTGGTAAAAAATTTCCGAAATTCAGTAATCGACGTCGACTTATATTTTAATTGTAGAGCTTCATATACTAAATCTTCATTAATTCTAATTCTCCAGATACACAAAAATGAAAAAGGAACTTGGGTACATTCATCGAGAGCCACAAATAATCATTCAAAGAGCCGCAGGTCCCCCCCCCCTGGTTTGTATCATAAATATCCTGGGTGTCCAGGCCAAAACGGCTCAAGGGGAAGATTTTCAGACAGAATATAATGTTTCAGAGGTAAAATATACATAAAATGTGCAGTGGAGAGTTGGGAGCATCTTATGTGGGAAGAACCTCGTAGAGATTATGGATAGGATGAAAAAAAAAACTTACTAAAAAGTGAGTAGATTTTATAACTTAAAACATCAGACTGCTCCTCACAGCGATGCAGGCGGCCAGTGATTTCAAGAAGGTTTGAAAGGCGGTAGAGAGGCAATTTGAACGTACAGCAGGAAGTGGTATGTCTCTTCCTGTACAGAGAAGAGCCTCCTTGTTGTTATAATTTTAGTAATGGATATTTTTGGAATGTAAATAATTCTTATCGTTATTTGTTACATCTTGGGGTATGAAGATTGACAACGAATGGAATACAGTAAGCTGCTTATAAATAAGCCATTTGATTACACACTTACATCTCATGGCGAGACAGAAAAAACACGCCATTTTTGTAAAACCCCATTAACAATATAGTAGAAATTGAGAAAATTATGACTTACATAGTGAATGAAATAGCGAAGATTTACACATACTTAAAATATAAGTAGAGAAGATTAGTACGTAACACATTTATCCATAAATTATTTGACTTTGCAGATGTGTTCCATTGAGAAAAGAAAAGAAAATGAATGCAATAAAATAAAGTACTTCTAACCAATTGATGGCTTATATATAGGCCATAAGCTTATTATCATCCCAAGGAGAATAAAGTGTATAAGAAAAAACAAATACAAAAGAAGATTTTCCTTGAAATGATAAGAAACCTGTCGCCAAATTTGGTCAGCCATCAGTTGGACATGACTGCTTTTCTCTGTGAGGAAATAAATGTACGTATTTATAATTTATACATAAAAAAAGTAGTAACCTATACCATTGAGATTTTTATATTCATATATTCCTGAACGATATATGATATCAACCAACTTATAATGAACACAAAACTACAAATATTTAGTAAAGATAAGCATAAACTGTACTAATACAAGGAAACATTTAAATTTTTTATTGTGAAATATTTAAATCACTTTTGAAATGTTTTATCACATTGTATTGTAAATAAATGTTTCTTAAAACTTTTGACTAAATTGATAACAAAATCATCTCCTCTACCTACTCCAACATTTTCCATTTATTAAAAACATTTGCTAAAACTATACCGCCTACAATAAAACCCGTCATACCTGCCTCCCTTCCATTATCACAACACACACACACACCAATTACAATTGTATTTAATCATAGTTTCACGATGCTATTATGATTATATGCTATGTTATGTATTGTCATTAGCATAAGATGATGGCACACAATTTCTGGAGTGTCGAATAAAAATAAAGTACTGCAGGAAGAAGGGAGTTTATTCACCCCCTCAAATTAAGCGATAATAATTTAACTATTTTATGCAAAAAATGTTCTATCGCATTCAACACAGACTAGACACAAAAAAGAGAAAATATCACAAGCAAACTTCACAAAAGGAGAGAGGGACTACCAGGTTATAACCATTTGAATTTTTAATTTTTCAAGAATACAGAAATAATTTATCCCTATTTTTAGTCTAAAATTACGTCTTGAAGACTTAAAATACCAGGTCATTCAAAAAGTCCTGTTGTTTTTTTGGGGGAAATTATAAATAAATAAATATTTTCAAATAATCACCTTTATTCATCAAAATATCCACCGTTACAGTCGGTAACCTTCTCCCAACGAGATGGTAAAGCCCAAATTCCTTCCTTAAAAAACTGTTGATTTTTACTGCAAAAATAAGTGGTCAGTTCGTGAATTAGGTTGTCACGGTCTTGAAAACATTTCTGTCTCAGATTGTTGTCGAGATCTCTGAATAGGTGATAATCAGTGGGTGACAGGTCAGGGGAATATGGTGGGTGAGGCAAAACTTCCCAGCCTATTTCTGTCAATTTTTCAAATTTCTGTCAATTTTTCAAATTTCTGTCAATTTTTCAAATTTCTGTCAATTTTTCAAATTTCTGTCAAAAATTGACAGAAATAGGCTGGGAAGTTTTGCCTCACCCACCATATTCCCCTGACCTGTCACCCACTGATTATCACCTATTCAGAGATCTCGACAACAATCTGAGACAGAAATGTTTTCAAGACCGTGACAACCTAATTCACGAACTGACCACTTATTTTTGCAGTAAAAATCAACAGTTTTTTAAGGAAGGAATTTGGGCTTTACCATCTCGTTGGGAGAAGGTTACCGACTGTAACGGTGGATATTTTGATGAATAAAGGTGATTATTTGAAAATATTTATTTATTTATAATTTCCCCCAAAAAAACGACAGGACTTTTTGAATGACCTGGTATTTACAAATTATTTTATCAAGACCTACTTTATGCATGAAGTCAATATATTTTGCAAGCATTGTAGTTGTTTCAAACATACTGCATTATCTCATATTAATGTATTTTTTTTTTCAATGATGATTGCTAGAAAAACAAATTATTTTTAAAATACGAAAATGGCAACAAAATGGTAAACAGATTTTAAATATTTTGAATTTCATTAACCTTCATATTCCTTTTTTTTTTTATCCTTGAATCCAAAACATTGATATATTTTTTGTGTGCTGTAAAATAAATAATAAAAAATTTAACAAAATGTAGAAACATTGGAAATAAATTCATTACTGGAAATTTAAAATCTAGATATGCCTCAAGTAGTCCTTAGCTTTGACGGAATATACAATAATGACCCGTATTTAAAAAATTCAATGATTCTTGTAAAATTCTATTACAATAGAATTGCCTGTATAAGCAATTAAAAAAATAACAAGCAATAAAACCTAAGGGAAACAGACAAAAAGAATCGTTCAAATAAACAAAATCAACAACTTCAAAGTTTTAAGCACTTTTTTCTCCGAATGTGAGTGCCCGATCGAAAATTATTAAGCTTTTGAAAGGTTACTGTCCATTTACCACGATTTTCAAAGATATATTTAACAAAATATATTCAAAAATCTTAAAACTGCGGGTGTCTGTTATTAAACATATATTTGTTTTAATACTTCCCAAACTCCAAATGTAACCAAAATTTTAATATCTTAGTTTAGATGAATTTGAAACATGTAGAAAATATTTCAACTGACTCCAACGATTCTAATTAGCAAAACCGAAAATTAGTTACAAAAACAAGTTTTATACAATTTTCTCAAAAACACTTACATATATCACCTTGAAAATGGTGTCTTTCATTTCCCCATGTTAGAGAACCTTGTGTTCCGGTTGGCGGATATTGCTGGTCAATGGACTCGACCTTTTAAATTAGATAACAAATTTTTGTACCAAGTTTAATCAAAATCAGACCATTTTTACTCATAGATAGGAAGTTAAATGCTCTAAAACTAATAAAAAAAAATATTCAGATAATACTCATACCATGTTCATGTAAAAAAACTCAAGCCTAGAAGAGAGGAAATCCCTTCATGAAATCATAAGTTCAAATAGCCAAGGGCTTTGAAGGATTATTAGAATATTATTTAATAAATTACAACCCTTTTCATGTTCCATTTCCATGGCCTCATACAACATAAAATCATCTTTTCCAGAATAAGCAAGCCTCTTACTGAGGATACCCTCATTTGACTAAAGGCCTCGACTAAACACAATTTTTTCAGACTTAAGATTAAAAGATCAGACGGCAAATCTCATTATCAGCTGTTTCAAAGTAAACTGAAAATTATAATTACAGGTACTACAATATGAGCGGAAAGTATTCAATCAGTGGCAGGAATATCTCGTTTTCGGCCGTTGAGTGACTGGCTTTGAATGTATTGTACAATTATTCCTTTGAGTCCAAACCTGACGGAGTTGTTGTGGAGTTAAACGATGATTTGTAATCATTTCAGAATCACATCCTATTCCCAAGTGCTGATAAGAAAAGGCAGGATGATTTCTGGGTCGTATTCCGGCTTTTGATGCACATATTCCTGTAAAATAAAATAAAAATAATAATAACAAAATAAAACATAAACTAAGATAATTTATTTTAATTTTAAAGCCCCTTAAAAAAATATCACAGATATGAGGGTTACCATCCTTTTCTAGCCAGGATAGAGTTGATGCATTCCTTTTTTTTTTTAAAGGAAAAACCACCACCTCTAGTAGTCCCTTGTGGGAATCAAATCCAAAACTCTCGAATGTTAACACCTAAACACTCATGCACATTCAGCCTTAGTGAACTTTTTTTTTTTTTTATTTAACAAAATAAAGGTCTTTTATTCATTGTAAATTGTAATCTAGCATTGCTAGACTAGCAAATTATGCAAGAGAACTCATTATTAACATTCAAAAATTATTTATTCAAATTTATTATTTTTTATTCATACATTGCTATTGATACATTTGTATAATCTGAATTTAATGTTTATTATTTGAAATTTAATATCCTAACCAGTATGATCCATTATATTTTACAGATGGACAGATTGAAAATGGTTTATAGCCGAAAAGTTTCTGTAGCAAAATTTAACCCATTCGATGCGACACCTGAGTATTCTCGCCACAGCTGTATCTCTTGATTCCGAGCCCTCTTTAGCCTTGAGTGTGTACAGAGTGCTCTAGCAGGAATGGGGGATAATTGCTGGTTTAACCCTTAACATAACTGGTAACATAAAAATTTTGAACGTTGTAAGTAACATGCGTCTGTGAGAAGTGTTTTATGTTTAATTTATAAAAATAACACATCTATATTTGAGAACACCAAGATAGCAACTAATTTATTTAATCTGTATAGTAATAATAATAATATATAAACATATGGTCAATTCCTTGGTTATGCCCTGTTTGATCTTTAGGAGGTCTCTGATATTGTTTTGAATATGAGGCTGGAGGATCTCACTTGCACGTGGCAATTCAGATCTGAGAATACGACTGTTTAGGATCTGAGATGGAGAACAATACAAACCAGAAATAGGAGAATTATTATATTCAAAGAGATATTCTCTATAGTCAATTCCATCTTCTAAACTTTTCCTTAAAATTGTCTTGGAAATCCCCACTGCTCTTTCTGACATACCATTACTTTTTGGGTAATGAGGAGTACTGTTGATTATTGCAATCCCTGTTTGTTGACAATAGGTTCTGCACTGAAACGATGAGAAAGGGTTATTATCTGCTATGATGGTCTTAGGATAGCCAAGATGCGTGAAGACTTCTCTCCATCCATCGATTATACTCGATGAAGATTTGTTGGTGAGAGGTCGTAGCTCAATCCAATGGGAGAAGTGGTCAATCACAACAAGGTAACTTTTATGCCCGAAATCGAGAATATCACAGCCAACTGTTTCAAACCTTAATTCAGGAATTTCTTGAGGCATAAGGGGTTCAACAAGGGGACAAATTTTGGTTGCTATATTTCTCACAGGTCCTGCACATTTTCACCAATGATTCTAAATCACGGCTCATTGACGGCCAGACATACAGTTGCCTCGCTTTCTGTAATCCTTTAGTCAATCCAGGATGTCCTTTGTGTATTGAATGTGATATCGGTACCTTCAAGCTCTCAGGTACAACTATTTTCTCCTGATAGAACAAAATTCCATCTTCAAAAAACAAATCTTCTTGTATCTTGGAAAAGGGTAAAAGTTCTGTTTGTAACTTATTTTCTTTAGGCCAACCATCACGGCAGTATTGTAGAACCTTAACTAGTATTCTGTCAGTAGCGGTTGCCAGTCGCAGTCTCTTCTTCTGATCACTGCTTAAAGGCAGATGTTTACTGACACTATGCACCATATCAAACATTTCTTCATCTTCTTCTGTTTCTTTTAAGAAGTTTCTTGAAAGCATATCTGGAAAAAGAAGTTGTTTGCCAGGAATATAGTTCACTTTGAGGTTATAACGGAGTAATTTTATTCTAAATCGTTGAAGTCTAGTAGATCCAATTTTGCAGATATGTTTTTGAAATATTGTCGATAGAGGCTTGAGATCAGTATGAACAATAATTGTTGGCAGACCATAAATATAGCGATGAAACTTAGAACACCCAAAATGTATTGCAAGCATTTCTTTTTCAGACTGGCTATAATTGAGTTCCGAAGAGTTCATCTGCCTAGAAGCACACGCCACAAGTTTCAGATGACCATTATCTTCTTGAAACAGACAACTTCCTATTCCATTTTTGCTTTCATCACACTGCAAGATAGTTTTCTTCTTAGGATCAAATGGAACTAGTGCTGGTGCTTCACAGATAAATTGTTTTAATTGTGCAAATGCCTTTTCCTGAGTTTGTGTCCAAAGCCATTGGGAGTTCTTACATAATAATTTTGATAAAGGAGCCATCATTTCGGCCATCTTGGGAACATATTTTCGCATATAGTTAAAAGAACCAATAACTTTTTGTAAGTCTTCTTTATTCTTTGGAGATTCTAACTTCATAATGGCTTCAACACGTTTCGGGTCGATTTTCATACCCTCCTTATTAAAGAGATGCCCAACATAGCACACCTCTGTTTGACATATTGCACCTTATCTTTATTAAAAACAGCACCAACTTCACGAGCTCTTTTCAACACTTTTTCAACTGCAATATCATGATCTTCTTTTGACGCCCCCGCCACCAAAAGATCGTCTATCCAAATTATTACATTTTCTATGTCCCCAAAATATTTCTCTGCTGCATCCTGAAATTCTTCAGGAGCATTGGATACCCCAAATGGAAGGACAATATACCGGAAAACTCCCAAAGGAGTGGCAAAACAGCATTTCCACAAAGACTCATCAGTAAGTGTTAAATGATGAAAACCTTCAGCGAGCTCAAAGACCGAAAAATATTTTTTTCCTCTGAGCTTTAGGGCTACATCTTCTACTGTCGGCATGATTTTGGGTTTTCTGACAATAAATTCATTTAAATCCTTCTAACCTAACCTGAGTAGATTTAGGTTCTATTCCAGCTGATTTACTTATTTTATGAAACACCTTTAAAGGCATTACGCTTACATCAGCCCCAGTGTCTAATTTGCACTTAACAACCACATCTTCAATTAATATATTTTCATACCACGAATGAGTATTACCAAATTTATTTGTTTTAATTGTCCAGCAATTTAAATTACTGTCATCATCAGGGTTACTTGATTGATCCACATCTTTATTCACAGATTTTACTTTTTTTGAAGGACAACATGAAGCAAAATGATGTTTAAGACCGCAGCTGTCGCAAGTCTTCCCAAATGCAGGGCATTGTCGAGGACCATGTGTACGATTACATTTACAGCAGTGAAACGGATTTGCCGCTATTTTATTACCAGGACCTTCTCCAGTAAATTTAGGTCGAACAAGTGACACACCTTGCATTGAAGAAGCTAGCTTTTCTACCTGCTGTTTACTTTGTTCACTTGCTCTACAAAATTTAATAGCATTAACTAAAGTTAACCCATCTTGCCTTAATAAAGCTTCTTGGAGACCTCTGTCTCGTACTCCTTGTACAATCTTATCCCTAAGCAATTGATTTTCTAAAGTATCTTCAGTGATATCAGAAAAATTACATTGTTTTAAAAGTCTACGACAATCTGTCAGAAAATTATCAAATGCCTCATTATCAGCTTGTAAGCGGGCATGAAATAAAAATCTATCAAATACTATATTGGTTCGAGGATTAGCATACCTATCGATAGCTTGAATAACCTCATTATAAACCACACTACCTTCCTCAGATAAAGGTAAAGTAGCGACAATTCGGGCTGCTTCTGTACCCATCATGTTCCGTAAAAGTGATAATTTTACCTTATCCGCTGATTCATCTTGACCTGTTGTTATCAGGCAGTCATTAAAGGACTGTTTCCACAACTTCCATTCACCTGCAACATCTTCACCTTCAAGACGTAAATTAGGTGGTAATTTCACAAATCCTTGTGAACAATTCGACTGCGCCATGTTTTATGTTTAATTTATAAAAATAACTCATCTACATTTGAGAACACCAAGATAGCCACTAATTTATTTAATCTGTATAGTAATAATAATAATAAATAAACATATGGTCAATTCCATATGACAAGAAGTGTGCACGGTAAAAATGTTCTTAGGAATTTTTTTTATAGCAAACTGTAAATAATAAAGGAGTAGCTTATTACAATAATAAATAAAACACATTTTCATTGCTACATTTAAGAATCACGTCTAAAAATAAGCAGTGGTTTCAGAATGAAGTAGAAAGAAATTTCCTATTTTGTAGGGAAGAAAAGTAAGTAAACTTCGTTTTAAATGATTATTTTAGGTTTTTAGGTTAATTGTAGTAAATAGTAATACACGTGTTTCAAGTGATACACGTCGTTGTTCACGTAAGATAAACATGAAAATGATGATTAGTAACGAGCCTCTAAGTAAAAAAAAAACAAAAAAAAATGGGTGCATAAGAACGCTCTAGGAGATGGAGTAGTTTGGTCCGCCTGTGGAGGGAGTAGGCAGCTAGCCCACGACGCATCAAAAAGGTTAATAACCTGGTGTGTGACATGTCGCACCATATGTAACTTGAAAATAAAATATATGAGGACTGAATAAAGCTGTTACCAACTTCAACTTAGGATCTACACAATAAAAATTGTTAGTTTATAATCAATAAATATTTTAAAATTTACTCTAATTATCAATATTTTTTATATTATTTAGCCATGTATCTATGAAATAAAATGCATTCCCATTGTTACGCTAATGTACACTAAAATAATGCATACCTGTAATGTAAACATCTTCTAAATGGATAACTGGAGTTAATAACGCAGCAGAATAGAGCTTCCTCGCAACATCTTTTGACATGAGGTAAGCAGTTCCAGACAAGTAATTAGGGTAGAAAGCATTATGATAAATATATTTGGGCGTATACCTAAAACATTTAAGCATTGTGTAATATGTGATGAATGTAATAAAAGGAATTAGCTTTCATATATCAAAAATGAATCTGAAAAATTATTTTATTTTTTTATAATGATAGTTGATTTTAATAAATGAAATTTTAAAGGCTTCCTGATACATTCAAAAATGCACAAATATTTGAAAAGCACAAAAACAACTTTTTTATTTCTGTATAAGAATGAATTGCTGAATTATTATTTTTTATATAACCTTATATAATCATATGGCAACAATTATAATAGTTGCCACACACCTCCCCCCCAATGAGTCCGTCGAGGAAACGCGCCGGGGTGTTAACTATTCTCCCAGATCTAGTCATTGTCTGGGGTGTTGTGTTGTCCTCAGCGGAGTCATTGGAGGCAGAGCTATCCGGTGCAGGTTTTGTCATCCGAGGACTTGTAATTTCCTGGTCTTGAAGTAGGAAGGCTGGTTTCAGCCGATCAATGCTGACATTCGTTTTTCTGGTACCTAATTGTAGGTTAAACGTCTTCTGGTTTCTATTTAAGACCTTGTAGGGGCCGGTGTATGGAGGCATCAGTGGTCTTCGAACTGTATCGTCTCGTACAAAAACGTGGGTACATGTCTGAAGATCTTGATGGACAAATGATTTTGTTGTCGATCTTCGATAAGGTGCAGGGCGCAGGCGTTCCATGTGCTCCCGAAGGAGTTGGACAAAAGATTCTGTGCATTCACGCAGTCCGGAGTTTTCTATCAGTTCTCCTGGTAACCGCAAAGGTTGGCCATAGGTCATTTCAGCTGCACTCGTGGCATTGTCATCCCGTACAGCAGCTCGAAGACCGAGGAGTACCATGGGTAGCAGTGAGGTCCAGCTAGGAGCATTTAAGTGTGCCGTAAGAGCGGTCTTCAGCGTTCTATGCCACCTTTCGACACAACCATTAGCTTGAGGATGGTATGCTGTGGTTCGACAACGCTGGAATCCCAGAGTCTTCGACAGATGGTTGAATAATTCCCACTCAAATTGACGTCCTTGGTCCGTCGTTATACGTGCAGGGACCCCAAAGCGTGTAATCCAGTTGGTATAGAGAGCTTCTGCACAAGATGCCGCTGATATGTCTTGCAGCGGCTGAGCTTCAGGCCACCTCGTATACCTGTCTATAACTGTCAAACAGTATCGCATACCGTTTGAAGGCGGCAGAGGACCAATGATGTCCAAATGCACATGCTCAAATCGGGCTGCTGGTGAAAACGTTCCGGGAGGCGCAACTGTGTGTCGATTAACCTTTGATTTCTGACAAGCGATGCAAGTTTTGGCCCAGCTCCCAATATCTTTATTCTGGTTCGGCCAGAAAAATCGTTTTGAGATCAGCCGACGTGAACCGCGAATACCAGGGTGGCTGAGGTTGTGCAAGTGCTTGAAGATAGGGCGCCGCGTGCCCTCGGGCAAGTAAGGGCGGGCGGAAGCTGTAGACATCTCACATAACAGCGGTCGCGATATGTGCGGAAACTCTATCCACTTGAGTTGCAGGTTAGGATTTTTGTGTAGATCAGGGATACTGATATCACTAGCCTGTGCCTCTGCAATTACTTCCATTCCATCCGGGCCGTTAAATGTTTCAACTCGCGAAAATGCATCAGCCACGTCATTCTCATTTCCCGCGACGAATTGGATGTCGGTCGTAAATTGACTGATGTAATTTACCCACCGAATTCTCAAAGGTGTGGAGGTCTCTGGTATCTGTTGAAATGCAAAAAGTAGTGGCTTGTGATCAGTCCATATTGTGAAGTGGCGACCTTCGATTTGTGAGCGGAAGTGCCGAATCGCCTGGTGAATGGCCAAGAGTTCACGGTCGTAGGTGGAGTATGCTCTTTGGGTTTTGTTGAAGGTTCTTGAAAAAAATCCCAAGGGCCGCCAGTGATCATGTTCCTTCTGTTGCAGTGCTGCTCCCATCGCATTTGCTGAAGCATCACACACCAAGACTAGCTCTGCGTTAGGACTCGGGTGAGCGAGCATAGTGGCCTTTCGGATGGCTTCTCTACATCCCTCGAAAGCCTTGTAAGCCTCAGTGGTCCAGGAGATCGGGGTCTTATCGTTTTTCTTCGTTCCTTTGAGGAAAACGTTTAATGGTGCTTGAAAAGCTGCGACATGAGGGAGGCAACGCCTGTAGAAGTTGAGCATTCCTAGAAAACGTCTTAAGTCTTTCACAGTCTCTGGGCGTGGATAAGAACTTATGGCTTCGACTTTCTCTGGGAGCGCCGTGATTCCATCGCTTGTAACCCTGTGGCCTAAGAAATCCAACTCCGTGACTGCGAATACACATTTCGCTAAGTTAATGATTAGCCCATGTTGTTCAAGGCGTCGAAAAACTTCTTCGAGATCTCTCTTGTGTTCTTCTTCATCAGCTGATGCCACGCAGATGTCATCCAAATATGCAAACACAAAAGGTAAGCCTCGGAGCGCTGAATCCAGGAATCTCTGGAAGGTCTGAGCTGCATTCCGAAGACCAAAGCACATACGCTGGAATTCGAACAGTCCAAAAGGGGTGATAATAGCTGTTTTGGGAATGTCTTCTTCTGCAATAGGGATTTGGTAGTATGCTCTTTGCAAGTCTAATTTGCTAAAGACTCGTTTCCCTTGTAGGTTCACATTGAAGTCTGCAATGTTTGGGACTGCATAACGGTCCGGTACCGTTTTCGCGTTGTAGTCCCCACATGGCCTGATTCCTCCATCCTTCTTCGGTACAATGTGCAATGGACTCGCCCATGGACTGTTCGAGGGGCGGATGATCCCCTCTTCCATCATTTGTTCAAACTCGTGTTTGGCGGCTGTGTATCTATCGGGCGCTAACCTCCGGGCTTTTGCAGTTACAGGTGCACCGCGAGTCTCGATATGATGAACAACGGGATGTGAAGGTTTTTTTACGAAGGCGTTGGGCTGAGTGAGGATAGGAAATCGTTTTAATAGTTCAGTGTACCACTGGCCCGCAGGGATAGGAGAAATAGCTGAGACGTGTACATCTGCAGTCCTTCCTTTAGTGGCACGGCCTGATATTTTATCCACTAACTGGCAGCCGGCCAGATCTACCATGAGGTTGAAGTGGTACAGGAAATCAGCTCCGATAATCGGTTGTTTAACCGCCGCTAGAGTGAAGCGCCAGGACATGGAGCGTCGTAATCCGAAATCCAGTTGGATCAGTTTCTGGCCGTAGGTCGGTATGGGAGTCCCATTCGCTGCGTAGAGAGTGAACTCATTAGGTGTGGTCCGTTTTTCCTTACCCACTGGAAATACTGATATGGCAGCGCCCGTGTCTATGAGATATCTTAGAGGGATTGCCGATCAGTCATAAAAAGACGGCGGTGAAGACAATCCGCGATGGATTCCGCCTTTGCCATCGCGACACCTAGTTTTCCGAATGCTGAGTTGGATTTGATTTTTTCCAACTACAGGGAAGCCTACATTTTGTGGCCTTATCGCCAAATGTTGCATGATGGAAACATAGTTGCCTAGAAGAAACATTATTGCTTTTAGTGTTTTTGATCGGGTTTGGCGATCTAGAAGTAGCGAGAGATTTTTCTAGGTTTTCTACTCGTTCGGAGAGTTGATCCAACGAGTTCAGGAGCTTATCCTCCCAATTCGCACGGGAGGGTCTTGTTGAAACTAAATCGCAACTCTTTAGCTCGTAAATCTCGGCAATACGATCAGCTAGATTGGCTAATTTATCAAGATCGGTTTGGTCTGTTACTGTTAAAGCTATTCGCATCTGGTCAGGAAGTCCTCTTAACCATATGAATTTCAATAGATCGTCGGAAACTGACGTACCGCCTAGTCGTTTTAGTTGCATTAAGAACTGTGAAGGGCGTTGATCTCCAAGTTGCTGTGCGTCAAGAAGTTCTCTAAAGTTAGCTTGATGTCCTGTCCCAAATATATTCATTATTCTGGCTTTTAATATTTGGTAGGGATTGTCAGCCGGTGGGTCACGCATAAGGTCCATTACTTGCTTTGCGGTATCTACATCCAGTTGGGACACGATATAACGAAATTTTGTCATGCTATTTTTAACACCGTACAGTAGAAAAATGGTTTCAGATTATAAAAAAAATACGTCAGGGTCGCGTTTATGGAAGATTGGAAGCTGGGCCTTGATAGCCATAGCAGAGGAAACGTCTAGTTGCTGAGGCATCGAAGCCGGGGTTAGTTGGTCTTGGTCTGCTGAGTGAAGGCCTAGCAAATCACCTTCCATTATATTGTCTTTAAGAGGCACAAAAATGAGTAAATTTATCTTCTCACCTTTCTTGCGAGCTCTTCTTTGTCGGGGTCACCAATTTAAAGGCTTCCTGATACATTCAAAAATGCACAAATATTTGAAAAGCACAAAAACAACTTTTTTATTTCTGTATAAGAATGAATTGCTGAATTATTATTTTTTATATAACCTTATATAATCATATGGCAACAATTATAATAGTTGCCACAAAATTTTAAAATATCTCTGTAAGAGGCTAGCAAATTTAAATAATTAAAAGTGGCCATGAAAATGATTATTAACCCTGGTTATGGAAGGATGTTCACCTTCAAGTCATGAAGGCTCCTATTCAGGTTGATTTTCCCGAGAAAATGTTTTACGCAATGTAGAAAGCTCAATGACCCAACTCTTTTACAAAAGCCTCCACAAAAGAAATATCACATATAATTATCAGTAAGAATAAAGTAAACAAATAAATTTAAAAATAAAATTGGAGGCATCTTTATCTTAATTAGAACTTTTCAGATTTATCTTCTCCATTCATTCTACAGAGAACTCACTCTGTTTTAATGAGTATCAAATGACCTTTACCAAAGAAATTTATTTGTTTTTTAAACAGCACAGATTTCTATGAAATGTGTTAATCACATTAGCGGCCATACATACAATATTACATATATTTCCTTCGGGGCATGGTAAAACAGAGAGCTTGAACTCCAGATTCTGGAGTAAGCCGACTCATGCTGGTTAAGCAAGGGCGGATTGCAAAAATCTGGGATTTTGGATTTCTCTGTTGGGTTGTAACAACGTTTTAATACATCCACCAATTGTAAAACGTTATCAAGATGTTGGTGGCACAGTAGAGTTAGGGTGCTTTTACATCTGACACTTCCCGCATGAAATATATCTCAGGTGTCAGATAGATAATTATTATATCGGGGTCTTCTGTGGTCTAGTGGCTAGCGCCTTAGATTCATAAGCAGGAGATGGAGGGTTTGATCCCCACCGGCGAGATTTGTCGATGCACCGTTAAAAAAAAAAAAAAAAAAAAAAAAAAAAAAATTATTAAATCCGACACCCAACAAGACAAAAAAGACGAAGCTTTGTTGCATGCATAGGGAGAAACTTCTTTTAAAGGGGAATTTGTTGGCATGTATGAAAGGGATTGCACTGTATGGGCAAAAGCTTTGGTAAGTAATCGAGTACGTATAATTTGATGAATGAATGGTTTTAAGGGGAGAAGATATTGAAACTCAACTGAAATCCAAAATAAATACTTGAGTGAAAGGTAGACTTATTTATAAAATAACACCAGTTAATTTTTATAAACTTACCATTTATTCTGACTGTCGAGGATGGGTTTTGCTTTACAAATCAAAGTACCAATTAAAATTTGAGTATTTCTAATTTTTGAAAGAACTGTGAATAGATTTTCTACATTAATGAACATGTCATCATCAGTTTTCATTAAGAAGTGTGAGGACGGGCATTTTTGAATAAACCATTTAAGCATCATTACACTCTTCACGGTCAGATTGTTGTACGAATCAATAAAGTCTTCTTGAATAACATCTTGGAATTCAGTGCTTTCATCTTCAACAGAATTCTGAAAAATAAAATAAAAAAAGTTAGAGAATTATCGAAATACGTGGAGGGTCAATAACACTTCAATATACATTACTGCTGAATACCCGTAATTCGTCACGGCAGATCAAAATTAACGCTACTCTTTAATTATTCGTTAACCGGTTATTATAGCACGGTTCCCGTCATACTATATGTTATTCATCAATTGATAAGTAATCAAAGTATAATGTTTCTTGACACTGAGGCGCTACGGACCAGTGTCAAGAAACAGATAATCTAGAGGTACCCCGCTATCTATAGGTTAGCAGTAATAGCAGTTTAACCGGTACCGGTAGAAATTTGTTGTCAATAATAAATGGACGTTAAAATTTAAAAAATTATGTTTCCAAGACAAACACCCATTATATTTGCGAGCATTACCTAGAATTGCTCTGACTGGGGATGCTGATGGGTTGTGAGCCCATGCAAGGGTTCAAGATATTATTATCTTGGATGGACCATCACCAGGTATAGCGTAAACTCTATGAGGGACGAAATCAGAGTTTATTTCTAGTAATTCAACGTCTGCCATCAAAGTTGAAATTAACCGCAATTGAAAATAATATTATGAAATAGATACAGTACAATAAAAGCTGTTCTGTTATCATCCTAGCAACGCATGCTGCCTAGGCTTGCCTGCTCTAACCAACTAAAAATTCAAACCCCTCTAAAAATATTTAAAAATTTGAATATCAAAAAATCCTTTCTTAGAGAGTGTTTACCAGGTCTGCAAGTTTAAAATGTCGTTTATTTCTTAAAATATATACACAGTAATTTAAAAAAAAGTATAATATATTTCATTCAAAGTACTGGCCCTCGCTTTCTACACATTTTGTCCATCTCTCGGGCAATTTATGGATACCATTCCAAAAGAATGCTTCATCTTTATTTGAAATCCATTCATCGAGCCATTTTCTTACATCCTCGAAATTGTTAAAATGTTGCTCAGCCAATGAGTGTCCCATCGATGAGAAGAGGTGATAATCAGAAGGCGCCAGGTCAGGTGAATACGGCGGGTGGGGTAGGAGTTCCCAACCAAGCGAAGAAATCGTTTCCTTAGTCAATCTGGCTGAATGTGCAGGAGTGTTATCATGCTGAAGAATGACTTTGGCGTGCCTGTGAGCCCATTCTGGGCGTTTTTCGATCAATGCGTGACTCAAATTGATCAATTGTTGTTGGTAGCGGTCGGTATTGACTGTTTCGCCGGGTTTGAGAAGCTCGTAGTAGATTACTCCCTTCTGATCCCACCACACACACAGCATTGTCTTCTTCCCAAAACGATCCGGTCTTGCACTCGATGTGGATGGTTGTCCTGGCGTTACCCATGATTTTATTCGTTTGGGATTCTGAAAATAAATCCATTTTTCATCGCCAGTTACAACTCGATGCAAAAAACCCTTTCTTTCGTGGCGTAAAAGCAGCATTTCACACACAGTTTTTCGTTTTTCCATCTGTCGTTCGTCCAATTCATGTGGAACCCATTTTCCAACCTTTTGAATCTTTCCCATAGCTCTCAGGCGATCGGAAATGGCTTGCCTAGTGACATTCAACTGTTCTGCCATCATTTGTTGGGTTTGGGTATTGTCTTCGTCTAATAAAGATTGCAATTCAACGTCCTCAAACTTTTTTGGTCGATTTTCTCGTTTTTTATCAGTAACATCAAAATCACCACGTTTGAAACTTTGAAACCAACGTTCACATGTCTTGACGGTTGGAGCAAGATCGCCATAAGTCTCAACAAGAATTCGATGACATTCAGATGCCTTTTTCTTTTGATTAAATAAGAAAATCATGACATGCCGCAAATGCTCTTTATTTGGCTTAAAATTAGACATTTTTAACACCAAAGAAAGGTATGATACGTCTGCGTAAACGACTTAAAAACAACTGACTTTTGTAAACAAATGACTAACAAACAAGATAGCGTTTAGAGATAAGCAAATCCTTCAATAGGCTAAGAGCGCATTCTATTGGAATTAAAACGACATTTTAAACTTGCAATCCTGGTACGTTCTAAAGGGAGTGAACGGGAGGGGGCTGGATCCAGAACCAGCCTATTATTTGTCCTTCAATTTTATTCCCATAATTTAAAACAAATTCAGAAATATATGTAAAGGGATCAGGAAGATAGTGTGGAAGTATGAAAAAAAAAAAAAATTAAAAATACTATTCACCTTTTTACCAAATTGATCATAAATGTGTTTGTTATATGGTGTTTCACATTTCTTCAAACTGTCTCTATTTACATCTGTTTATGAGCTTACCATCCCATTTATCCTTTATCTAGCTAAAATCTGTTTCCAAACGTTCCACTCTAAGTTGTCTCAACATCCTAATCCTGAAGGCCTATCCTTATCTTCCCAATCCCATCCAGACAATCCTTCCAGGCAGCTAAGAGACAGTGGCCCCGAGGTAGCCAATCCTATTGTGATCATTAAAATATTTGATTACTCACCTCTGGAAGTACCAACTATGGTTGGCTTCTTCCAAATACTGTATTAGTTTTATTTTGTTTTACTTTTCCAAGTTTTGATCAACGTGCGTATAATATATCTGTGTCAATAAACTTGATGATTGTACAGTTGATATCTGTACCGATTAAAAAAAAAAATACAACCATTAGTAGACAGAGGCTGAAGTTGTTGTACTTAAAACATACTCCATTGAGGATGCAGCAAAAGTGTGTGAAACATGTAGGGAAGTGAAATAAATATAGTGAAAATGTATATTGACCTTCCAGTTTATTATTAATTGAAAATAAAAACACAACTGAATGAAATACATGATAAAAAATTATTAAGCATAAAAACAAAATTTTTGAGGATAGTTTTAAAAATTTGTATGATATTTTGGTCCATTAATTTTTTTTTTTTTTTTTTTTTTTTTTTTTTTTTTTTATTTGTTGTGATACTCCTGATCTCTTGAGTTTGGAAAAAGCTCCTTATAACCATTCAACATGTACAGAATGATTTAAGGAAT
This sequence comes from Gonocerus acuteangulatus, assembly GCA_946811695.1. NCBI lineage: Eukaryota > Metazoa > Arthropoda > Insecta > Hemiptera > Coreidae > Gonocerus > Gonocerus acuteangulatus. Next base: position 20,016,540 of record OX328126.1, read on the forward strand.
TTCAGACATTTCATTCATTTTTTCAACAATTTGATTTTTTTTTTTTTTTTTCACGGTGCGTTGACAAAATTTTATATTTTCATCATTTCAAACAATTTTTCATTTTAAAGATTTTTAGAAATCCTATAACCTAGAATTGAATGTGAAGACAAGTTTAAGGAAGAAAACATAAGTTCTTTTGAAGAGAAAGGAGAGATAATTGTTAAAAGAAGAGAATGAACCAAATGGAGATTCTAATAATATTGAAGAATTATTCTGATACCATTCTAACTTTTTTATTTTTTACGGCGTATCTACAACTTGGCCATTAGCGCCGGGCTATCTACAGGTTGCCACCCTTTTATAATGCCAACAGTACGTGGTCGGTCACCCATTCAGGTACTGGCCATGTCCGACGTTGCTTAACTTCGCTGATCTACGGGAACCGGTGTATTCAACGTGACTATGGCCGTTGGCCATCATTCTAACTTGTTAGTAGAAGGCCAATTATGAAAATATGTCAACATTTATTACTTTTACTAAAAATTAATAAATCTTTAACAAAGCAGAAATTGCAAAAGTCAAAAGAAAATTCAACAACATATAAGAACCATACATAAAAATTAAGAGCTCTTAAAAATAAAACGTGTGATTGACAATCGTTGACCTTCCTAAATAATACAAACTTGTTGAGATCCTGGGTTATCATTAGAAATAACTAAGTAGCACTCATGTGGGAGATGGGGGTTTGAATCCCACTTGCAGCAGGAATTTTCTCATCACACAGTTCGTTGAGAAAATTCCTAGACACACAGAGTGGTGAAAAAAAAAAATAAATTAAATCAAAGAGATTGGGCAAATATATTTATTTTGTATCTAAGTTTTGAAATGATAGTTACTAAAAACAAATAAAAAAAAATAAGTTTAAAAACGTAATGGCTTAAATGTTAAGAATTAAGACGCCACAGCACAGGTATTTGTCACTCCTGTAACAGGCCACGAGGCCCAGAGAGACAGATACTATAGAGGTATCTGATTCATGACCATACGGCTCACTAAGGAGATAGTATGGTCAGTTCTATGCTCCAGATTTTCCCCTTTGCAGGTACACATGAATAAATTAATTAATGGCTGTGTTGGCCTAGGGAAAGTCAGGGAGTCCGAATACAACCCATGAACAAATCTTTAGTGCGTGTTCGGGATTTCAACTCAGATCCTCCAGCATATTAGTCCAGTGCTCTACCATTGACCTAACCTCGCTCCCTAACACTGTGTATTATGGTTTACTTTTCTTCTTTTTTTTAAGCCAGACAGGGGCCAAGTGATTAATTATTCTTATTTTCTAAAATTTTAATGTCCACTTATTCATACACAGAATTTTGGGACAGGTTATCTAGGGATTAACACCTTTTTCTTGCCAGGATAGTGCTAATGCCCTTGCTTTTCTTTAGAGAAAAGCCAACATCCCTAGTGGGAATCAAACTTATGATCCTAGGAAAATTTAATCCAATTGAAATTTAAGGAACTTGCCACTTCTGAAATTCTATGAAAAACAGAAGAATAACGTAAGTAGCAATCTATTTTCTTTTTTGCCCAAAAACAGTTTTAATAGGATCCTAGAAATATCAATAAAAAAAATAGTTACCTGCAAACTGGTGTTTCTTGACCAACCAAGTAGAAATGCTACTTTTATAGCACTTATGTTGTGAGATGCCCATGTCTCCCGGATAGCAGATCTCTGAGCAAAATTTTCAGGAGCTGAGTGAATAATAATTAAGAGATTAATAGAAGATTCTTGACAGATTTCTTTTCCACTAATGAGTGATGTATCATTTTCAGGAACTATATAGACCTTGATATCGCGAGTCACATTAAACTCCCATCCTACAACTTAAAAAATAAAAATGATAATATTAGAGTGGGAAATTTATTAAACAACTGATTAACACTTAGGACGGTACGCGCTGTCAGTAAATCAATTTTCATATCTTTACATTTTAGAAAAACTAACTTGCCAGTTTGGGATTAGAATCCTGAATCTATTATTTTATACTCGATTGCTTTAAGCTACCAGGATTCATAACAAAGTATGGCAAGTTAATTCATCCTAAAGAGCCATCAGATTTAATTTTCAAAATTTATTAAAATGTTAACATCCACTTATGCATAAGATGGATTTTTGGAATGGTATATTTATAGGTTAAAAATCTTTTCTAGCCAGTATAGGGCTAATGCCTTTTATTTATATTTTAAAAGCTACAAGCCATAGTGCAAATCGAACCCATGACCTTATTAGGCATGGAGTACAGCCATCGAGCCTCCAATATTGAATTATTTGAGACTAATTGTGAAATATAATATTTCAGCCAGAATTTGATCAATAAATATTTAATGATGTATGTACATATTTATACTAAAATACAGTAAGCCTATTAGGAAAACAAATTAACTAAGTACCTTGTTTTGGGAGCGGACTCATATGCTGAGGAGTAAAAATTATTATTATAATAGTTAAAAAAGTAGCTAAGATAAATAAGTTCCGAGCAAACCTCCTCCCACCCGCAGTTCCCATCTGAAAAAAAAAAATATAAGTTGGAAAAAAGCAGCTATTAAGCACAAAAAAAGAAGATAAGTCTGTTTATGGGGCTGAATAAGTTTATGTGTAATGTCAATGGAGAGTTTCACAACACTCCATTTAACTAAAGACTAAAAACCCTGCTAGGTCTTTGGCTTCAAGAGAGATTAACTGGTCAGAGTATTGTGATAGTGAAGTAGAGTTCAAAGGTGACAAATCTTACTAGAGAACAGATTTAAATGTTTTGAAATGCTATTCAGTTTAATTTCATCCTTCTTCAGATCAGCACACAAGAAAATAATTCTTAAAATACAAAAATGAAAAGAACAAATAAAATAATATCTACTCAGTTAAAAATTAAATTTATGAAAGGAAACATAATTTTCGAAACTTTAAAAATATATTTGTAAATGTTAAAAAAAAAAAAATCATTTCGAAATTCTTTTCTGTTCTCATAAGTAAAAAAGGTTCATTGTTGCAACTTGATTGCGAGTTATAACAGTAAAAACTATAACTTCATAACACCTTGGATCCGCCTGAAGCATTGTCTTGATGCAAAGTTTATTAAACCATCCATAAAATAGTCAAAATTGACATTTGTCCCACGTTCTGGAACCTCAACAATGTTGAAGCCTCCTGGACTGTTATCTGGAACATTTTAATCTCGGATATCGATTACAAAACTCTCACACAGGCATGCATTGGCAATTTGAATAATTAATAACCCCAAAGTAATTATTTTCTATGACAAATAATTAAATTACTTTTAACAGAGAGTAATGGGTTAAATAACAGTAATCCTTTAAGTAGTTTCGGTTGATATCAACATTTATGGAATATAAAAAATGACAATTTCAAGTAATTAATTAATAAAAAATAATTTAGTCCAGGTCAAAAAGAAAAATAAATATCAACAGGATTTATAAGGGCAAATGCTTAAGGTGAGCAAAAGATAAATAAGAACGGAGTATTAGATCAGAACGATTTCATAAACCGACATTGCTAAACGAAATGAGGGTAGGTGTCTAGAAAGAGGCGAAAGAGAACCGAGACGAATGGAAGTTTCTACATCACTTATTCAGGATATACGAAGAAATCAAAGGAAATCAGGAAATCTTGAGTGGTTGGAAGGTAAGAAGTTGGGTAGGGGTTTTAAATGAAGGTGCAAAGGCCAGGTTTGAAGAAAGATTCAAATGGTGGTTGCAAGGAAGCTTCGCCTTGTTTCTCTGGTTTGCCTTTAGTTCTCTCACAGTTTCAAGTTGAAGTGAATAACACCATCATCTATGAAAAATTTAATGTCCAATTTTCCTAGAGGAGCAAGGGCAAATCCCGGAGCTGAAACTCCCCTCCTAGCATTTTGTTCACTCGTATAGATTAAAACATTAAATTTCAATTGCATACTTTTTCAATCAAATTTATTAACCAGCATTCCATAGAGTTAACATTCCCCCTTGCCATCCTGAAGCACCTTCAGAACTTTGACTTCGATTTTCCAACATCCGGATTTCGGGATTCGCCATTTCTCTTCCAAGGTCCTGGAGGATTGTAGACTGGAGGGATTGAGTTGGGGAACATTCCTAGGTTGAAAGGCCAATTGTGATTAATGCAGGAATATTTATAAGGGATTCTTTCAGTATGTCGAGCAACAAAACCACGCCCTCAAGTAACACTACTCTCAATACTAGTTTAAGCCTGCTCGAAAAAAAAACCTCTACCCAATGGACATTCGAGTCCATTTCTCCTCCGCTACTATACCTGCTGGCGTAAATAAAATTATTTTTCTTGGGCATAATTTGGATACTTTCCTTTTAAACTTGAGAAAAGTGCTTAAAAAATTACTTACTGCAATAGAATATATCCATAGTGAATTTTCCTTGTTAAGGTAGATCGAGAATCAAAGCATCCCCTTTTCTTATAAGGCAACCAATCAAATTCACTCCGAATACTCTCCCACCAAACACTCTCAATTTCTCTAATTCTTTCAAGGCCTAAAATCCATCCGTTTCATCCTTAAAACATGCCTTTATACCTCCTTATTGAAACCGTTCATATTTTGCTGCAGCCCTCCCCCCACCAAACATTTCGTTGAAGTAATCGAAAAATGTGGTATGAAAACATTAAAAATAAATTAAATAAGATCACTTAGTTCAGATTTTTTTTCTTGTAATAGTGTTTTACATGGCTAACTATTCAATGTTCTAGATTGTTAGTATTCCATACCCCCCAAATCACCCGTAGCTCCCAGCCCCCCCCCCCCCCAAAAAAAAAAATGATTTCCTATATACACCCCTGCTTTACGTAAAAATTCTAAAACTTCCATAGGGAGGAGCCCCGCTTATGAAGTTGACCTCAGGACGCAATCCGGAAGTGCCGACTAGAAAATTTTACGTTTCAGAACCAATAGATCCTTCCTAAAGAAATTATACTAGCTTACATTAATTGTGTCGCCTGAAAAGTTAAACGATTTGAATATATCCTGTTTTGAAAGTCGACGCCTCATATTATAAAGCAGGCAGAAGATCTAACAAATGAATCTTCACTATTTATCATTCTGAGCTTATAAGACAGATGTACTGTCAAAATAAGGGAGTGGGGATGTACATATCTCTCCAGACCAAAATATGACTGGCTGTAATTTTAGTTTTCTTGCAATTTATTTAACATTCTTGTTTAAAAGTGTGTATACCTCAGGGCCGCCACATCTCAGAGCCGGGCCCGGGACCAGATCACGGGCCCCCACCAAGTGGGGGCCCGTGATTCGGGGGGCCCAGAATTTTCATTCTGGCTCTGAGAAGTGGGGCCCACTTCTCAGAGCCAGAATGAAAATTGTAGAACTTTGCTATAGGACTTTGGGCATTTTAAAATTATTTTCATCTTCAGTTTTGAGCAAAATGAGAATAAAAGCCGACAATCGGTGCTGCAAAGGTCACTTTCGGTACTTTTTTTCCAATTAGTGAGGATCGGCCCGGGCCCCCACGGTGCCCAGGCCCGGGACAACTGTCCCCGGTTGTCCCCCCCATGTGGCGGCCCTGGTATACCTACATAGCAGATGAAGGCCAAAAAAATAGACGTGAACTAATACATTTGCTTTATTAATCATAGTTATACTTGTTTCGCATCTTTAGTACCTCATCGGAAATATTCTTTTAATCTGTATACCACCAAAGTTGGCACGTATGCCTTCCAATGCCTGGCCCATGCCATAGCAGTTAAGATTCTACTGGTCAAGACGCGGTCCAGTTAGTGTAAGGTGTACTTGCCTATTCTTATGTATTGACTATTGTGTAACCTCGATGGAGGTTTCGATTATGTTTGAGACTATGCTTCCTGTACATGTCCTGTCCTGTAGTCTGAAGTTGGTCTATGTACTGTTGTAAATAAGCGTATATAAGGAGGGCTGAGGGGGCTGCACCCCCCCCCCCCCCTTCCCGCCCGGAATTTTCATTTGATGGTAAAAATGTGTCATAAAAACCTTAAAAATAAATTAAATAAGATCACTTAGTTGATAAAAAAAATAGTTTATTTTAGGCGTAATAGCGTTTTAGTTGCCTAAAACTATTCGAAGTTCTAAATTTTTCATATTCCATACTCCGGAAATGGTCTCAGCCCCTCCGAAATTTTCCCAGCCCCTCCCGAAATTATTTCCTATATACGCCCATGTTGTAAATAGACCGACTACAGACTACAGTCGGTCTGTTGTTAGTTTAGCTATAATGAAAAACGTATCATTCTTTACTGGGAGGGAATGGGTGAACCTTCAAATCAATTACATTTTTTGAGAATTCTTACCTGCGGGAAGATCCTAGTAAGGAAGACATACAACGTGGGAGCCGCCTTCTCCAAAGTGGCATGACCTAATCCAAAGTTAATATAGATTCTCCACTTTGAAACCATGGGCGTATATAAGGGGGGCTGAGGGGGCTGCAGCCCCCCTGAAATTTTTATTTGATGGTAAAAACTTGTCGTAAAACCCTTAAAAATAAATTAAATAAAATCACTTAATTCATAAAAAATATTTTATTTTACTTGTAATAGCGTTTTAGTTGCCTAAAACTATTCCAAGCTCTAAATTTTTAGTATTCCATACCCCGGAAATGGTCTCAGCCCCCCCCCCCCCCGAAATTTTCCCAGCCCCTCCCGAAATTATGTTCTATATACGCCCATGTTTGAAACACAACACGCTGCGTCAAGCAGTATAAAACGTTTACATATTGTGTACGTGTTTTATACTCCAAAGACCTCCAAGGAGCAAGACACTGCATGCCGAGAACAATACTGAGCTGTAGAGCTTATCAAAAGTACTTGATAACCTGATGATGACGTTAGATAGCTATGTGCTCTTATAAATACAATCAAAAAATTAAAAATATATTTATACTTACACACTCTAACATCGCAGAGAGTTTCTTAGACTTAACGGCATGGGCGTATATAAGGGGGCTGCAGCCCCCCCCCCCCCCGAAATTTTGATTTGATGGTAAAAAAGTGCCGTAAAAGCCTTAAAAATAAATTAAATAAGCTTTAATAAGAAATGTTAATTTTTTCGAAAATAGTGAAATTTTATATAAAACCTCCGTCAGAAATCGGTCGTAAAATCGTTATAATAATAAAATAATAAATAAAAATACCTAAATAATATAAATAATAAAATATAAAAAAAAAAACAACTACATACTTAACTAGCAAATATCATTAGAAAGTTGCTGTTAAAATTTGAAGTTGACTGGGTGAAAATTGAAGACGCTAGCGTATCGGCTGTTTTTTTTTTTTTGTTTTTTTTATAAAACATATTTTTGAAACCGGGGTATAGAATACTAACAATATGGAACTTGGAATAGTTTTAGCCAACGAACTGTAATTTTAAAACATAAGGCTGTTTTAATATTATAGTTCGTTGGTTTTAGCCAACTAAAACGGTATTATACCCATAATAAAATACTTTTTATGGACTAAGTGATCTTATTTAATTTATTTTCAAGAGGTTTATAACATATTTTTACCGATAAAATCGAAATTACAGGGGGGGGGCTGCAACCCCCTCTGCCACCCCCTGTTCATACGCCCAGGAATGTTAGAAACATTCTTTAGTTAGCTCAATAGTTACATTACTTTAGATATATATATATTAAAATTATGGATACAAGTCTGGGGAAGCAGGATGGGATCCTTGAGAAATACAAAGAGTACTACCAAAGATTTGGAATGTGCCTTAACAGAAAGACCCAAAAAGCAGCGTGTTCGGACACCCATGCCCGCGTTGACTTTAAAGATAATCCTTTAACTGTCAGAAAATCTCCATCTGTAATGCAAAACATAAAGTCCGACTCGCAGGAACTGCGTCATCTTAGCGCGGATCCGTTCTTATCTCTAGTGCGATTAATAAAGGAATAGAAGCAGTTATTAGTAGGGTTTAAAGATATAAAATAAAATCAAAGAAGGAAGTTTAAGGCGCCAGAAATGGAAATTACTCCATCCTCTGTCACAACATTATCTCTTGGAAACACTATAACACTGTTTGTTTTACTAAAATGCTCATTTTACTGTTAAATGCAATTAAAATAAGAAACACCCAATTAAAACATTAGGTAAACTGATACAAAAACCCGTTCAAAAGAGCAAAACAATTTCGAAGATTTAAGTCCTTATTTCTCCGATTGACATTGCCCAAAATTACATCAGAACCTTTTAAGTAGAGAATTAAGTAAGCTTTCGAATAATCATGTTCTACTTATAATGATTTCCCAACCGTTTTCGAGTTGTTTTAGAGAATATACAAAAATCCCAAAACTCTTCATGCCTGTTAATGCAATATTTTTTTTTGGGTACTTCCTTAACTCCAAACGGAAACAATTAATTATCATAGATTAGACAGATGTCAAACGTCTAGAACAAGTTTCAACAGAATCAATTGTTTCCGAATATCCAAACTGAAAATAAGTTTGGAAAGTTATTTGTTGCACCTTTTCTCGTAAACGTTTACAGATATCACAAGCATATGAACTCGAAAACGTAAGCGTTTCGATTTTTCACGAGCAAATTTCGCTCCTAAAGCCATGTTTCGATCGACGGATTCTGCTGGTTAACGCACTTCATCTTTCAAATTAAACAAAAGATTTCATCAAAATCGGACCATTTTTAAGACGGTGGGAAAACAAACAGGCAAATATGTATATATGTAAATTTAAACCACCATTGTATTCGTGATCAATGGGATCTGAAACATGAAATTTTACCGGATTGCGTCATGAGGACTACCTCATAAGCGGGTTTCCCCCCTATTGAGGGAGGGAGGAACCGCGCTAAAACATTGTTTAGATCTTTAAGGGCTTAAACGGCATCAGAAACACCTATTAATAGAGCTTATAGATTACTTCAAATTGTCTGGAAGTTTTAGTACTTCAATATATTTAATTTATCATAATCTATATCTTTACATCTACACATTTTTATTGTTTTTCTGGACCTTGATGAGGTAAATAAAGTTATTGAAACTTAGATATGCCACTTCAGTTTTATTTCCTCGTCGCAGAGTGTATTGAATAATGTTATGTTAATTTTTCTTAATTATTTTCAAAGACAAGGGGTCGATAAAGTAGTACACCATTCGTTCACATTGAATACTTCACTTCATATCTTTTGCCCGACATGTTTCGTGCTTTGTGTCGCACTTCTTCAGGGTCATTCCTTGTTAGGAAGTCCTCTCGTCGTGTTCTCTCACATAATACGACTGACTCTAGTGAGAGAACATGACAAGAGGACATCCTGATAAGGAAGCCCCTGAGGAGGTGTGACACAAATGGTGTACTACTCGTACTTTATCGACCCCATGCTATTGAATATATATATATTGGGTCATCTTTTGGAAGAATTAATATTGTTATTTTATTATTATTTTAAAATTTAATAAAATAATGTTATTTATTTTTATATTTTTTTGTGTGAATAGCACAAAGAAAAAAGACCAAAGTGGGATTGACTATCTGACCAGCTTTATAATGGTATCCATGTTTAGAAGCATTCAGACTTGAAGGGCTGTTATCATCGCGTCAATACTGTATACTACATATCTTTATTTGAGAATTACACAATACTCTTCCCTAGGCCTCGAATTCATTTCATCACATTTATCTTTTTCTACCTTCCTATAAACAGATCAACTTATGTGTCAAAGTTGAAATTTGTTGCTAGTCAGTGATTCTAATTTGATGAATAGTTTATATATTAAAGTCAAATTCCAATAGTTATTGGCATTAAAGAATATTGTCTTTGATAAAACTTCAAAGATGAAAAATAGCAAAAATAATGGCTAAACTTAAAAAATCCTTCACGCAGGAGCTGCATAATTAAGCATTAGAAGGGGGAGCGTTACTCCGGTCCCACATTACCAATTTGCCACGACCAGCCATAATTTTTGTAATATTTCAACAAAACTCGGAATTCGTAGCGGTAATCTATACAGAAAAGGTCCGACTCTAAGGAATTGCGTCATCTTAGCGCGGTTCCGTTCGTATCCCTAATTTCATTTGGAAAGGTTGAAATAGAAACAGGTATAAATTTGGTTAGACCATTCATGAAATAATTTATGACTCCTAATACGTCAAGGTTGCAAGGGTAGATTCCTGACTTAGAAAAAGTCCGTCACGCAGGAGCTGCATAACTAAGCACTTTCCTCAGAATTTGGGTAGTGTAGACTGCTTTCCAGAACAATTGGCTTAAAATATCCTACATAAATAAAATAAAAACATGAATAGTTCTCTTTTAATTTTGTAATGAGTAACTGATAAATTATTAATTTGCTTCCAGAGTTATGTTTACACATGGTACCTACTACACTACGTAATAAATACAAAAAACCTTGTATTATCGTATTTTGATCTAACGCAGGAACCGGATACAGTCCCTCTAGCGCTCCTTGCGGCGCCTTTGTGAACCTATATCTGGCTGGCTTTTCTATTGAAATATATTACAAAGTAAACCCCCCTTTCCGATTGACCGATTCAGCTCATTTTTACAGCACTTCTTTCTCATGAGTTACCCAGGACGTATACCGCGTTTCGTTACAATACAGCAGAAATTACGACCAGTATGAGTATATTAGTAATTTGGGTCCGGAGTAAACCCCCCCCCCCTCCTAATGAACCGATTTAGTTTATTTTTACAACACATATTTACCTGTAGATTACCACTACGAATACCTAGTTTCGTCGAAATATACCAAAAATCACGGTTGGTAATGGCGAATTGGTATTGTGGGTCTGGAGTAAACCCCCCCTCCTAATGTACCGATTTAGTTTATTTTTACAACACATATTTACCTGTAGATTACCACTATGAATACGGAGTTTTGTCGAAATATATCTAAAATCACGGCTGGTAGTGGCGAATTGGTATTGTCGGTCCGGAGTAAACCCCCCCCCCCCCTCCTCATGAACCGAATTAGTTCATTTTTATGTCTCACTTTTCTCTCTATATTACCACTACGAATACCAAGTTTTGTTGAAATATAACAAATATTACGGCTGAAATGGTCAAATTAGTGTTTTGGGTTCGGGGTAAACCCCCCCTTCCGGTGGACCGATTTTGGTGGTTAACGAACTCGTTCAATCGTTTGCTAATTGAATGCTAGGTACCAAGTTTCGTGACGAAAAAACAAAAACTCTGGCCGCTATCGTGTTAACAGACACACACACACACATATATATATATATATATATATATATATATATATATATATATATATATATATATATATATAGCCAGATACTGTAGAGGTATCTGATTCTTGACCATACGGCACGCTAGGGAGATAGTGTGGTCAACACTATGCTCCGGCCGCCTGATTTTCCCCTTGGCTGCTTCGACTGCTAGAGGCATTAGCACCCAAGGTACCCATTATTAATTAAATTAATTAAAGGCTGGGTGAGCCTAGGGACGATCTGGGACCCCATATCCAACCCTCGAACGGCAGCACTAGAAGAAAAAATCTTTAGTGCGCGCTCGGGTTTTGAACCTGGTCCTCCAGTTCATTAGTCGAGTGCTCTACCACTGAGCTAACCTCGCCCCCATATATATATATATATAGATATATATAAATTTTAACGGGGGTCATTTTCGCTGTCTACTAGGTAGGATCGATAAAGATTCGAAGACGTTTTTCAAAAATTCCGTCATGAGTCCAACCTCAATAGCTACTTTCCTTCGGAGGAAAGTGCTAAAATGACTCCCTGGCCATGTCAAAGAGGTTCGCTCTAGAAACACACTACTTACTGTTTCTTATTTTCTTTTACTATAATACTAATTTTACAGATAAATGCAATTTAAAAAAAAAAAAAAATCAATTGAAAAGTGATTTAAAGAAAGGCAAAGGCCCCTTCGAAAGAACAAAACAAAAGCATTTGAAGTTTTAAGCATTTAATCGTTTTTGTAGAGCATTTAGTAAGCTTTCGAATAGTAACCTTCCGCCTAACAAGATTCCCATCCGTTTTCGAAATATTAAGGAAAATATACGAAGTTCCCAAAACTTGTCAAGACTATTAATAAAATATTTTATTCTAATCCTTATAATATGATGTAAGCCAAACGATTTTTTTGGAGCGAATTTCGCCCCTAAAACCATGTTCCGGTGGACGGATTCTGCTAGTTAACGAACTTGGCCTTTCAAATTAGACGATTTTTATTTATTTATTTATTTATTTGGAATTTAAAACAATGTATAATACATTTCTAGTAAATTATTGGTAGATTATATTGACATGAATGTTCATGAGGTGGGAGGCTGCACAGTTGTAGTACCCACTAGACAGTTTGTTTTTTTTTTTTTGTTTTTTTTCACAGATACACTTTTTAGAGTTGATCTCTTGGCCACTTGCGTTTTAGTCGGCGAATGGGGTTGTGAGGAATGTGCTGGGAGGATAGAGAGTTTATTAAGGAGTTAGGATGGCCGTGTAGGTTCGAATGGAATTTGCGGTAGAGGGATTTGGCTAAAGGTTGGATAAAAGTGATATTAAGGTCATTATGGAGGGTCAAATTGGAGACATAAAACGGAGCATCGGTTATTTTCCGGAGAATTTTAGACTGTAAGATCGGATTTTGTAGGAGTTGGAAGGCTTTGTGGAACCCCAGAGTTGAATTCCGTAAGTACATATTGGTCTGACAATGGTCATGTAAATGAGGCGTTTGTTTGTTAGTGAGAGATTAGATCGTTTGTCAAGTAAGTGTAGTAATAGTCTGTACCGTAGGCTGAGTTCTTGTCGCTTCTGGGTAATATGTGGCTTCCATGTTAGTCGTTTGTCAAGTATTAGTCCTAGATAGCGAATTTGGGACTTTTGCGGAATTAGAGAACTATGGAGGAACTCTGGGGGGCAGGATGATCGCCTGAGGGTAAAGGTTGAGTGGCAGGATTTCTGAGGGTTAACTTGGATTCTCCATTTGGTGAACCAGGGTTCGATCAGTCCAAGATGTTCCTGAAGGGACTTGGATGTCAGGATTGGGTCATGACTGCTGGAGAACAGAGCCGTATCATCGGCAAACATATGGAGGGATGTGCCGGGGTGAGTTGGGATATCAGCCGTATATGTGAGGTATAGGACAGGACTCAGGATTCCGCCTTGAGGTACACCTGCAAGTTGGGGCAAAATGGGTGAGGATGCAGTGCCATAGGAAACTTGGAAGAATCTGTCGGAAAGATAGGATTTTCTTACGAGGTAGTAGGTTGAAGGGAGAATTTGTTTTGAGTTTGAACAGCAAGCCCCGGTGCCACACCCGATCGAAAGCCTGGGCTACGTCCTCCCGAGAAAGTGAGAACGTGAGAAAGACACCAGAGCAATACTGTCTATTCTCAAAGGCTGTGGAGATCAGATCAACAATTCTGTGGCATTGATGAATGGTGGAATGGTGTTGACGAAAACCAAATTGGGAAGACGGGATTTTGGGAATAAGAATGGGGTAAAGGCGTTTAAGTAAGAGTTTTTCGAGAATTTTTCCCAATACGGGTAGTAGGGCAATAGGGCGATATGATGTGAGTTGGTGAATAGTTTTTTTTGGTTTAGGTATCATACGGATTTCAGAGAATTTCCAGAGGAGGGGAAAGTGGGTAGTTCTGAGGACAGCATTATAAATGTAGGTTAAGAAAAGGACTGCTTTTTTCGGGAGATGCTTGAGTATTTTGGGCGTAATTAGGTCATATCCTGGGGCTTTTTTGTGGAGAAGGTGTTGGATGGCGTGAAATACTTCCTTAGGATTGAAGGCCTTGGGAGGAAGTGACATTGGGAGGGGAGTATGGGAGTGGGTTGGATTGTCAACGTCAGGGTGCGGGGTAAAGACATTGGAGAGGTAATGCCCGAAGGCAGGGGAAATTTCTATATCGGTTTTGGCCCAGGAGCCATCTTCTTGTTGGATGGGATGATGGGAGGTTTTGTATGAGAGTATTTTTCTAGTCGCCTGCCAGAGTGATTTGTCAGATGAAGTAAGTTCCTTAGTGTATGTTTTAAATTGTTCGTTTTTATGTTTCCACAGTTCATTTCTTAGTTGGTTCGTCAGTTGGTTTAACCGTTTTTTGTCAGATGGGTATCTAGAATTTTGCCATCGTTTGCGTGCTCTTCTCTTTTCTGTGAGCAGTAGTTGTATGTGTGTTGGTATGTCAGCCAGTTGTGTTTGTGTATTATGCAAAGGTTTCGGTCGGGTGGAGATGAATAAGGATTCCTGAATGGCTACTGAAAGATAATGAACAGCATCGTCGACATCAGTGTTTGTTTTTAGAGATGTGTTTAGGTCCAGTTTATGTTCTAAGGATGATTGAAAGGACTGCCAGTCAACTGGACCAGGAGTGAGTGTAGGTCTTGGAGGTATAGAGTGGGAATCAGCATCGGAGTTGAAGAGGAGTACTGGACTGTGATCGGAGGATAGGTCATCGAGAATGGAAATAGAGGTAGGAATTTGGGAAATACCATGGGCAATGAAGAAGTCGAGGATGTCAGGACGTGTTGAGCGGGAAGTGGGCCAGTATGTAGGGGAAGAAGGGGTGATTATTTTGGCAGGGAAGGTGGAGAGGGTTTGTAGTAAGGTTCGTCCTCGAGGATTAGCCACACGGCAACCCCACTGGGGGTGTTGAGAATTAAAATCCCCACCAATTAGGAAGCGAGGACCTAGATGCTGGAAGAAAAAATAAAAGGTATTGGTGGAAACAGATTTATTGGGAGGACAATATACGGCTGCAATGGTAATAGGAAATTGAAATGTTGATTGGAGGGAAATTGAGGTACTCTGAATGATGTTTGGTGGGAATTGATTTGGAATTAGGAAGTGGAAAAGTGATGAGCGAACAAGAATTGCTGTTCCGCCATATGCTGTTCCGTCTGGATGGTCAGTTCTGTACGTTTTGTATCCCTGGATGTAGAATGGAGTCCGTCGAGTCAGGTGTGTTTCAGTTAGTAGCGCTATGTCAATGCTTTTGTCCTTTAGAAGTAAGTATAGTTCGTCCTTGTGATTTAGTAGTCCGTTGGAGTTCCACAGGAGGATTGTGAGAGGTTTGCAGGAAGGATGGATCATGATTGGGAGGGGTGAAGTTGGCAGAGTTTTTGAAAAATGGCTAATTCCGCTAGGAAAGCCTTTAATGATTCGGCGAAGGAGTTTAATTCAGAAAGGAATGAGGGTAAAGGAGGAAATTAGACGAAAGATTTTTTTACCAAATTTCATTAAAGTCGGACCATTATTACTGAGATAGAGCGCGAACAGACAAATATATAGAAAATACAAATTTGAGCCACCGTTATTTTCGTTCAGGGGGTGTAAAATTTTCTAGACGGCACTTTCGGATTGCGTCATGAGGTAACCTTATAAGCAGGGCTTGTCCCTATGGAGGGAAGGAGAAACCGGGGTAAAATGGGTTGTAAAAATAAACTAAATCTGTTCATTTTGTGGGGGGGGGGACGTTCACTCTGGACCTAAATTACTAATATACTCATACCGGTCGTAATTTCTTCTGTATTTTAACGAAACGCGGTATACGTCATTTTTCATGAGAAAGAAGTGTTGTAAAAATGAACTAAATCGGTCGATCGGAAAGAGGCTAATTCTATTGTAACACTTAGTTCTGTGTTGCAATAGAAGCTCGTCAGATGTAGGTTGGTAAAGCTGCCACTAGGAGGGCTTTTTACCACTAGGGGTACTGTATCCCGTTCCTGCAGCAGATCAAAAGACGAAAAAATGAAGTTTTTGTGTATTTATTAAGTAGTGAAGTACTATAACATAACTCAGGAAGCTGGTAGCTCATTACAAATTTAAAAGAGAAGATCTATTCATGTTTTTATTTTATTTATATAGGTTAGTTTAGGTGCAGCAGTGAGCATCTAGAGTCTAGATACTCACTGCTGCCAACATACTTCACTGAAATTTCCCTCGCTTCTTTCAGACAGTTTATACACAAAAAGGGTTAAGATCCCTTTCTTATTATTTATAATCAAGATGAACAAAGGGTTATTCAGAGGATTAGGAAGACGCGCAGGCAAAACAAAGATAAGAACCACACGGACTTACTGACCGACCCTATGTACATATATTAATTACTACGTATCTATCAGTTAGGATGAGAGTATAAAATTAATAGCCTTATTACAGAATGAGCTTTATGGAATAATCATGAAATTAACTATCAAAGCAATTAGTAACCACTGTATCCACCCCCTCCAGATCAGCCTCTTTTCTCATTGACAGAGATGTTCACTGTCATTTATTTATAGTTACTAAGATTTAGGATTTAAACATAATAAATAAGGAATAGAGATATATTTACAGGCAAATGAAAAAATTAAAACAATTTTTAGCACGAGATATATTTTGCACTAAATAATTAAAGAATAAGTTCAAACATTAATTAAATACAATAGCACATTTTCACAAACAGAACAATTTTACATGATAATTGAATATTCATATGCCACAATTGTACTCTATTCTGCTGATCAGAACACCACCAATTCACATGGAATCATCTCCTAAAAAATGGAAAAGAATTAGTAACACAAATATGAAAGAGAAATTTTGTCGCAAGATTGAATAAATTTCGATTTTTCTAGGATGCTTCAATGCAACCTTTTTTTTTTTTTTTTTTTTTTTCCACAATATAGTAACCCTATACTGTGGGACTTTATTTACATTCTGCAGGTGCCATCTGTCGATACTGCCTGCATTACAATTAAAGTAATATATATTATGTTATAATTACATTTTTTCTGAATTTTAAAAGTTTGACAATAATACAATTAAGGTAGAGAAATGATAGCAACTATAATAGTAATAAAACAATAAAAAACTAGTAACAATGTCAAAATTATAAATAATAATAAAAAAATAATAATATTAATAAAGAAAGTGTTAATAATTCATATTATAAATTAAGTAAATGAAATAAATAAATTAAAAGAAATGAGAATGAATAAGTAAATTAAGAAATAAGTCATTAAAAAGAAAAGAAAATGCCCGTTGAACTGGATTGAGGTTAATGAAGATCGTCGTATTGAATTCTCTCAACAAATGCATTAAAGTGTTCAAAATATTTCTTAATCAATTGGTGCTTATTAATTGGCCATATGTCCCCAGAAAGAACGACATGTTTAATTAATTTTATTCTTGGACCATCTAGAAGTGGGCAGTTGTATATTATATGGTCATAGTCTTGTATTGTATGTCCGTCACATTTGCATTTATTGTCCTGTGTAAGTCTAAATCTGTATAAGTATTGTTTCACACCACCATGTCCTGTTAGTACTTGAGTTAGTTTGTATGTTAGTTTATTTGTATCTAGTCTTTCGTCCAATGTCTGGAAGTATTCATACACATGTCTTCCTTTGGGTGATGTTCTCCACCGGAGATTCCAGGCTTCTTTTGCCTCCTCTTCAAGTAGATAGACTACTGCACTTCTGGGGGCCTTATTGAAGCTAATAGGTAATGTTTCATCTAAAGCGGCTTGTTTTGCGGCTTGATCCGCAATTTCATTACCTATAATGCCTGAATGACCTTTCACCCATTTGAAAGTTACAATTTTGTCTACTGTCCTTGTTTTGTGTATTTCTCGGCGAATGTCTTCAGTTAGTTCGTCGTTAATGTGTATGTTATCTATTTTTTGTAATGTTATTTTACTGTCACTGTTTATAATGTATGTTTTATTAGTCGAGGTGTTAATGTATTTTAAAGCCGAAAGAATCGCGAATTGTTCTGCTTGATTATTTGAACAGTATGGGCCTAATTTGAATTTTCCTGTATGGATGACGGTTCCATCTTCTATTACAATAAAAGAGGCACCGACATTGTAGCCATCTTTACTTCCATCTGTAAATACTTCCCTCAGTGGTGTATTATCAGGATGTATAATATCGCTTTCTGCTAATACTATATCCCTAAGAGGAATTCGTTTTACTAGAGGGATTATATCCTCGATTTCTGATATTGGGAAGTCCCCATTGAAAGACCTTTTTTTAATTAAATTATGTTTTTTAATTATTTGTTCCTTTTTTATTGTCACTGGTATTATGTCAGCAAGAAAACAAGTAGCTTCAAAGGAGATAGTCCTATAACCACGAATAACTTTTATACCGAATAGTCTTTGGATTGACTCTAATTTTTTCACGTTTTGTTTTATTGCCAACCCTTTATGCCAAATTTCAATCCCATAGGTCAGAGATGGTAATATGGCTCCTTTATAAATAATTTTCAAGACTTCTGAATTTAAACCCCACGTTAGCTTTGCTGATGCAGATATCGCGTGGATTAACTTTATTAATTTTGTATGTAAATATTTGATGTGAGGAGTCCAACTTAATTTTTTGTGAATAATAATACCTAAGTATTTAAAAGTATTAACTTTTTCCAAAATTGAAGAATCTAACCGTATTTCAAGAGGAGGAATTGAACGTTTTTTTGAGAAAATAACATATGCAACCTTATGCTTACTTTAGTATGGATTATTCGGAAAGGGGGAGAAAAAAAAAGAATGGGCTGCAAAAGAAATAAAGAATAATATGGAGAACAAATGAGGCATTGTGGATACAAAGGGCGAACTCAACATCCGGTCAATTTTTTTCCCCCACCATCCGAATCTAGACGCTTCAGAGAATCTAAAGGTATATTTTTCATGTTGAGTTTGCCTTTATTTCCTTTATGGAGACGAAAGGCGAACTCAACACTCTACTACCGGATGATGATATAAATAAATGCTCTTTTCGTTGAAAAGTTCACTCTAATTCCTGGTCAATTATTATATAATTTGTTTATCAATATAAATTAATAAACAAACAATGGGACATCCCACAACAAAAAAATGTTTTGAACATCTAATGGAGTTCGCCTTTAAATATCATCACTGTGTCCCTAAAGAGGTGGGATGGAGACTATGAAATATGTAGAGTACAAGAAAAAAGAAAAAAAGAAAAAAAAAAGCACTACTTTTTTAAGCTATATGCCACAGACATCCAGGGTGCAAATTAAAAAATAACAAATGTTTCGACTGCTAGGAATCTATTAACAATTGGTGTAAGAATGGACTCGTAGCATATAAATGCTACCAATATTAGTGTTTTAATTTATTAAAATAAAACATAAATATTATCTGCCCCCCTTCATATGAAGTGGTGTTGATAAGTTGTATCCAAGGTGCTTATTACAGGTAGTAAATATCCATAACCCATTTAACTAGGGATTCAGAATAATAAAAAGAAAGAAAAATTTAAAAATGTATTCTGTACTTTCGGATATAAATGATTTTTCTTGAAAAGAAAGACAAAGAAAAATCAAGACATAAGTTCAAAATGAATCTCTAACTTTCTAGAAGCCAAACAAATAAAACATTTTGCCTTAAGGGTGTCATAAGTAGTAATTTATCCTATCTTGCCTATTAGTATGAGTAATTTATCATATCTTGTCTTATTGTCTGTAAATACACTGAGGAAGCCAGCAGAAGTTCTGGCAAAACTTCAGTTATTACCACATTGACACATCATTGATACAAATGCAAAGTATTGAATGTGAAAAAACATATTTTTCACTTTCAATCTTTACTGATTGCTGTTGGACTGCAAACTCTCGAGTCTAAGTTCACTCAGTGAAAGGGAGAGTAACCACTGTCAAAAGGTCGAATATGCTGACTATTTGATTGTACAAAAACAAAGTAATGAATAAAAGTTTTATCACTCTGGAAAGTCGTGATTTTCACATACTTTCCATTTTTCGATACTTTGCATTTGTATCGACAACATCATATCCAGAAGATCTAAAAACATTCTTGAACATTATTTTCTTTTTTTGGAGATTGGCATCTCTCCCCAGTGATTTATATTTTCTATTACGCTGGATGCCTATGGATTCCTTGGCCTGTCCATATCTGCTTGTTAAATGTAAAATAATAAAACATTTACCCGATGTGCCAAAAATTAGAAAGGTCAGTCAGAAGAAGCAGGATAGGCGTCCAGTAAAATACAACACCTTGGGGAGAGATAAGCATCCCAAAAAACATGTTAATAAAATTAGTAAAAAATAATCAGTCCTGTAACAGGCCACAAGGGGCAGATACTGTAGAGGTATCTGATTCTTGACCATGCTGCACATTTGGGAGATAATGTGGTCAATACTATGCTCTGGCCGCCTGATTTTTCTCTTTGCAGGTACCCATTAATTAATTAACTAATGAATTAAAGGCTGGGTGAGCCCAGGGACGATCTGGGACCCCAAATCCAACCCTCAAACAACGGCACTAGAAGAAAAAATCTTTAGTGCGCGCTCGGGTTTTGAACCTGGATCCTCCAGTTCATTAGTCGAGTGCTCTACCACTGAGCTAACCTTGCTCCCTATTAAATTAGCATTAATAATAATAAATACGAAAAAAAAAAAATCTTACCATACACCTCAACTTCATTTTCACCCTCCCCGTACTTTCAAGTATTATCTGTTTCTATCGGAGATATAGTTATAGAATTTGTTAGCTGGAAAATAAAATTATAGCAAAATAATTATTGAACAGAAATTGTATAGGCAGGTATTAAAAAGTGTCATAAATTAAAGTTAACATAATAATAAAATACACAAAAATAATCATTTTTAATAACATACCTTCATGTCATTACTTGTGTTTCCAAATTCCTTCTGTGTTTTCATAATTAATTCCATCCATTCATAATACATTCTTAATTTTATTATACAACTTGGGCACACAGTCTTTGGCAGATTATCATTAAGGTATACCTGGATATTAAAAAAATAATGGTAAACGTCCAGATATTCATTCGATTTTTATATTAACTATCATAATTTAATTAATGGAGACAATGAAATCCTACTTACATCAACTCCTAAGTAGGTTTGCAGTTGATTAGCTAAATTTATTCTTTTCCCTTCTTCTCCATAAACATGAATAACTACTTTGTTCATTTTTGAGCATATCCTGCAAATAAAGCCCGTTAATTGGGCTTTATCCAGACTACCCATCTTAGGAAGCCTAAACAATTCTTATCACCACTAAAGTCCGAAACATGTAACTTGATAAAAATGCCATAATTGCGACCAGCAACTATTTTCAATATGAAACAGAATTTGAAAACACAATAAAAAAACTGGCGAATTAAGTTAGAAAAACAAATAACTTGAAGATGGGATTAATTGTAAATGGAAAAATTCGTAAAGCAGAATCATTGGTTCGCAACTTCATACGCTGTTATCCAGTGAAAGGTTAGGAATCAAGGATAACCTTCTGAGTAAACAAAGCAGACATGTGAGGTGAAGATTTAATGTAACTAATCATTCCCTTGTTGTCAGTTATGAAAATGAATGAACCTAAGTACATACCATGTAAGGAGAAAAAATTGGATGCAGAATCATTGAAGTGTTTGTCTCAGGAAGTAAATGTCACGTCAATAAAATGTGAGCTTTGAAATTGTCAGAAATTTATTTCAAAGATAAATTATTTCCAGGAATTAATTGACAGAGTTCTTCAACTGCAAGCACACAATGAACAGCTTAGAAACATTATATCCAAAAACATTCAAGAGAAAGAATCGTCTGAAAGGACTCGAAAAGGGAAGGAATTCGATTTTACCAAGTAATGAATTGATTGAATTTACAGTCTTTATATTTTTATTATTTTGTGGTTAGTGTATACCCATTTATAGGGTTTTATGGAGAAAATGTAGTCGTTTTATTTGTCGCATTGATAAAATCTTGTATGGTATTGAAGTTTACTGATTTTCCGTATCATTAAAACATTTTGAATCTAGGGTGTTCTGATAATTTAACTCAACTTGCCAAATCTCTGATCACTCACTTGCATTACCCCTATGATCCTCTTTATGGAGTATGTTATGCCTCGTCTTTTATGATTTTATTCTCCTCTCAGTATTTCTCAACATTAGTTTTCTTTACAACATTAGTTGACTGGTCTTATAAGATCATCAGCAAGAATATCCGGCATTAGAATTTTTTTTTGAATTTCAAATAGCTGTAGGTAAAATGGAAAAGCATTTTTATTTGTGAATTCGGGTTCAATAACAAAATATGGAAAAACAGTATTGTTAATTTTGATTATTAATTTTTTAAGATTATTTTTTATAATAAAATGAAAAGTGTTGGGAGTTATTTAAGTTGAAGATAAATTAATCTCTCAGGAAATATCCTGAGAAATAAAAATAACATTGGACAAACTCAAAACAGCCCATGATCCTTAAAGGAGAGGATATCTAAAATAAAATATTCTAAACTAGATTATTTAATTAATTTACAACATGCTGTGATTTTGATATTTTAACATTAACTGAAATTTTTCGTTGAGTAATCGTTGACCGTTAGTGATGCAAAGGTAGAAAATCTCAGGGTTTGGTCGTTGTGTAGTCAAACTAACTGAAGTTTGATTATAAAAATAAAAACTTACATTTATTATAATTTTACCAGTCTCATAAATTGAATTTTTACAAAAGACTTTTTTGGCCAAAGAGGCAATATTTTCCTTTTGGATTGAAATTAGGAGCAGAAGAATGACTGAAAAACAAATTTATAAATAATTTATATTAATGTTTATTCAATTAACTAATATCCTCAAAATAGCGGCATTTTCATTTATTGGTTAGATTTATGAGGCGATGAGTTGCCTCTATCTATTTCTATGAAGAGTTTTGCTTGGTACAAATTTTCTGCCTTAAAACAACCCCATGGGATAACGAATTGGTATCCAACATGAGCTTTCAGAATTTATATAATATTTACTTAGAAAGATTCCACAATTTGGAATAGATAGTCAATGAATTATTACATAAGATAATATATTCTCATATATTTTCTATTTTCTATAACAGTCTCCAAAAAGTCCATAGGAAGACTACCTCAGCCATGTGTTTCATTAATCCACAATAAATTTTAGTCCTAATTCATTTATATTATGTTTCAGATGTAAAAGTGTTCATATTTTATTGAAAATTCTCTACTTCGGCTGGGATTATCAAGGATACGTCGTACAAGAAGACACAATTAACACTGTCGAACATAACTTAATGAATGCTCTTTTAAAATGTAAATTAATACAAAGTAGAGAGACATGTAATTACCATAGATGTGGTCGTACTGACAAAGGAGTCAGTGCATTCGGTCAGGTAATGCTTATGTTTTTCAGAATTTACTTCAAATTTATACTTGTAGTGTTATTCCTCAGTAAAAAGATTGAAATTTTGCACTTTAATAGAAAATCTTATAGAAATACTTGTTGTATTTTAATGGAATGGAATTAGTGGTAGCCATGGGCAGGTGGGAGCACAATAGTGACAGTTAGCGAGTAAGCAGTCTGCCATTTTAGTAACCATGCATCAGTGGAATGGAAAACAGCACGTGTTAGTCATACAAATGTTTTTTTAAAACAATATCAGTTTGGTAGCGGTGCTTAGGGAGTTTAGTTGGTTCACTTCTTGGTTGTCCTGTTTTGTATTTTTGATTTTAATTATAGGTTTCTTCTTGACGGCAGATCCAGTCTCTTCAGAGTTATTAACCCAACATTTTATTGTGTCTTTCGACGGAACGACATCATGATGTCCTAAATTGTAAAAATGTCGAAACTCCCTAATCACCGCTACCAAACTAACATTGTTTTTAAAAACAATTTTATAAATAATGGACACTGTTTTCTATTTCTATGGACCCTGTACTTAAAACATTTTATATTCAGCTAATTTTATATGCCATAAAAATGGTTCTTTTGTTATGGACAGCTGATACATTCTGCTCTTCTAGCTCTGATGAAGATTAAAACACAGCCAAAACATTGGGAAATGATAAACATACTTCTGGCATGACTTTTTTTTATAAACTTATGTTTGTTTTACAAGCAACATTAAAAAAAAATGAAAAATATATTATCTAAAGAGTTAATCTCCATTTTTTTAATGATGCAACTATTTTCTTTACGTTAATTTTATTTTCCATATTAAGCATGTAGAGCACCTATTGGGAGAGATTAGTGAGGAATTCAAGTCGTGGAGGACATTTTGCCATTTTTAAAAATATATAGTTAAAGTAATTTTAACTATCTTAATTATTTCAATG
The DNA here is from genome assembly GCA_946811695.1 of Gonocerus acuteangulatus. Classification (NCBI taxonomy): domain Eukaryota; kingdom Metazoa; phylum Arthropoda; class Insecta; order Hemiptera; family Coreidae; genus Gonocerus; species Gonocerus acuteangulatus. The sequence goes on from OX328126.1 coordinate 20,040,658, forward strand.
TTAAGATTTATAGATATTATACCTGTGTCCTGAAATTCATCGTGCTATTTTTTTTTTTTTTAATTTTATTTATTCTTCTTTAATTTTTTTTATTCTTTGAGTTGTATTTGAGAAGAAAATAAATAGATTTTTTGATGAATACAACCACACAAATACTTCTATAAATATTATATCAAGATTTGCATTGAAATTTAAAGTACTAAATTAAATCATGTAATAATCTTCTCACAATTTTATAGAAAGAAATACCTGTTTTTTTTTAGGTAATCTCGATTACAGTTCGAGCTGCAGATGAAGGCAAACCAGATTTGGAATACTGCAAGATGTTAAACCGTTTATTGCCTGACGACATAAGGGTTATCGCTTGGCAACCTGTTTGCGAAGAATTTAGTGCACGCTTCAATTGTAAGAATCGAACATACAAATATTTTTTCCCTAAAGCAGATTTAGATTTACAGGTATTTATACCCGAAATCAAAATTCAAATAATGTTTACTTATTATCAAAGAGGTACATAATTGCCTAAAATATGAATTGTTTTAAATTACAATCAAAATATAAAAAAAACTTTAAATTTACATACTCTATTCTTTAAGTTTGTGGGGAATATTTTTTTTTTTTGTTTTAATAAATAATTTATATGAATCCAGTAATTCCACCAGATCATTGTCTATCGGCTTTATTAACCCTTTAGGTACTCCACACAGGATAACTTTGTCTCGGGTTCACATACTCTACAGCCTCCAGAGGAGTTAATTAACTCTCAGGAACCAGTTCTCCACAACCTTCAGCAATTTTTGTATAAATGACAAGCAAACAATTAGAATCAAAATTCATCAAAATTTTGCAAAAATATCCAAGGAGGGTCTTCCTTTAGCAGAATGGCAAGCTTGTCGGCTTTTCAGATGTGATTTGTCCTGTGATGAGCTTGCTGAAAAAATTAATTGCTCCACCACCGATGTTTAGGGGTGGTTACATCAAGATACTTATAAAAACAGATTCTCCATTAAAATATATACTTATAAGACACACCTTGATCCTTGATCGGTCTAAAATTGGCCAAGACATTCTCTTTCTATGTTAGAAGTTTTGTTGCTCTTACGTTTCTCGAATATTGAAACAAAAAGATGTTACAGAAATCAGAGCAATGCATATAATCAGTGCATTTAGACTATCATTTGTTTGATATTAAGGTGAATTGATCTATTGAAATTTATTGTTTTTCAGCAATTAGAGACTTGCATTTTGATGGTAAAAATGCTATGAATAGTTACTTTCTACTTTTATGACTAATGAACAAAATGTTTCTTTAAGGCCATCAGTGAGGGAGCCAAGTATCTAATTGGCACATTTGATTTCCGAAACTTGTGCAAAATGGATGTTGGAAATGGTGTTACTAACTTCATTAGAACTATCAGTCAAGCAGAAGTAACAAAATTAGACAATTATGGATTTAGAGGTAAACAATAGAAGTATTTATAATTAAGGGAGTGAACATTCCAAAATGAGCATGCTAAGATACATGGAGCCTCTTTTTCACTATTAAAGTTCATTTTAGCGCATTTTATCCCTCCGTAGGGAAGAAACCCTCTTACGAGGTTGCCTCATGACGCAATCCGGAAGTACTGGCAAGAAAATTTCACGTTTCAGTACCCAAAGATCACGAAAATAATGATTTTGTTGAAATTTGGTACAAAAATCTTTCTTCTTATTTGGAAGATCAAGTTCGTTAATCAGTAGAATCCGTCCAAAGTTAAGGGAAAAAAACAGACATGAAACGTTTTGGGCATGCTTGTATATATTTTCTATAATATCTAGAAAACATTTTACATTCATTCAAACTAAATAATATAAATTTCATCAGTTATATAAACAAAAAAAAACCTTCAGATATGATTTGGAATTTTCATATCTATATATATAAAAATCACGTGTCTGTTTGTTTGTTCCTTATACAAATCCACACCGTTTGACCGTTTTTGACCAAACTTGGAATAATGGTAGGTCTTGATACGAGAAATCTCCTAGGCTAGGTCAAAAAAATCTACCAGCTGTCTGTCTGTATGTTTGTCCCTTATACAAATCCATACCGTTCATCCGATTTTGACTAAACTCGGTACACATGTAGATCTTAATCTGGGGAGAGTCGTAGGCTAAGTCAAAAACGTCTACCAGCTGTCTGTCTGTATGTTTGTTCTTTATACAGACCCACACCGTTTGACGGATTTTGATCAAACTGGGCACGCAGGTTGGTCTTGATCAGGGGATTGTCATAGGCCAGGTCAAAAACGTCTACCAGCTGCTGTCTGTATGTTGTTGTTTCTTTTTATAAACAAGACCTATTTTTACCAAACTTGGCATACATGTATGTCTTGATACGGGGGGAGTTATAGGTTATGTCAAAGCCGTCTAGGACTTACAGTTGAGAGGTCACGGGTTCGAAACAGTTACAGATTCGTGTTATTAGATTTTAATAATACTTATTTGGTTTCTAATTTATTTAGGCTTTTCTATATGCAGAAAGTAGGTGTAGCATGGCACGCCGGGTAACAGCTAGTACTTTATTAAATATCTCAAAAACTGTTCTGAAATTGTTGAGTGTGGAAGGCGATCATTTTGAACACTAATAAATGTTAAAAAATAAATTTCGATAGGTCCAACTCAATTGGAGAAAACAGTCCAATTTTTTGGATGTGATGGTTTTCTTTCATTGAAAGCTAAATATTGAGTTTCTATTCTAAGCTTTCCAAATAACCCTAGATATAAGCTTTATATTGAAACATACTGAGATTTTGTACATCAGATCGAAAAAAAAATGGTTTTGGGAATGTTCTTTGAAAGTATAAAAAATATATCAAGCTAAATTGTTTTATCCTAGCCAAAAAATAAATTGTTTTTTAAATCTTAAGTTGATGTAACTCCTTAAATATAAGAAAAAAAAACTGGATAAAAACTTCATGTAATATCAGTATGTTTTTTTGTACGTTAGCAGATACTGGATATGAGATGTGTGTATTTACATTGACATCGCAGGCTTTCCTTTGGCATCAGGTCAGATGCATTATGGCTGTTCTTCTTCTTATAGGAAAGAAACTTGAAGAACCATCAATTATTAAAGAACTACTGGACACCTTGGAGAACCCTAGGTGAATTTAATTTCGTTCTTCTCCACGTAAAACTGTTTAGAATTATACCTTAGTGTTCTTTACTATATTTCATTATATTCTAAAACAAAAAAATATATTTATATTTGCTATATCTTGGTTTAAGAACATTTTTTAAAATTAAAATCCCTTTATTTAAGAAGATCATATTGACCATAGAAAGTATCCAGATGTCTTTCAATATCAATAGATCAGTAAAAAACTCATTTAAATGTGTTGTTTATTTTTGACAGGAAACCCCAGTACCCACTATCTAGTGACATTGGGCTGAACTTGTTTCATACTGAATATGAAAAGGACAATTGGATTTTCGATGATTCCGAGGTCAGTCGTGTGATTGAAATTCTGCAAGGAATTTGGACTGTGAATGCCATAAAGTAAAACTATTTTTTCTATTATTTTATATTTTTTCCTACCTATATTACTATTACTGTTAAATAGGGGCTCACTTGAATTCAGGATTTATGTATCAATTATTGCCGCTGCATTGAATTAAACAATAAATACTCCGAACTTATAATTTATTCAAATTAATCACTTTTGAATGGGGTTTGGTTAAGCGTTAACAGCATAAGAATGCATTGACTTTAATAACACTTCTATGGCATTAGATTGGTAAAAATTAAGTCAACAAACTGAAGTAGCTTGTTTGATTAGAGATTAACCAAGACTCACTGTAATACAGTTTGATGTTACTTACAAGAGTTTTTTGGCGCTTTACTTGAAAAAGAGCAAATTGTCGAGAGTTTGGCTCTTTAAATAAATGTATGTATTAAATTTCAAATAAATTGCTGAAATTAATTAGATTTGGTATGAAAAAATGTTTATCTTTTCCTGCAGCCAGTAGCACTGTTTGTTGCAGAAGTTGAAAAACAAATAAGGCTTAAAAACAGGTATGGGCAACCTTTGAATTTTTGTGGGCCAAACTTTAGTGAGCAAATATATTCGCGGGCCGCATAGATGGTTCAAAATAAAATAATGTCGGATTTTAAAGTAGTGTTCATAATTTATAGCGATAGATTTCAGACATGAATTAATATGACAATTTATTAAAATAACAAAATGAAATGAAAAAAAAAGGTACAACATTTTAATTAAATCGTGAAATTTAGAATTATTGCAAACTATGAAAGTTAAATAGCTAATCCATCGATGTTTGGATTAATTCCATTGATAAAAGACAAAGAATTTTTCAAACTATTGTCAGTCAGCCTTGTTCAATCTTTTGATTTATTAACTTTCATCATTGAAAAGAACTGTTCGCATTTATAATTAAATCGTGACATTTATAATTTTTGTAAACTACAAAAGTTAAATAGCTAATCCATCGATGTTTGGATTAATTCCATTGATACAAAGACATAAAGAATTTTCCAAACTATTGTCAGTTAAGCTGTGGAGAATGATCTTCGAGGTTTTTTTTTTATACATTTTTAATTGGGATTTTCAAAATGTCTCGCGGGCCGGTTGTTGCCCTCATATGCTTTAAAATGTAAAATAATTTAATATTTCCAATACTTTGAATGAGACTTTCCTCAATTTTTATAAACTACGATTGGACCAAAGTAAAATCTATCTAATTCGATTTTTTAAATTATAATAAACACAACCCTTTTCATAAAATTTGATTTTATAGCATAGTGTGATGATGTTGATCGTTTTCACCGCTGCAACCAAAATGTGATGGAGCGTATATTGAAAGGGCAACCGGCCTGGACGGGATGGTGATGGGAGAAGAATGGAGAGTGTGGATTAGAGAGTGTTGAGAAGCGTGTGGCTAGGATTTACCCAAGCCTAAATAGGCAGGTAGGATTGGGGAATCGAGGGAATTGTAGAGCGCTGCAGGTCTCTACTTGCTGATGTTGAGATTTACTGACTCGAGTCTGCTTTCCTTCCTGTCCTATGCTTTTTCTCACAATAGAAATTAGTGGGGAAAATTTAATTTCATTATTATTGAAAATTAGTTTTCATTTTTCAGGGCTTGTCATGTTAAATCTTGTATAAGCGAGCTAGAAAAACTAATATCTCAGCCTGTATTTAAGCAAACATCAAAACTTCTGAGACAAGAATCAAAAGTTTACAAACGTCTTTTTTCAAGGAACTTGTGTAGTAAGTTATACTTTAATAATATTAATTCTTATCCTGTGTACATATTTCAGGAATTAATAATTTAACATGTTTTATATATATATATATTTAAATCTTAGAAGCACTACTGATTTTCCACAAATGTATTCGGCCTCTAAAGTGTTAAGGTTCATTAAGATTTTTGGCATCATGCCATAGCACTTCTCAATTTTTTTAATACGTGAATATTTTTTCACAAAAGGGTCAACATTTCATTACAAGTCTACCATAAGCAGCATTTTTAGATTCGGTGGTGATAGCTTTTATCTTTCATATGCCAGAAAATTTCATGAAACTCACAGTTTGCTATTATAAGTGCTTACTCACCAAAATTATGAGTACTTGTACCTTTTTTCAAAAACGTTTTAAGAATAAATATAAATGGCAATCACAAACACGTGTTCTGTTCTCCACTTATCTGCCTCAAGAAAAATATCCTCTTGTCCTGGGCTTGCACAGTCCCGGCCTCATTGGTCTGTACGGTTTATCTATTGGTGTTTTCATTCTACTTCGATGGACTGAGCAGTTCAATTCTTGCCTCAAGGATGTTACCATATGCGATGAGGAATATCTCAAGCTTTGGACAGTGCAGTCGAAACCTTGAAATAGTCCTCATTGTTTGTAAGCAATTTTCAAAATCAGGTAAAAAGGGTTGACAAGGATTTGACAGGTGGTATTGAGAACATAAATATTATAGCGTAGAAATGAGCTAGTCATACATCATGTACAATCTACTGGCAAACTAAAAAGAAAAAGCCGCTAGCTAGCGTGAGAATTATGTGTTAAGAGAGAATATGCAGCCTTGTAGCCCAGCCCTCACCAGTAAAGCAGTAGTGTAGGTAGAAAGTCTTTTTCGGCCTGCATCAGCAGTAAGGGAGTCCTGAATAAGTGGTTAAGCCTACAGTATATTTAAGTTATGTTTGAATTTAAACGTTATATTTATTTTTAATAAATACATCATTTTACTTTTCAGGTTCTTTGGAAGAAAAAATTGATCATTTTGTAAAAAGAAGACGAATTCAAATAGAGAATAAATAATTTCGAGTCTAAGTGTTATCAATATGTTAATACATTTTTTTAATATATGATGTTGAAAAACAAAAAATTCTGCTAATAATTTTTTAGCACATTTCCTCCCTCCCGCTTATGAGATCGACCTGATGACACACTACGTAGGTTCCGATTAGAAATGTTGATGTTTTATGGCTCATATGTAATGAAAACACTGGTCATTCAAATTTTTGTCAAAAAAAACAACAAAAAAAACTAGTATGTTGCCTCGATAGAAAAGCCGTTATAAAACATATTCTTAAATAATACAAAAAACAAACCAAACAAACAGTATGAAAGAAAATGTCAATTCACGAAATTGTGACACCATTGGCCGTCTTGACTCCCCCTGTAACACTCTGGGAATTATGGAGCTACTAAAAGCAGGTTTATGGTCACTTGTACACTGCCTATTAGTCAAACCCTCACAAGAAAAGTACAATTTCGCAAAAAGCCCACACATTTCCCAGTTACAGACATATATACTCTGTCGTGTCTACGCCTGTAGGGGCGTATTAACTGAGGGTTAATGGGGTCTCGAAAGGAGAAATCTTGCAGCCAGATCATATTAAAGATTATACTATCTTCCTAGTGTGCTGTATCGCATACAAAAAAAAAAGTTTATTATTTATTAACTGACTATAATTTTAAATTAAAAAGAAGAAGAAGCCAAAGGATTTCATCATACTATAATATTCTACAAACTGACAAGTTTTGGAAGTTTTATTTTCAAAATGACAATATTTCTGGAAAAAATTTCAAAATTTTTACAAAACCAAGTAAACACACATTTATATTTTACATGTGTGTATTAGGAGGGGAGGACCACAGCAGCTTTGACCGGTGCTGTAACAGAATTTGATCGTGCAGCGCAAGACTTGGACTCTCTATAAATAGAGAAAAGACCAAATATATGAAAACCTCGAGAAAGACCAGAGAACGAGGAGGGACTGTGGATTTGGGCGAGGACACGTACCGTAGCTTTAGCACATTTAAGTGCCTGGGGAGTAGTAACGGAGAGCAATAACCTGGAAGTGGAGATTAAGGACAGAATGGTGGCAGGAAACAGATGTTTCTATGCCCTGCAAAAATCTTTCCGATACAATAGTCTCTCCATGAAAGCAAAGATTTGACTATACAAAACTTTAATAAGGCCAGTTGCTGTGTATGGAATCGAAACGTGGACTCTCGCCAAAGAAATGAGGAGAGTCCTGCTGGTCTGAGAGAGACGAGTCCTAAGAAAGATTTTTGGAGTCGTAAGAGAGTACCATAGGTGGAGGGTCAGAAGCAATGCTGAGCTAACAGAACAGTATGGCGAGCCTAACATCCTCTATGACATCAAGAAAGGTAGACTGCGATGGTTAGGGCACAAGAACGGAACCCTGTAGGCTACCTAAATTGATGCTGAATGGTGCACCTGGGGGCAAAAGAAATAGAGGCAGACCAAGACAGAGGTGGCTTGATGTCCTGGAGGACTTGCGGACACTGGGGATCCAAAATTGGATGAACCTAGCAGCAAACTGCTTGGAATGGAGCAGGATGGTGGCATAGGCCCAGGTCCTACAAGGACTGTAGCGTCAAACAGTGAGTGAGTGATATTAGGAGGATTAGAGGAAGATATAATGGGTGGAGTGAATAAATTTTTTGAAATTTTCTGTAGGTTTAAGTGGTTGGAAACTGAAACTAGAGAATATTATAGAATATAGTAGCTTTTATATTTACATAATTTCTTCAAAATTAACAATAAAAACAAAATAAATTCAATATACAGTGAAATAATTCACAAACATCATCTGGTCACAAATTACAATGAACCTCAGTCTTAGTTCAATCATTTTTAAATTGATTATATGAATGTCCTAAGCCGTTAAAAAAAGGCATCTTTACATTTGACATTAAACCTGATTCAAAATAATAAAAAAACTCATATAAAATATTTTGTATGGAAGAATTGTTGGTAGGAAGAATTAATTAAAGAGTCCATGTTTAGGGCTATTTTTTAATATTTAAATTGATTTTAAATTATTTCTTGAGGTAACATATAAACCAAATAAGATGGACATATGCACAAAAAAGAGAGCCGCACTGGAAAGACTTGTGGACGGGTAAGTATTCCAACAAAGTTCAATAAGTCCAAGTAATGTGAGTCGGACAACAACACTGAACTTAGTGCACCACAGTAAGTATGGTAAGCTGTGATAATACCAAACGTAAAACTGATAATGCAAGGATCTGCTGCAAATAATTCCTATAAAATTGGTAGTGAAAAATGGAAACAGAAATAACTGGACAAGAGAATCCATATTAACAGCTCTTTTTTTATTTAGCTGTTTTTTTAAATCTTTTTGAATAGCTTTCAGGCTAGCATATGACTTAAAATATCTTGAAAATAAAGGATAGAAGGTATATAATATCAAAATATGTAAAAAAATTAATGATGTATGAAATAATCTATTTAAAAAAACATGTTCTGGGACGAACCTCCAATTAACTGTCCACTGGTACAGAAAGACCCGACCTAAATCAAAAGAGCCTTTTATATAGGCGTACGGATTTTGTAGTAAAAATGGTAAACCAAGAATTAATTGCACTGAAGCACAAATTAATAATTGTTTGATTGTACCCATGAGGCCTAGCACATGTAAGTATGCTAGAAGCAAAGCTGGAGCATATAGAAGAATGTTCATTTTAACAGAAACAGCTAAACTGAACAGGAGAGATCCAATGGACCACTTATCATTAAGTATCATATTCAAAGATGCATATAATAACAATATTGCAACAGGATCATTGAACAAGCGTAATACAAATAATGAGTGGATTCTGTATGTTGTGAAACACATTAGTACTAAACAATACGCTGGTACTTTCTTGCTTCTTCTATAAATGCGAAATACTAGGTATAAAAATAAAATGTACAAAGCAAGGAATAAGTACTGAGCTAATTTAATGTCTTTGCCAGAGTTTGTGATGAAGTAAAATAATGAGAATATGTAAACAAATCCTGCTGGATACACTAAAGGTCCAGTATCACCTCTCAGGTAACTGTAGTCCAAAGTTCCATTTAAAAAACCTTCCACTTCTTGCATGTAGGCCTTCCAATCTATTTCTGTATACTTCACATTCTGAATAATAAGTACACCTAAAACTGCTTCACAAATTAGAAGAACCGGCGAAATGAAATCAAGGTACTTTGAACTTCGAAATGCTACCTTTAATGTTTCTAAATTGGCATATTGTTTAATTAGCTTCTGAAAAGATTTTACCCTAGACGCTTTATCTGTTTTAGCACTATGTTTAGCCATTTCTCAAAATAACTCCACATGAATACTGAAATTCTCCACGTCTGTTATCAGAAACAGGTTTTATTTATACTCTTTATCAGTACCAGTGATTCCAGAATTACTGAAATGAGTTCATCAATACAAAATTGAAAAAAATTATTATTTTGGCTTTTCTTACAGTAAATAATTACCATTAATATTTACTATTCAAGCATTAATCTATATCATTTGAAATATAAAATATTATGAAAAAACTAATCATAATTTGAAAAAGTCAAGTTCAGGAATGGAGCAACACTGCCTGACTGAAGTTAGTACAAATGGCTGCTGAGTAAAGTTTCTTTTATGTATTTACGAGTTATTTTCTTGATCTACAGGCTTTGCGAGTGACAGTATAACAATGATTTTGCTACAATGATCTCATATAATGTAAGTTTTCTCATTTTGATTACTTAATGACCTTATAAATGTCAATAAATTTTCTTTCCTCTATCAGAAAATAGCTTCTTTAAATCAATGAATGACAAGTAGGTTTGTTGTTTTTCCTTACTTGTAAGGCTTTTAAGTTACTGAAATAGTAATATTATCAATATATAATCAATAATTGGTTTATTTTTAATCTGTTGTTTGGCTTTTTCAGGTGTAGGAGAAAATGGGTCACATGAGTCGAGATGGGTATCGTCAACTTCATATTGTGGTTTATGACTTAACGTAAATATGTGAAAAAAGGCCATCCAGTTTTGGCCTTTGATGGAGGCCCTTTCATTATTTGGTATTGCCTTGTCATCATTCAAGAAAAGTTCTTTCCAAAGTGAAAAGAATTAGTGTTATTGTGTTGTGTTGTGTTTTATTCATGGAAGACAAATGAATTTAAGTCAGGAATTTGTGGATGGCTACCAAGACCTGCATAAAAATGCAAGGTTTTAAAAGGTATGAAAAGTGGTATATTACTCAAAAAATGCCTGTATATTGTATCATGTTATTTGTTATGTTAATGCTGTTTAGTTTTGTGAATTCTGAGGATAGTTTTATTAGTGTTATGGCTTCTGACAAAAGGATTTTAGACAGTGAAACAAGTGAAGTGTTTAACAAGACATTAGCTTCTAAAGATCGTTCGAAATTTCTTCGTGGTGCAAGGACACCTACCCCACCTACTCGTGCTTTACCTTCGTATTCACCTCCTGCAAGGATATTGATCACTCCAGCCTTACCACCGGAATACCTTCATCCATTTGCTGACAAGCCTACTTTACGTGGTAGCAACTCAGATTCTATGAATGTTGGGAACCGAAGACCTATACCACCGCCCCCACCAAATTTCTCCAGGTTATCGCCTGAAGAATTAATTCCAATTAGACCTCCTGATCTTGGAAGACCAGATTCTAAGAAGAAAACCCTTAATACACCGAGCTTCAAGAAAGTTGATGCTCCCTCTTACAGTGAAATGTCAAGCACTACCAATTCCAACAATCGAGGAAATGAAACTTTTGACTTTTTTCCAATTTTACCATATCCCAGTGTGTCTCGAATACTTTCAGTTGGGAATGGTCGAAAACACGATGTCCTTCAAGATATTTTGGAACGAGCAAGGATAGAACATGATAAGGAGCCCAGAACAATTAAACAAGAAATAGTTAAAACATTAATTCCTCCAGTCAAGCAGGAAGAAGTGATCAAGAGCCCTGTAGAACCAACGCGCGAAGAAACCATTGTCGATCCTCCACAAAATGAAAATAAACCAAAGGAACCTGTTTTGATTATTACTGAGCCACCCAAAAGTGATTTAGAATCCCACAAACAAGAAGATGATGTGGTTGAATCTGAAGCGGCCCCACAACCAGAGCGATCAGGGCCTAGGACAAGACATGTTTTAGGCATTGCTTGGGATATTCATGTTTATCTTTTTGCGATCCTTTTCGCTATACTTGCTTTATGCTCTATCTTTAATATATTTAGGTTAACCTATTTTAAGCACTTGCTTAGTCAAGGATACTTTTTGTCCGTTCATGGAATTCTTCTCATTATAGGATGTATGAGGAGTTTCTATTTGTTTTATGATGCCTATAACATAGGTAAAACTTTACCTGAGGCAGCCTCCAGTCTCCTACTCAACATGGTTTATCCACTTCTCACATCAGCTTTTGGAATATTATTTCTGTTCCTTCTCACTGCCTCAGAAGTGAAAGCCATGAACAATAAACTACAAAGAGCATCATTCCTTGCAATTTTCATAGTATTACATCTTGCTGTGAGCTTTAGTGTCCACTTGTATGCAAATGACACACCTTATCCTCTATTGTTGCCATTAATATGCCAGTGTATTTTTATAATATTATGTGTTGGTTTGGGATTAGCTTATTTGTATATGTATAAGAGTTTATCTCAATCTTGTGTACAAAAGGCTGGACATTTGTACAGTGGTGAGTCGGAAAGATGGAGTCTATCCCATGCTGTAAGGGTTACTCTCGCGACTGCGATGTTAAGTTTGCTAATGGCTGCAGTTCATCTATACGGAATGCTCGGAGATTACGAAGCGCTGACAGATAACAAGGCTCAGCTTTGGTTGTGGTGGGGATTCCAGTTCTCTGTAAGAGTAATCGAAATTTTTATGTGCGCACTCATGGCATGGGCCGGGATGCAAAAGGACACTTCTTCTCTCCCCGAGCAGCCCGCAAGCGTTGAGGATATATACCCTACAATTTGTACAACAAATCAGGCGTATACAATGCGTGTTGCGAAACACTATGACGATACATTCCCCTTGAACAGTTTACATGTTCATGCACACACTGCTGAAAGGCGGTCTATTAAGAAACATCCGTCGTTGGATCGTAGACTTCAACCTTCACCGTCCATGTTGGTTGCCGAAAACGGCTTTGTCAGGTTCCGTACAATAGCTGATGCTGAAATTCCTGATGACGCTTACACTGCTGCCAACAGCTTTCACGAATGTGCGTGAGCCTATATTTACCCAGTAGATGTTCCTCTAGTTGATGTTATAGTTCATATAACATTCCCGCTATTTTGTGATTTTATAAAGCAGTTAACTCAACTGCTATATTTTAGAAATCAAAGTTTAGGTTTTTTATGTATATTTTTTATTGATCTTGTGTTTGTTTTCAAGATTGGAGTCTGATATTTTTAAAAAAATTTCCCTTCAAAGTGACTAAGGTAATGTTCTTTCACTTTTTCTGGGAAGTACTGATAGAGTATTTTTAATTACATGACTTGTTTTTTGTTTACGCTGTTTAATTTTTTATGTTGATCTGACAGCATTTAAAACCTTTACTATTAGGGTGTAGTAAATTGCCATTAAATTTATTTATTTTTGTACTCTTATTGTCCAGTAATTTTTATATTTTCACTAAAGATTAGATAAAGTAATTTCATACTTCATGAATACGGGAATTGATGGTCTCATCAGTTTTATCTTGCCACAAATGATATGAATTATTTTTTAATGTACACTTCTTTCTATACATCAATTTTATTCTGTAATCTTAAAAACGATGACTTATAAAGGCCTGTTTTTATTACGAGGTAAATTCATTGCAGATAAAAATGATGTTTGAATTTCGGCTGCAAAAATATTTACATTTGTAAATTTTTCCCATTTGGTTGTGGGAGGTCCGCCCATTCATAAATCTATAAAAATATATATAAATATATATATAAATGAGAGAGAGAAATCTATTTATTGTACTAGGTATTAAGATATCATAGATCTGCTTTGCATTTTATTCATAATTCTAATGGTAGGATCTTAATATTTATTTAAGCGTGTATAGCATTAACATAGGCATCACAGTATTAGATCTTTAATTTTAAATTTCCCTATGTAAAACGAGCGAACTGTGTTATTTACCTTGGCTATGTACTTAGTATTTGAGCAGTCCAACACTGCCTTCCTTGTATAATACTCCTTTTGTAGATATTCTCTGTCTTAAAGGTAACATTGGTCACTCGTGTTCTATTAGAAAAAAAATATATATTTACCCATTTATATGGTAAAACATTTTAAGCAATTTAAAGAAGAATATGAAAGGGTAATTGTGAAGTTTTGAGGCCTCCTCACTGATTTTTTTTTAAATGTTGTTCTATAACGTATTTTGCTGCACTAAACATGAATCCGTTTAAAAAAAAAAAGTACTCTCAACTAGGAAAAGAGTTGTCAAGCAATAAATTTTGCTGTTATGCAGGTTAAGAAAGCTAGCGTAAACAACAATATTTATAGTAATGTAAAATTGGGAAATAAAGAACTCTCATTTGAAATGTTGATAAATTATTCATTGAAAAATAATTATAAATTTTAAGGGCCTCCTCACTCATCGTAACCTACCACTTATGGGCATAAGTGCTACGCGTTTCCACTTGCTTTGCTCACTAAAAAAGTTATCTAAACTCAATCCAATTCACTAAAATTAAGAAAATGCTACTAATTTTAGCGAGTTGGATTGATCAGAGTTTTGATATCTTCTTGAGCGAGCCAAGCAAGAGGAAACGCATAGCATGTATGCCCATTATGCGAAATAAATATAAAGTAGAAATACTTAGAAGAAAAATATAAATACTTCATTATTCTTTAGCCTATCTCCTAGACATCTTCTAATATTTCATTTTTGGCAGCGAAATGAATGATGATTTCTATTTAATTCTAATTTCTCGCCACATTTTCCACAATCGATGGAATCGGTTAAAAGCTTATATTCGACTAAAAAAATTTAATAATTATTCCCTTTGTAAATAATTGCTATGAATTTGTGCTAATTCATTATTATTATTAAGCAAACTTATTTGACTTCTTCGCAATTATCAGTGCATGCTAATTATAAAGGCATTAGCTAATTATTAAGGGATTTCTTTTAGATAATACATTTCAACAGTGAAACCAAAAAAAAAAAATGTGGAGTATATTTCATTATTTGAAAAAAAAAAAGGTTTTTGAATAAATAATCGATGGTAAATTTAAATTAGACTTCTTTATTATGGACTTTTATACGCCCATGCATATGTACAAATATTGTTGTTTACGCTAGCTTTTTTTCTTGTTGAGAGCGACTTTTTTTTTTTTTAATGGATTCTTGTTTAGTGCGTCAAAATACCTCATAGAACAACCAGTAAAAAGAATCCGTGAGGAGGCCCCTAAACTTCACAATTACCTATGAAAGACTCCTCAATTTTTGTATAATAATTTTTTATAAACGAGCGAGAAACTTTAGGTGTACGATTATATTATTTGGACTTAACTGTTCGAATTTCCTGCTAGTTTGTAATTGTATTACTATTATCGATATGTATCTCATCCGAACCAATTATAACTAGAACTCTCTATTTCGACTGATCTTTAATGTGAATATTCCAGCCTGCTGGGCGTGAAATTGACGAGTTGTTTTACATATCTATAATTGTAATGTTGCTTGCCATAGCCATAGGCAGTTTTTTATTCTGTGATCTTTTGACATGAATATTATAATTATTGTTTTGTATTTATTTTCTATTTTGTATATTTTGTTTACATTATTATGAAATATGTCTGTTTTAGTGGCCACTGTTATATCACTAAGTTTTGATTGTATGCAGTCATATACACTATACTAGATTTTATTATATTCGATTATCAGTTTCATTAAATACAAAAATTTAAAAAAACAAAAAAAATAAATAAATTGAAAATAAGTCATTTAAAGTGGCTAACAGTTATGTATTTACAATTGTACAGATACTTAAAATATATACCAATTTATTGGAAGTATGTTTTTATTTGACCTAGGCACATTTTCTAGTTTTTTATTATTGTTGTTTTATCAATTGTAATTTCACTAATGAATTGCCTCTAGACTTTTTTGTTACTTTACCAGCAGGGTCATTCCATATCAAGTTTTCCGCCCTTATGACAGTTTTATTCCCCATAAATGTTGTCTGCTATGATGAGCGAATTTATTTTAAAACAAAATATCCAGGCCGTTAGAGTAACTATTCAGGGTTATTATAAACTCTCTGATGACTTAAAACGATCGGGTTTGTATGAACTCTTTGTAAGTTGATACGGTCATTATTTAACGAAAACTGGCCAAGTTGGAAATGTACAAATAAGTGAGATGGTATTATTAGGTTCTTGACAAAGTATTAAGGGTCTAAAACTTCTCCCAATACTATGATATCATAATTTTCATAGGCAAACTGTACTTTGGAGGGGCCTAGAACTTGGGACTCTTTTTTTCAACATTAGTTTTTTGGGGGGATATTAATACTTTTTGTAAGTGAATTTAGAGTTGGCGCCATCGACGTTTCATTTGATGCCCCACTTTATTGGTGTTCTATGGTACAACATGTACAAAACAACCCCCCCCCCCAGGAGATGTGACAAACACAACTTTTTGGGGGTTTTCGATTTTCCCTTTAATATCACCCTAAGGTCTATCATGCTGCCAAATTGCATGTTTCTAGCTTCTCGGCAAATACCTTATAATTTTGGTGATGGGAGTGTGAGTATCAAGATAGATTTGACTTTGATTAGGACAACTCTATTTTGTTTTAGTAGCCCAGTTTTCTCTTTTTTATAATTAAATCTAACATGACATGGAGGTGAAATTACTGTAACACGAGTTAACCAATTCAACTGAACTAATTAACTATTTAAAAAAAACTCAAGATAACTAAATTCCATTGCAAGATTTAAATACATATAAAGCAAATTAAAAAAAAAAAAAAAAAAAAAAAAAAAATGCACATTATCACTGGTGACATGAATTGGGCCGTTAGTTTCCAGTACTGATTAGGTTGATAAAGGAACAACTCATATTAAGAGAGGTAAGTAAAAGTTGTATTTGATTACTTAAATGTAGAAAAGACATTTTTAAAAGACCTATTTACAATAGGTTTAAAATTGATACAATAAAATTATTATTCTGAAGTGAACTTTCTCAATTAAACAAAAATTAATTTTTTCCCTAGTTTTCTCTAAACTCATGGAATATATCACCTTGAAAGCAGTTTTATTTGACATCACATGTCAAAATATTTATAAAAGTGTAACTGAAAGCTTTAATTTTAGCGTGCTTCCTCCCTCCATAGGGAGGAAATCCATTTATGAGATTGATCTCATGAGGCAATCATCATTTCACAATGAGATGCTAATAGTTAGCTGTAGAGGTGATAAGAAGGAATGGTTGGGATTCGGTTAAGAGAAAACTTTAGATTTTAAGAAAAATCAATATTTGGAACTTTATTTATTTGTTATTGTAGGTAATTGGTAACAGCTTTATTCAGTCTTCAAATATTTTATTTTCAAATAACATAGTGTGCGGCATGCCACACTAGGCTATTTAAATTTTGTTACAGAAACATTTCGGCTATAAGCCATTTTCAATCTGTATGGTTGTGCATTTTGTCTTATATTATAATCTTCGGATATTGTTTTTATAGATCCCGTGCTTGTTTAAGTTAATGTAATTTAGACTCAGTTAGGAGAAAATCTTATTTTTGGATTGCATTTTTAATGTCATGTTTTGGGTCTGCTTCATTAATGGAGGACTGAATGTACAATCACCACCTGGAGTCTGGCTACTTAGACCTGAATCACCCTGTATAATAAGTATAGACTGCTTACTGTAACACTGCTTTTTTGGAAAAAATAAGTTGTAACCCAGTGATTTTTTTTTTTTTTTTTTAGTTGGATTTAAGGCGTGTCAACCGTTGAGGTCATTAATGCCACCAGTGATTTTTGTTTAAAAGGCTTTCCAGAAATATTTTGATGTTTCAGGTATATATTGAAGTACAGAATCGAATGAGACCAAATGATTGTAAACAAAAATAATAATTCATTTATTTAAATTTTAACGTCCATTTATTATTAACTACGAATTTTAGGACGGGTTATCTATAGGTTACCACCCTCAAAAATAATAAGAAGAATTTTTGCTATTCATAAGTTCAAAAATAATAAGATCATATGAATAGCAAAAATTATACAGGCACAAACAAAAAAAGTGGTAATTTCCAAAGACGCCATACATATATTCTTATGTATTTCGACACACTGAATCCGGAGTCCGTTTCGCCCTATCACGTCAAGTTTAAGAGCATTTGAAGGTCAAATTTCGTTATGAAGTCGTTAAAGAAGAAATAACTAGAGCTTCCATGGCTTTCGAGGTCACTGAATTCGAATCCGAATTGTGTTCCAGCACATTGGCGCCAAATCAAGGTAATTTCAAGGACAAATATGTTTATTTTGCAAGAAATGAATCTGCAGTCAAAATTCTTCTTTTTTTTGCAAAATAGACATATTTTTCCTTGATTTTGTGCCGATGGGGTGAAACAGGCCCCGGATTCGAATTCAGTGACCCCCAAAACCACGGAAGGCCTATTTATTTCTTCGTACATGATTTCATACGAAATTTGACCTTCAAATGCTCTTAAACCTGACGTGATCGGATGCAACGGACTCCGGATTCAGCGTGTCGAAATACATAAGTTTATATATGAATGGTGTCTTTGGAAAAGCCCACTTTTTTTGTGTGTGTGCCTGTGTTATTTAAGGGAAAGATAAGACTAATTATTTGTTTGAAAATAAAGGTAGGTTTCGTTATTGAAAAGCGTTTGATTAACAGTTCTGAAAAAAAAAAAATCAAAAATATTGAATTATTAGATAATTTTAATTTGATTAGGACCGACTAAGTAACGAAAGCAGCGGTACCACACCCCGGGCCACTGAACCCAGTCCCTGGGGTACTATTATGACCTCTCTCTTCCATGAAAGCTGCTTTCACAATAGCAAGCCCAGTCTTTCTTCTTACAACTCTCTACCCAATGCTCATAATTTACCACTCTTAGAACCTCAATTAGGCTTCCAAGAAGATTAAAACAATTACAGCATAAGTGGGGCAAACGTCCTATTCCCATTATGAAGTTCCGTAGCCCAAGAGGCCTGCATATTTGAGGTATTGTGACTACAATTGGTCACACATTAGTAAATTCACATTAGGACGGTAAATATTTCCGGGTCTCCTTGGAAGGTTTGACTTTGTTGTCATACTTCCTTCTACTTCAGGGTTGACCTGCAGACCAACATAACGTATTATTCTATTAATGCATTCCCATGCTCTGATGTAAAATACTAGGATCTTGGGTTCGATTCTCCGCGTGTATTTTCTTTCAAAACAAGTAAAAACATGACTCCTATCATAGCTAGAAAAGGATGGGAATCTATATACAGCCCGTTCCAAAAATCTGTGTTATGTATAAGTGGGCGTTAAAGTTTACATAAAATGATGTGGAAACATTCATAAAGTATACCTATTACTTAATCTAAACTTTCAAAAGACTAATTTTTTTTACTCTTCTCGTTGGAAGAAGGGCGTCTTTCTATTTTACAACGAGTTTGTTTTCTTTCGCCTTAAGATAAAAATAATGTGGATCCGATGGTGTGGCACAACAAAAATACTCGAATAAAAATAATTAGCGTATCGAGGCCAATCTGGAGCGCATATAGGAAATAATTTCGAGGGGGGTGCTGGGAGTACTGGGGGTTTGTGGGATAGGGACATTTTTAAAATATTAAATTTTAAATGTTTTGTGCAAAATGGTGAGTTATGAGGTCCTTTGGACACCTAGTAACCCGGGGTAAAAATTATAGACATTTTTCTTTTTTTTTAGGCTTTTATTACACGAAATGTCCTCACCAAAAGAATATTTCGGGGAGGGGGGGGGGGTGCTGCTGTCCTTTTATATGCGCCTATGTGGCCCACACGAAAATACCGGTCGCTTACTTCAATGAAAAACGTGTACATTCAAATTATTCTGAGTTTAAATGTGTGTGGGCGAATCCCCTTCGTTACTGGTGCTCTTAAATAATAATAATAAACAAATTGTGTGTTATTGCCTGAAGCTCTCGCTGTACTTTTACACAAGCGGTTCTGTTAAATTTTTATGAACATTTAAATGTTTCGTGCTAAAAATGATTTTTTACTGGTTCGGGATTATTGCCCCCCTCTACTCTCTAGTTGGGATTCCACCTTCCCAATATGGTCGTATATACGGGAGGGGGGCTGCAGCCCCCCGAAATTTTGATGTAGCCGGTAACAATGTGTCATAAAAACCTCAATAATAAATAAAATAAGATCACTTAGCTCAGAAAAAATATTTTACTCATGGCAATATGATTGGAAGACATAAGGATCCCAAATGTCCTTACACTAGAATTCAGCGACTTGATAGCTTCCTGGATCAATTGTATTGCCTGAAAGATGAATGGATATATTTTTGCCCAATGGATGCTGAAACAGTTTTTTCTACTTGATGGAACCATCAGTGCCACAGGTGGTATGGTCTTTACAAAATGGAGTCCCTTTATTCATCCAACACCACAGGCTTCTTATATTTAGCTTCAAATCCTTCTTGATCATAGTTTTCAATATTTTGTATTTGGAGTGTGAATAACAAAGGGCTTCCCCAAAGGTTTTCTTTTTTCGGAGTAGTAGTATATCATTCTTAGGACTCTTGATCACACCGGTTTCTTTATGAAAATGGGCTGGTAAGTTAATGCTAAAAGTACTTCTATTGCTATGTTGGGGGTTGTAGATTAAGACTCAGTAACGCCAATTACAGGTAATTTTCCTAACTTTGGGTTTCATGTTCTTTTGAAGTGTTTTCCATCCTCCAAGCAAATAATCCTAATAAACATTTAAATAATAAATTATTATAACAGCAAGGGAAGGGTATCATTATAATAAATTGGGATAATGTATCGGAAGAGTGGAATTTTAAACAAGCTGTACCTCCAAAGCTGTACTGTTGGCCCGGGCCAGGCCTCGCTAATTTGAAAAAAAATGTATAGGTTATAATCTTGTAAAAAGAATGGGGTTTAGAAATATAGATGGGCGTAGCCTATATTTATTGGAATGGGATCTATATTTTTTTTAATGTACGGCAAAACAAGTGCAGTCCCAGAATACTATATTTCATTAGGAGTTGTAATAAAACTACAAGTACCGAAAGTGACCTTTGCTGCACCGATTGTCGGCTTTTATTCTTATTTCGCTCAAAACTCAAGGTGAAAATAATTTTAAAATGTGCAAAGTCCTATAGCAAAGTACTCGAATTTTCAGTCTGGCTCTGAGAAGTGGGGGCCCATGATATGGTCCTGGGCCCAGCTCTGAGGCGTGGCGGCCCTGCCCCCAGGGCCAGCAAAGGAGGGGACTGCCAAGAGAGACTTTGAGACAGACCCTGCAAGGTGAGATGTGGAAGGCTGGCCAGACGTGGTCTGGTACCAAAGAATTGTGGCAGCCTTATGACCTACCTAAGGGATTTCAGGATTTAAATCAAGCAAGTCTAGTCTGAAGATGGCCAGAATAGCCAAAACATTTTTAAGAACAAAGCAAAGATTTTGAGGGTTCATTCTGGTTTATCATTGTTCAACCCATAAATATATGAATAATGTTTGTAAAAGTTAAATAACAAAATACAATTAAAAATATAAATATGTATTAATATTTTAATTACAACAGGATAAAATTTGAATATTACAATGGTTAACAAGAGAACAATAAGTTAGATAATAGAAATAACTCGGTTATTCATCCCATTCATCATCTGGCTCATCAGTATCGCTAGTTGAACTGCTGTCACTGTGAATTACTTTATTTCGTTCAGCCAGAGCTATCGCAAGAGCACTGGCAAGCCCACTTAAATGAACTGCTCCTTGGTTATTGTTTTGAGTAGTCTGAAAAAAAAAAGTTTGATAACCACAATTCATAAGGGGAAACTATTACAGAATTCAAAAGTTTTGAACTTACAGTGACAGGTTTAAGCTTGACACCTTCCTTGATTTGGACCAAAAGCTGGCCACGTGAATCGGGAATTGACGATGGAGGCTTTCTTTCTTCAATTTCCCCATCTAAGTTAAGAGGCTGAAAAATATAAATTTAATTTTACAGAGTGATTTTTTAGTTTAAGCTGCAATTAAATGATCATTAAGCGGCCCCTACACGGTCAGTAATAATGACATTATCAGTAATGTCATTACTATTCAACTCTCGTCATTCCATATCATAATTACAATGTACACCTTACACCATCATTCCACGGATCATTTTTAAAGTCATTACTTTTCTTCAGTATGCATTGTGATCTCCGTGACAGAAGCGTTTTGTTAATAATGGATCCTCGCAAAGTAGCCTGTGTAGCTATAATTGCGACACTTGCCACAAAAAAACATGTGAAACGTTCGTAAAGGCCTTAATATGACACATATCCTTCCAATCGGGGCGTTTCTAAGTGTTCTGGGACCGACGTTATGTGCAAAAAATTTTACATTTTATTTTTATTGGGATAACCATTTTTCGCAAGTACCTTTTGAGATAATACAATAGTCATTTATATGGTTAGAAAAAGGAGTCTTTCTTCTTTTGAAAGATTTAAATGACGTAAAAATCGGATTATCTCAAGGGGAGATATTGAATTTCAAAATGTCACATTACTTTTTCGCTTACAAATTTTTATTCTCTTCCTGACTGGGAAAAATCGTTATTTTTTGTTTTCAATATTATTCACCACGTTAGGGTTTCTTGGGGTGCTGATTTTAAATCTGCTATTATTTATGGTGTAAAAAAATGTATAATACTAGTTTACTTGAAAACGTAAGCATATTTTTGAATATATTTGACGAAATATAAATTATAGTTTAATTATTATATTTTTCTTCTAATCTACTCTATAAGACAAATGCATTGGTAAAAGAATCATGTCAACATTTTCTAAAGTCGATATAAAAAATAAAGCACTTTCAACCTATTTTATATCGTCGATACAAATGCAAAGTAACGAATGTGAAAAGTTGTTGGTACCTTATAGATGACTATATATATTTTATTCTATGATATATTTTAATTAGACTTAAAGCGGATTCGTTACTTTGATATATATATATATATATATATATATATATATATATATATATATATATATATATATATATATATATTACTTTTATAATTATTTTATAACTGTAATGTTACCAAGGTAGAGTCATACGTTTCAATTCATCTTATTTTTTGCCCTTTGCTACTCAATCTAGTTTAACCTTTACATCTCTTTCACCTAGTTACAGCTCGAGATAGACTGAGTAATGACGCATTTATGATGTAGCGCTCCCTACTCCATCATTACTAATGACAGTATCCCCTCCACTTTCAGTAATGATGAAGCCGAGATCAGAAAATCCGGATTCACATCATTACTGTTCGTCATTCCAACTTTGTCCACCTTACACTATCATTATTACTGTCATTTTGATAAGGGAATGTCATTATTACTGACCGTGTAGGGGCCGCTTTATAGCAATAGGATAGAAACAGCCTATGGAACAATAGGATGGAAATGTGGCCAGAGAAATTAAACCGTAGAATTGAACACTGAAAGCGCCCTTAGAATAAAAGTTGATCTGGTTCGTGTGAATATGATGGAATGGACTCATAGGAACCAATAAGCAGGAGTCATATAAACAGCTTGTCCATTGTACAGGAGGCATGTCTCGGTTATGTTTTGAATAGGTTACTCTTTTGAAGTCCCTTGCACGTAAAGTTCTCTCCATTTGTCTTTTGTTTTTCAGCTAAGGGGGAAAAAATGTCAATTGATAAGAAGGACTAGAATTATTTATTTACTAGCTGTTACACGGTGTTCCATGCTACACCTACTTTCTGCATATACAAAAGCAAAATTAAATTAGAAACCAAATAAGTAATATTAAAATCTAATAACGCAAATCTGTAACTATTTGGGTTCATTGTTTCGAACCTATGACCTCCGAACTGTTAGTCATAGACGATTTTAACCCAGCCTATGACTCTCCCCGAATCAGGACCTACATGTGTGCCAAGTTTGGTCAAACTCGGGGTGTGGATTTGTATAAGGAACAAACATACAGACATAAAGCTGGTAGACGTTTTTGACTAAGTCTACGAGACCTCCCCGATCAAGACCTAGCTGTGTTCCAAGTTTGGTCAAAATCGTCAAACGGTGTGGATTTGTATAAGGAACAAACAGACAGACACGTGATTTATATATATAGATGTACTTCCACAAAGGGAAGGTGTCCCGCTTCAATGTGATTTACATCTTACTGTAGTCCTGCAACTAACATCTTTCTGTATTTGCCTTTTAGTAAGCCTGTAGGGTATAGTAGTATTTCTGGATTAATAGGGTTACCAGGAGAAGGTAAACATGAAATATATTCTGACATTTCAAGAGAGTTGTATTACATATTTCACATTTTCGCAGTTCCTTTTTTGTCTTTTAGTAATTGTGTGTAAGCTGTGAATGGCCACTCCTTAAGCCTTAAATTCAACTTCGTCTCTTTGATTAAGAAGGAAACTGGATGGCCATTCTTTTATTTTATGGTTTAGCGAATGAAGTTTCTTTCTCCCAGTTGAAAGTTGACTGAATAGTGTAATAATACAATGTCTCTTTAATCAATTAGATGCCAGGTGGAAGGTCAATAAACGAGAATTAACGAAGTCAGTTCATTTATTCAATTCAATTCTGGATGTTTCACGCCATTCTATGTTTTGGACTATCGACACACAGCTGATTGATGCCATAGGAAATAATGCAGTACTAATGTGGCCATTGCAGGGGAAGGTTTGCCTTTGTATAAGCAGGCTGTATTTTTAGTATAGTGAGTTTTTGTCTCCTGAAGAGGCACCTATCATGCTGTGTTAAATTTAATACATTATTTGACTTGGTTAATTATTTTTTTATATTCTTAGTTAATAATAATGGACCTTAAAATTTAAAATAAAATAAAATAATTATTTTTTATTGACTTACCACCTGGTATACATTTTATTAAAGAAAGTTGGGTCATTATAAAATATTTGTATTGTCTCTCTTGTTTTGTTTGTCCATTCTTGATGAGGTAAACTTAGTATTTCTGCATTTGATTGTTTGTACCTGTTTCAGCCTCAGTCTGGAAATGAATCTTTACATTTCTTCGTGACCATGCAGCCAGTGGATGGTAATATGTCTGTTTATTGTAAAAGCTTGAAATAGTATTTGTTAGGAGTGGAGGTTAGGTTAGGTAATAAATGTATAATAAACACTGATTAAATAATTAATTATTTATCCCCCAAAGCTTTTCTCTTCAACTGTAAATATGATTAATAGAAACTAATTAACTTTTTAAAATTAAATTATATTAATATATCAAATATTATTAAATTTAAGATACATGTATATTCCGTATTTACCTTCAATTGCGTCTTATTCTTTGTGAGTTCCTCCATTAGTGCTGCCCTTGGATTATCAGGTAGGCTCGGCAATGGCATATTAGCCATGTTTGGTGGTGGAGGTCCTGGTGGAGGAGGGGGTGGTGGAGGTGGTGGCGGGTAGGTGTTCTCAGTATTATTAACCTCTTCTTTAGGAGTTGCTAAGAGGAAAGACAATTTTTATTAATTGAACAATTATATTCTCATAATATGAAATGGATGTCTAAATCTTTTCGATGCGACGTGAGCTAGCGAGAGTAATTTCGATAAAGGCGGAGAGTGCCCGCTGCCTATTCCCTCCATAGGCGGACCAAAGTCCTTCTCCTAGAGCGGCCGAACTCTCCCGTATTTTTTTTTTTTTTTTTTTTTTTACTTAGGAGCTCGTTACTAATCATCATTTTCATGTTTATCTGATGAGAACGACGATGTGTATTACTTGACAATTTATTTACTCCAATTTAGGTACGTAGCAAACCTACAATAACCATTTAAAACTAAATTTACTTACTTTTCTTCCCTATATTTCTCTTTCTATTTCATTCCAAAATCAATGCTTGTTTTTATGCACCAATGAATTTTATTTTTTAATTATTATAATAACCTACTCCTTTATTATTTACAGTTTCACTAAAAAAATGCCCCTAAGAACATTTTTACCGTGCACAGGTCTCACAGACTCATGTTACTTATAAAGTTCAAAATTGGTATGTTACCAGTTAATTAACATGCGTTCAAGGAAGAAATATCACTGTTGCTTTTATGCAAAAATGGGTTTAGCAGTTGAAAAACAATAGACAACGCTTCGGACGTATGCCTCTATTGAGGGGGCATCTACAAAATTATAGAAATTAATGAAGAAAGGGTGACAATACACTTATTTTAAATTTCATTCACCTGTGTGTTACAAAAAAAGATACACTTATGAGAATTGGCAGAAGTGCGGAAGAAAGTTTTGCTTCTTTAATTTATTTCAATTCTTTCAGTGGTACTCCTCGAATTCCTTGTAGTTTTTAAAGAAGAAATGATTTGTTTGCTTTTGGGTATACATGTTGCTTGTATAATTACAAGAATGTTTCATATTCACAATTTTGATGATTTATAGTTTTATATTTTTCAGTTTTTATTTTCCTCAGACAGGGAAAACTCCTATATAATTCTATATAAGCTTCATGTTTGTCCCGATTTACATTATTATTAATTGGGTATTAAACAGTATAATGTACAAACGGTATTAAACTGTTCTGATACAAACAGAACTATCTAAAATGGTGTTGAAAAACGCTGAAAGATCCGGAGCGTTCGATTGGAGCAAGTGTGTGAATGAGCCGGTACACTTCGGAGCCTACACTCCTGGCACAGGTCTTGAGTGTATGCTCCAAAACTATCGGAAAACCGGGTAATAATATCAATATTTGTAAATGGTCAAAATTTAACATTCAAACAAGTTATAAATGCATTTTTGAGAAGAGATAGTCAACCATTCAGATTGAGAAGGTTAAGATCATCGGGGTTTGATGTATGTTGAATAAAACTATATTTTAGTTATAAAATACATTTTCATTCAACATAAGAGCAAAACCCGATAATCTATACTTTCATAAAGGAATTTTTAATAAAGCTATATAATAGTTTATTTTAGCTATTAATATCTAAAAAACTCACAAAAACGTTTAAAATAAATAATAATAAAATACTTAATAAAATTAATAATTATTAATTTTGTTAAGATTATTATTAATTTTTTTAAGATAATTATTAATTTTTATTGATTATAATCAATCAAATAAAATAGTAAAAGTAGAACTTACAAGGAAGAGTTCTACTTCGAGGAGCCTGTATACGTATAGGTGGTGGCGGAGGAGGTGGAGGACCAAGCCTGACTGGTGGCCGAGGCGGAGCTGTCCTCACTCGGGTCGGGATCGGAGGAGGCTCCATTTCTTCTTTCACTTTCTCTATTCCTCCATTCTTATTAATGAAATCATAAATGAAGTCTCTGGTCTCTTTATCCCTCAAATGAGTTTCTGATACTCCTGCCTAAAAATATTATAATAAAAATAATTCAAGTGATACAGTGAGAAGGCTGTAGATAGTATGCATAGTACCTTGTAAATTATCTTAAATTAGCGTTTTATTTTATACTAGCTGTTACCCGGCGTGCCATGCTACACCTACTTTCTGCATCTAGAAAAGCCCAAATAAATTACAAACAAAATCTGTAATTGTAACTGTTATCTGAACGTGTGACCTCCCAAATGTGAGTCCTAGACGACTTTAACCTAGCCTATAACACACCTCGTATCAAGACATACATGTATGCCAAGTTTGGTAAAAATCTGTCTAACGGTGTAGATTTTTATTAAAAAAAAAAACAACAACATACAGACAGCAGCTGGTAGACGTTTTGGACCTGGCCTATGACAATCCCCTGATCAAGACCAACCTGTGATTCCAGTTTGGTCAAAATCTGTTAAACGGTGTGGGTTTGTATAAAGAACAAACTTACAGACAAAAAGATGGTAGCTGTTTTGACCTAGCCTATGGGAATCGCTGTATCAATCTATACCTGTGTTCCAACTTAAGTCAAAATCGGTCGAACAGTGTTGATTTTTATAGGGAACAAACATACAGACAGACAGCTGGTAGACATTTTTGACTTAGCCTACGGCACTCCCCAGATTAAGATCTACATGTGTACCGAGTTTAGTCAAAATCGGACAAACGGTGTGGATTTGTATAAGGGACAAACATACAGACAGACAACTGGTAGAGGTTTTTTACTTAGCCTACGACACTCCCCAGATTAAGATCTACATGTGTTCCGAGTTTAGTAAAAATCAAATGAACAGTGTGGATTTGTATAAGGAACAAACATACAGACAGACAGCTGGTAGATTTTTTTGACCTAGCCTACGAGAATTCCCGGATCAAGACCTACCAGTGTACTAAGTTTGGTCAAAATCGATCAAACGGTGTAGATTTGTATAAGGAACAAACAAACAAATATATAAACAGAAAAACAGACAGACACGTGATTTTTATATATATAGATTTATCATTTTAAGACAAAACATAAATTTCTCTAATACAAAAAAAAATAAATAAATGTTTAAACATATGTGACCATATTATACAATAACAATGAAGAGATTTGGAGGGCTACATCAGTGAATCAGTGGTAGAATGACCAGATGTCGTCAGGGTGTTCTGCAAGGAAGCCAGTTCCAGCAACATTTATAATTTAAGATTTTTTTTTTTATTCAACTTAAATGTAAGGCCTTCATTAGTTATTAAATGTAAATGCCATCAAGAATAATTTTTATTAATTACAAAAATAATCATGATATAATCAATCATGTTTAAGAGTATTATTATAATTAGGTTACATTTTTTTCTTTTAGTGTGGTCCATCCCTCCCTCCATAAGTAGTTCTCTCCCTCCTCCTCCTGCTTATAAGGTTGACCTCAAAACGGACGTGCCGACTAGAAAATTCTACGTTTCAGAACCCCTAGAGAGCGAGAATAACAATGGTTCAAATTTGTATATATCGTCGCTCAAATTTCACAACCATGTAAGTCAATTTACCCAACTTTACAGGAGGGCATTAAAACTGAATTAAAATAAAACTATAATGATCTCTTACTTGCAAGTAATTGCATGAATGGCCAAGAATAGATGAGAGATACATGGATGTACTCGAGCATTTGTTTTATGCGGAAGTAATAGAGTAAAGTTAATTTTCTATTGATTAAAAAAAAAAAAAAAAAAAAAAAAATCGATTGCCATCATGCTTGGGAGAGAATAAGGATTCTAAAGATACCTATAACTCAAATTTGCCGAAATTTGACTTACGCGGTTGTGAAATTTAACGATGATATATTGTCTGTTTGCGGTCTCCTTGGCTCAAAAATTATACGATTTTGATGAATTTTGGTACAAAATTCTTTTGTCTAATTTGAAAGGTCACGTTCCTGAACCAGCAGAACCCACCCACCGGAACATGGTTTTTGGAGCGAAATTCGCGTGACAAAAATCATTAGACTTACATCATATGCTTGCAAGTACAGTGGGGTTCCGATAAACCGAGTCAATGGGGGCCAAAGGTTACCTCAGTTAATCGAAATAATCGGTTAATCGGAACCATACCAATAGCAATTGGAAATGTAGGTTGTTTTTGAATAAAAACTACTTATAAGCTAAAAAAAACTAATATTTGATAATTAATAATAATATGTAGTAATAACAATAATAACAGAAACCGTGACATTATTTTTTTTAAAAAGAAATCTTTAATTGTGGCTTGCCTAAGTGAACTTTTTCTGTCAGCAGCAGCTGTGTCCCTCCATTTTCTTAGAATCATGAGTTCATTTGGCGGTACATGGCTTCTGCTTTCTAAATAGAGAAGGGATCTGTCAAGCAGATTGAAACCCTCTTCATGACTTATTTTGGGGGGAATGGTTTCCATTTCTTCTTTAACATCTTCTTTGGGATTGGACTTCATTACCTCATTAATAATTTCATCTTCCGTAAGGACTGTCGCTTTGTTTATTGTGTCGTCGTTTAACCAATCTATAACTTCGGAATCCATTATATCCGGGGAGTTGTGGTCTTTTAACAAATCGCCCATTTGTTGGAGCTCCGTAAATTGTCTGGCTATCATGGATAATTCGAGGCCACAGGTTTTTCCAGGCTTTATTTACTGCGCTTTTTGTTACAGAATGCCAAGAATCAGCAGCCATATAAATCACATCCTTAATAGAAATTTTCTTTAATTTTTGAATTAACCCTTCCTCTTCTGCTAATAGCATTTCAGACAAAAGCTTCTTTCTGTAGTATCGTTTGAAGGCCGAAATTACTCCTTGGTCCATGGGCTGGATTATTGATGTGACATTTGCAGGAAAAAACATCGATTTTATTTCGCCCCCCCCCCCCTCAGGCTTGACACCTCGGTTAATCGGGATCTCGGTTGACCGGACCTCGGTTAATCGGGATCTCTGTTGACCGGACCTCGGTTAATCGGAACCCTACTGTACTTGTTTTGTAGGCTTCTTGGCCTAGGAAAACGAATGAAACCATTTTTAAGGTGATAGCTATAACCGTTTTCAAGGAAAGTGGAAACATAGTTGAATAAGTGTTTGGTTTGGATACTTAGAATCATGGGATTCAGTTAAAATATTTTCTTCTTGTTTGAAATTAATATAAACAAAGATGTTTAAATTTTGGTTACGTTGGGAGTTCCTGCGAGTCGGACTTTTTAAAATTTTCACTTAATATATTTTCAAGCTATTATTAGGTCACTAATTTTATGCTAACTTAGCATATGTATTAATACATCTAATCATTTGTGTAATATGCCAAATGGGACATGTATTAAAATAGATGTAGTCTTCATAGGTCTACAATGAAGGGAGAGTGGTAGAAGGAAAAAAAAAAACAGTAAGATTACAACCTGAATAAAAAACTGCTTCAGCTGAGGATCAACAGCCTTGTCTGAGTCGAAATCAAATCCTTTGTTTGGATCCCAGCCGACGTGTGAGACATGCCTGAAGTTCTGAGGTTGCCCGATGTCAGCTTTCGTGTATTTCCTCTTTCCGTCCTTTTTACTTTGATGTTTTAAAAGAGGTTGTGGAATTACTGGATTTACATTCATATTGAAGTTCATGCCATTCATTTCGGGGCCGTTTTTAGACAAATTGTTTACATAACCTCTATTTCTCTTTTCGACTGAAACAGGAAAGAAGTAACAGAGTCAAAATTAAATACCAATAACTGCCATATGAGAATGCAATCATTACCAGTACTACTAAAGTAATTGCATATGTAATAAGAGGAGTGCACAACATGCCTCTCGCCAATTCAAAAGAAAATTTTTGTATGTGTAGTACTGAACTAGGCAAAGGTTCAGTTAAAGCGAGAAAATGCACTTCTCAACCGTTTGCCAGAAAACAAATGTTGAAAATTTACTTGGAGTTCTTAAAACGTTCCAAAATAACTGTACACAAGCATCGCGGTAGCGTTCTACTCTTATAATCCAAAGATCACTGGATTGAATCTCTCTTTTTTTTTTTTTTTTTTTAAATAATTTTTATTTTTGTTCTTCAGAATATTTTATAACATTAATAAATAATTATTAAAGTTTTCTTAACGGCAGACATTCAATTTTGTTCCATATATTAAAAGAAAATCCGAATCCAAAAAATGTTTCATATGTACAAGGGTTGATAAGTGTGAGTCTTGATAAAGACAAATAAAGAAATGTTTCACAACTCTGTCCAGATGATTGTGGACAAAAATTAATTACTAATGAAGAATTAATAGCTACTTGTAAACATGAAACTGAGAAAAATATTCTTTTCCTGGGAATTAACATTTTTCTTTTAGAATGGATGTTTTCCGGGTGATAGTGAAGATTCTGTTTTGTGTGAGTATATATATGTGTGTGTGTGTGTATATATATATATTTTGTAATGATCTAAAAGGGGGTGCTCTAGAAAGAGTCAGTTTCTGGCATTGCAAAGAGTAGCATTCCTATTCAAAATAAAGGCTAAGTTATATTCCATAAGTCCATCACAAATATTATCTTTTGTCAACCAATTAAATAAATAAAAGAGTAGTAAAAGGGATAGCAATTGGCAATGCTTAGCTTGGCAGTATTTTTTTTTTTTTTAAAGGCAGTGTGAAATAAAAGAAGATTCCAAATGTCTCGGCTAGGAGCGATAAGGTATACAGAGATACAAGTTTCCTAGGAAGATAAGAATAGAGGTGCTTCCAAAAATGCCCTTTGAACATCCAGGTGGCGATCGCTGAAGCCAAATGCTCTTGGTATGGTGGGAGTAACGCCTATAAAAAGGGCCTTCCCCACCACTTGATCTCATTCCAGCACCAGCGAAGGGCCAGAGCACACTCATTGCAGAACCAGCTGGTCGGCCGACACCAAGGTCTCACTTCATCTTCACTTGATGGCCAGACACCACTCTATGATCTAGCAGCCGACCATCATTCTCCTCAACTACTACCAGTCTGCCTCTTCGCTTCCAGAACACAATCCGCATCATAAGCTGAGTATAACTCAATAACTGCCAATACTCAATTAAATTCAAAAGCTAGCAAAAATTCAATAATGGCCAATATTTATATTTTAATATATAAGTTAATATTTTAATTATGTGCTAATTTTTCTTTAATACCCCAACATTGATACAATTATGTGAGTCAAGCACCTTTTCTTTTTTATAACACAGCCATGCCAAATCATAGATTATTTTTTATTTCAATATAAGTCATTTGTTTCCAACTCTATTTTAATTACTATGAACCTTTCTCCTGGTATTTAATATGGTCTCAACACATAAAAGGACAGATGGTAAGAAGTGATTCTAATTTAATATTTCTCATGCTTTTCTTTCATTAAATTAATTTAATTATTCAAATAGTTTTATTCATAAATCTGTGTGTGGTGAGTTTGGTAATTTTAAATGAACCCTGAGATATAATGAAAATATAATAAAAACATTTCAAGTCAACTTTTTCTATAATAACTTTTTAAATATATTCAATTTTCTTTTTCTTGCCCAAACCAAAACACCACAATATATGTGTGTGTGTATATATGTGTGTATATATATATATATATATATATATATATATATATATATATATTAGTATTGTTGGGGGCGAGGTTAGCTCAGTGGTAGAGCACTCGACTAATGAACTGGAGGACCAGGTTCAAAACCCGAGCGCGCACTAAAGATTTTTTCTTCTAGTGCTGCCGTTCGAGGGTTGGATTTGGGGTCCCAGATCGTCCCTAGGCTCACCCAGCCTTTAATTAATTTAATTAATAATGGGTACCTTGGGTGCTAATGACTCTAGCAGTCGAAGCGGCCAAGGGGAAAATCAGGCGGCCGGAGCATAGTGTTGACCACACTATCTCCCTAGTGTGCCGTTTACGGTCAAGAATCAGATACCTCTACAGTATCTGCCCCTCTGGGCCCTTGTGGCCTGTTACGGGACTGATTTTTTTTTTTTGATTAGTATTGTTAAGTGTTTAAGTTTGGTAATTAATATAAACACTTAAACTATTAAACGAAATAGAACTTTATTAAAAAAAACTGATTGAAGATTCTGATCGGATGTAAATATGAGGTTCAAACGGTGCGCTGCGATATATCCGGTTCCTGGAGCTAGTAGTCAGGTCTAGTGCTCCTTCACCGACAGAGTTTATAGGAAACTTGATTAAAAGGTTGGTACTCACCAAAGTCCAGCCTTGACCGAGTACTACCGTGGACTAGGCTTGAGTTTCGAGTTTGAGCAAATTCAGACTAGGGATCTAGTTTTGAACGAGATTGCACTGAAACATTTTTTAGGCTAACCCTTCTTAGAGCAAGGTTCAACTAAACTTTTTTATTTATATCACATGTGTTCTTGGGTTATCTGATAACCGCTACAGTATTAACTCTGTCTAGAGATGTGGGGAGGAAAACTTTCCGCGGAAAGTTTCCAAATCGGAAAAGTTTCCGGAAAAACAGCTGAAAATTTTCCGTTTACAAAAGGCAATTTTTTGGTAAATTTGTTCTAGGAGATATATGAGCTATCCATATTCTCTTATATTAGCTAATGTCTGAACCATTTAAACAAAAAATACTGGTTGTAATTCAACTTTTTAATCCACATGAATAAAATTAAATGATTATGTTTTACCTAACATTGGCATATTGCTTATGTAATAACTCATAAAAAGTGAATTCACCCTATTTCCTAATAAGAGCACTCAAAGAAAATGAATTGTCCATTTCTCTTAATATTTAACAAGGTTGTAGCGGAAACCAGAAGATGGCTCCACCACTCTCTACTAGATGCAACAGGTTTAAGAAAAGTCGCCTCATGTAAACAACTCTAGATTGGAATTAAAAAAAAAAAAAAATATAATAAGAGATCATTCTGCTCTCTGACAGGAATAATGGTTTACTAGCAAAAAAAAAAATAAATAAATAAAAAAATAGTGTGTTAAGAGCTATGCTCCGGCCCCCTGATTTTTCCCTTTGGTGCTTCGGCTGCTAGGGCCATTAGCACCAAGGTCCCCATTAATATATTAATTAAAGGCTGGATTGGCCCTAGGGACGGTCAGGGAGGCCGAATTCAACCCATGAACTGACACTAGAAGAAAAAATCTTTAGTGCTTGCTCGGGATTTGAACTCAGGTCCTCCAGCATATTAGTTCAGTGCTCTACCACTGAGCTAACCTTGCCCCCTGGAATCTTCTTATGTTATCCTTAATATCTTGAAAATGGTTGGAAAATTATGGTAACTGGAACATAACCATTCGAAGGGTTACTAAATTCTCTTGAAAAAACGTTTCTAAAGGAATTTTCGATGGGGCAATGTTAATCTGAGAAATTGTTAGTTTTGTTCATTTCAACGGGTTTTTGTCACCATTTACCTAACGTTTTAATTGCATTGAATAGCGTGATCGTAGAGAATGCGTGGGAGTCATTTCCGCTTAGGATTCTGCCAGATTACAGTTGTTGTGCCTTAAACTTCCTCCTCTTGGAGATTCTATTCCTTTACAAATGGCACTAGAGATACTTGAGTTGGTCTAGAATTGGACTTTTTATGGTAATTCAGGTTTTTTATAAAATGTGTCAGTGCCATTAATATAACAATTCCTTTTATGTTTTTGTAAAGGGTCATTCCATTTCAAATCACCCAATATTTTAATGAAATGTCACCCATGATTTTAAATTTTTCTGAAACTTTGCACATTTGCTTGTACTTATGCCCTAGGAATACCTGTCAAGTTTTATTGTTCCAGCATATATACTTTTCCTTTAATCCAATTTTAAAAATATTAATATTGTGATAATCTGGTTTCACAGAATCGCTTGCGGTAAATGACTAATATTTACAAAAACTATAATATTTCAGGTATCAATAAAGATTTTGATCTGGAAATTTTTTCAGTATAGTTTAACAGATGTACACACTTTACAAAAATGCAGTCATTTAAGTAGCCATAGTATTACAAAAAATTATAAAATTCATATTGCTTGACATTATTGTTATTATTGATACCTGAAATATTTTAGTTTTTGTAAATATTAGTAATTTATCGCAAGCGATTCTGTGAAACCAAATTATCAAAATATTAATATTTTTAAAATTGGATTAAAGGAAAAGTATATATCCTAGAACAATAAAACTTCACAGGTATTCTTAGGGCATAAGTATAAGCAAATGTGCAAAGTTTCAGGAAAATCTAAAATCATGGGTGACATGACCTGGGCGACTTCACATGGAATGAACCAGAGAAGAGAAATATTCAGTTGTATTAAAATATATTTTATTTTCATTTCGGATGTATACATACATCAATTTAGCAAATAAAATGTTTTGTCCAATGTGGTATTCTTTAATTAATTACTAAAATATTATATATGCATAAGAGTTTTTAAAGAATTATTATATTTTAACTTTTCAGCTATATACATGATTAAAAACCTATAAATCACATTTCTATGCTTTGTTTATTATAATTTTGCTTATTATTTTAGTTGGAAGGGGGAAAACTCAAAAGGGTGTCCTATGCATAATATAATATAGTTGATACAAACACTCCAGTGTTGCTAACTTGTAGTCTCTTGCAATGAATGTTTAATGTACAATAACACGAACATTCAGTGGCTCAGAAAATTTTCCGGAAAATTTACCAGAAAACCCACATCTCTAACTCTGTCCTACACGTTTTACAGCCCCGATGAAGGCTTGAACTTCAAGCCAAAGCGTTGGCAAACAATAAAACTCATCTTCATATAAAACGTGTAGTTTTATGTAGATATCACGACCAAACCCTGACAAATTCTAAATTCTTACTTGTTTTACAAGAGCCTTTATGCTGTGGGGGGGGGGAGGGGTGGATTGGTTATGTGGTAATATGTCAGTGGCTCTTGTTAAGTTTGTATCATGGAAAGATAAATGGGATAAGGAGAGGATACAGGGAAGAAGATTTTGAGCTACGTTATATTTGGGGTGATAAGGATGGGAAGAGTGAAAATTAAGGCACCGTTCAGAACACATCGAAACACATGGTACACCAAACCCACATAATTAGTAAAAGTTCTTGCAATTACAATAAGCTATCTAACATTGTAAATGGCAGTTGCCAAAGTGGCTTCTACTAATGAAAACTAACAGCAAAAAAAAAAAAAAAAAAAAAAAAAATGGTCTGACTATGTTTAACAAATACCTCTTCTTTGCTTTTTTGATTCCATAGTTTCTGAAAGAACATCTCGTACTTTTTTACCTTCATCTTCGGAAGCAAAATTAAACCCAGCAATGCAGTTCTAAAAAAATGAAAAACAAATTTTAAGAATGTCATTTTAAAAATTAGGGTCGAATGGAAGTATGAACTTTAGCACTCTGTTTGGTGCTAATGTCCAAGAAGTGGATGCGACCAAAAATATATTAATAATTTAGCAGTCTGTATCAAGAGTAGTGGATACAATGTCCACTGGGAATGGTGGGTTTCTTATATATATATATATATATATATATATATATATATATATATATATATAAAAATCTGACATCCAGCTAATTTCCATATAATGTTTATTCATCATATGATTTAGATCAGTTGTGATTCCTAATCATAACATAACAAACTAATTTTACAGCTAAAACTCTAAGGTAAAGTAATAAATGCCTTCAGAAAACCAGTACTTCTGGAACCTCAAGCACTATTTACTTCGAAATGATGTGTAGTGTATGAGTCTAAGATTACGTTTATATAGCTTCATTTTCTTTAACTACATACAAATATTAAAATAAAAGCTGACTAAATGGTCATGAGCATACCAATATATTGGACTTAGACAAAGCAGACCTGGTATTGAGAAGTGGGAATTAAAGCCACAGCAAAAATAATAATGATTTAAAATTTTAATCTCATCAAAATTCGATGACAGGTAGAGAACCACGAATAATTTCATATAAAATATTACATAAAATTAGGTGTTCCTTACCTCTGCTTCAAAAGTGTGAAGGAATGGAGTAGGGGCCAAATATTCAAAGTTATTGTATATTTCATGTTCCCACAAAAGTTTTCTTTTTACAGGGCAGTACAATCGAAAGAAATAAGATCTTTTCGCACTGTCTTTTACAAAGCATAAGACTCCAGTCTCTTTATGGTGCCACTCATCATTGGAAGGCCCTCCAGCCGTGTAGAGTTCCACAACTGTGGTGGCCAATGTCTGAAATGAAAATAGTGTTTAAATGAGTTATCAAACAAATGTTCATACATTTTGAATGGAAAATGTCAAAGACAATTAATTACCTGGCATTTATATCCCAAAAGTCCAAATATTGTGTCATTTTCATCCTGGGTAAGTAAAATAGAACTTCTTTGTTCAGGCATATTTAAGAACAAATTTTATGTTCCAAAGTTACTAAGGAATACAATTATGATAAATCATAACCACTATTCATTTTAGAACAATAAATGCGACTCAGTTCTGGTATAAATTGACAAGTTATATATTTACATGACCTTAAATGTAAAAGTCTATCATTACCAAATAAAAAAGGTAAGAACAATCAATCGTTATAGGAAAAAAGTCAACGTTTCAGAAAGCAATCGTTACAGGAAAATTGATCATCCAAATGTCATTTAAGGAATGAAAATATAACTAAAGTACCATTATCTATGTCTACGCCCAATCACTGATTCACACAATCGAAAAAAACGAAGATAACCTACTTGGATTTTAGTCGATTTCTCAAAGACTTCCAAGTCTCTAGGCTACATGACGTCATTTTTCAGCACATACAAATCACAGGTGTCTAAGAATATTTTTCCATAGAACTAAGTCTATTTAGAAACTACAATGAATACTAATAAACCTTTTATTTACATATTAAGCCGATTTCGAAGGCAGAAGACCAATAAATAATAAAAATGAATGTTTTAAAAATATTTTATTTACCAGTAAATTTCGTTTCATTCTGTCATCTTTTCATAAGATAAAAAATATTCAAGTCCTGTGAAAATGTAGTTCGATTATAGATATGTAGCTCTTGAGCCCCGTTTATACCTGGGTTAATCTAAGAAGAGCCTTGAACCCTAAATTCTTCCAAACTGGGGTTCGGTCACAGGACCTGCAATGCAGTACATCGGTGCAAGAAAAAAAAATCATATCCTCTGATTCTTAGTATAATTATGACATCTGGACTTACCTGTATTAGTCTTAAACATGTTTAAAGAAATCAAATATAATTTTTAGTCCTGGTTAAATATATAATGGCCATGGTCCAATTGTACATAACATGGGCGTATATAGAAAATAATTCCGGGAGGGGCTGGGACCATTTCCGGGGTATGGACTACTAACAATTTCGAACTTAGAATAGTTTTAAACTACTAGACCTCTATTACGCCCAAAATAAAATATTTTTTATGAACATAGTGATCTTATTTAATTTATTTTTAAGGGTTTATGACACATTTTTACCGATCAACTCAAAATTTCGGGGGGGGGGGGGGGGGGGGGCTGCAGCCCCCCTTATATACGCCCATGGTACATAACATGAAGGAAAATATTATTGGATAATGCTGTCAGCAACACTGGCTATTCGATGTTTGCGTGTGTCTCTTGATATTTCTTGAAATGTTTTATTGTTGATTTAATATTTTATTTAATATTTTTTTTTAAAGAAATTCAATTAATTTCTCTGTTAAGGAATTGGTATCTGGAAGTGCATTTGGTAGCTAGCGGGAATATCGAAGTGGACACATATTTTGCTTATATTTTAGACATTATTCAATTATGTGTTCAAAGTCGTCGGGTGATTGCCAAACTGTTTGCTAGGATTGATTTTCACTTTCTAATAAGAACTCATGCGTGATTCACCTGTGCCCAGTGTTGTAAAATACCCGGGTAATTATTCTTAAGGTTAAATACCCAGGGTAAATACTCAATTTCATAAATACCCGGGTATTTAAAGTATTTAATTAAACCACGACTTGGTAGTCGAATATTGTAAAATGTCATGGATCTTGCCAGTTTAGAGCTATTGCAACACTGAGAAACTATTAAAACAATAATAAATTATAAAATAGGATCACTGAGAGTTTAATAAAGAATAAATTATTACCTGAAAATTTGCCATGGACCTTCCGACTACCAATAAAACAAGTTGTTTGCCTAAATTTGATACTGTACTGCATTCACAAAAATGTAGCCTCAGCTAAAACTTTGGCTTAGGATTATCTCAATTTCTCAAAACACAAATTAAGTAACCTATTCATTGATCAAAGCACATGTACCTTTAAAGTCTCTCCACCATAACATGGGACTTATTTTATTATTTTCTTTGTCATTGTCTTCAAGACCTTCCCAAACAAAGGATCTTTGCCATAATCCCTCTTGGTCCCTATAGTCAGCTATATCTTTCCGAAGATCAACTGATTTCAATCTCATGCTTCTGCCTAACTCACACACAAAACAAATGGAAGAGTTCAACAAGTCTGCAGCAAGATGTGCGTTTCCAACACCAAACTGAATGCGTTTCTCCTATTTAGTTAGCACAAGTTTTTCCTCCGTTTATTGAAGAGAAGATTCTGGGATTTCTTGTTGAAGAGCTTTCAGTAATTCTTAAATCTCTTATGAACTGTGTGGAACAAAGGGGCATTTAATTGAATGGCAGTGATAAGTTCAACAATTGGATCAAGGAAGTTAACTAGTTTCCCAAGTCGCACCCAAAACACTCTGTCATCAAGAAGCTACCTTTTCATTTTTAGATTTCCGTTTACTCTAATGTTACTACTGTATGAGCATAATTTCAAATAATATTAATAAGGATCACAAACCACTTAAAATGGTTTTGAACTATTATAATAAACATTCAAAATGTTTTTGACCCTTTTTTTTAAATTTAAATGAGTCCTTAAGAATTGAATAGGCTTCGTTAAAACCTTTTTAAAATTAATTAACCTTCCCCACTGTCAAAGCAATCTTGAAAATTCATAGATATACATAAAGTTGTAAATACCCATAAATACCCGGACCGACTTTTAACTTTCTTTAAAATATTACTGGGTAAGTATTAATGTTTATTAATTTTTTATGATCAAATGGGTAAGTTTCAGTCCTTGTTTGCACCAAAAAATATTTAAAGAAGTTGTATCAAGCTCAAAAACTGAAAATACCCACTTTTTGGGTATTTACCTTCCCTGTGGGTAAATACCCGGGTAAATACCCAATTTATATTTACCTACCTACTGGGTATTTACCCGGCCCACATCACTGCCTGTGCCCTAATCAAAGTAACTACGTCCTCTTGGTACTTTGAGCTTTGGAATGTTTGTAATGCCTAAATTAATTTTTTTTAAGTTAATTTAATAGTAACATTAGGTACTATCAGTTTCCTGTTGTGGCGCCTTAAATCTTCCTTCTCTTTGAGATGTAATTTTACATTTTTCACGAAAATCAAAACCTACCCATATCTGCTTCTACTCCTTTGCTAATGGCACAAGGGATTTGAACGGAACTGCGCTAAGATGACGCAGTTCCTGCGAGTCGTACTTTTGTTGTATTGCAATGAATCTCTCCATTCGTTGTGGTCACCTTATTAGAAAAATGTGTTGTAAAAATAAACTAAATCGGTTCAATAGTAGGGGGGGGGGGGTTACTCCGGACTCAAATTACCAATTTGATACCAGCCGTAATTTTTGTTATATTTCGACGAAAATCGGTATCGTTGTGGAAATCTAAAAGAGGTTTACTCCGACCCAAATGATTAATAACACACAAGAAAAAATAAAAGTCCGGACCCAGAGACCAGACCATGTTTAGTATATATTTTTGAGGTCGCTGAATCCGAATCCGGTGTCAGAAAACCCCTGCACTTTTTGTATAAGCCCCACCCCGCAAAACTCATAATTTAGGACATTTTACACTATAATATTTTTATTCAAGTTGTTAATAAAAATAAACGACTATTTCCTGGATACTGCCTTTTAGTGCTTAAAAATACTAATTTGTTGAGAGCTCAACGAACTCGATTGATTATCCATTTGGGGCGAAGCCTTGACTTTTTGGGGCCTTTAAATATATGACAGTTTTTGCTTATATTTTTGTATTTAATATGTTTTCTAATGCATAAAATCTTTGAGTTTTTACTCAAAATTGACATAAGGCCTTCGGAGTTAATTCCTGAATTGATGCAATCCTTAAAATCCCAAAATATAACCCCTAATAAATTTCCCAATATTTTATTCGAGCAATGTATCAATTGAAAAAAAATAAATAAACGACCTAGAATAAATAAATTAAGCTTCCATTTTTGACCTAATTTTTTATAAATTTACCTACATGACTCTCCAACCGTACTCGTTTTCGAGATAATGTGCCTCAAAGATCCTCTTTTATAACACGGGAGACAGAGGCAGGGCGTATCCATGTTTACTTAATATAAAAGGGAGTTTGCCTACCATTTTTATGGGAAACCAGTATATGATAAATAATAGCAAATCTAATCTTACTGACAGAAGTTTTAATAGGGCTTTGTTAGTACTGCTGTATGTAGCCCTGGCATATTTTACTGCTATCTTTGTCATACATAGAATAGAATAAATTATGACTCAAGACCCCCGCCAACACGGGGTGCACCTCGGCCAGTTGTCCTATTGTGCGAGTCCTGTATGCCTACTTAGGCTTCTCTCAGACTTCTGATGAATCTCAGATAATGCCAGACTTCAGTCGACCTCCTGATCTCATCCTCTCCAAGGCTGCCAAAATGCATGAACCGCCTCCTTCCTAATGTAACACATTCAAATATGACGTGCTTGGGTGTCTCCTCCTTGTCCTTGCACCACCTACATACCGGAGAGGACTTCATTTTCATAACATACATATGTTTGTTCATCGTACAATGGCCTGAGATCGTTGCAACCGTCTCCCTCAGGCCTCTTCTGGACATATCCAGAAAGATGTCCTTTTTACTGAATTTATTAAAATCTATGAAGGACTTCGTATGGGCTATTTTCTGTCCCTCCCATAATTTTCCGAAGTCCCTTTTGGCTTTTGCCGCTATTGCTTCCTTGGCACAGGCCATTGATAATCCCACAAAGGGCACTGGACCTACCGGCATCACTACCGCTCCTGCCCCTGCCAGCTTGTCCGCCCTCTCATTACCCGGGATGCCTCTATGTCCTGGTACCCAATAAATGACAACCTTATTATTTGTTGCTAGTCGGTTGAGCCTTGACTGGCACTCGTCCACCACTCTTGAGGTAGTCTCCTGACTCCTTAAAGCTTTGCATGCAGCCTGACTGTCCGTAAGGATATTAATCTTCTTCCTACGGACTCCCCTCTCGCTCATGCTGTGTGCCGCCGCAAAAATGGCGTATATCTCCGCCTGGAACACAGTTGGGGTCTTTCCAAGGGAAATTTGTAGCCTTAAGCCACCCTCACCCCCACTCCAGACCCCTGCTCCTGCTCCATGTATAGTCTTGGAGCCGTCCGTGTAAATATTAGTGCCATTGGGTGGCTTAAAGTTATCCTCTTTACCAGTACAGATGCCATGTATTTCTACTCCGTACCTCCTTGCAGTCCCTGACCTGCTCCTCATCATGTCTGACGGCATGCTTAGTTCGGGGATCATCCCTATCTTTGAGAAAATCTGGGAGTGTCCTATTTCCTGTTTAGGATCGCCTATGACCTCCTGTTTCGTCATTCTGTATGCCGATTTCATTGCCTCCGCTTCAATGAATACATCAATTGGCAGCAAGTTGAGAATAGCCTCCATTGCTATCACAGGTGTTGACCTCATCGCTCCCGTGACCAATAAGCACCCCAATCTTTGTACCTTCCTCAATTTGGCGCTGAAGGACTTGGTGGCCATCTTATGCCACCATACTTGTCATACATTGTGACATATTCTTTTTGGGGATTTTGTTTTGTGCATTGATATGAGTAAGATAGTTTTCTTCCGTGATATCACCAATAAATATCTTAAAATAGAGATTTCTTTGCAACGCCCCGAATTTAAAACTACTGCAGTGTATTAGGTACCTTAAACGTTGGGCTTTATTTCCTCCCACAGACTTTTTTTTTTTTTTAACTAAGCCTTTCAACAGTTCCTTTTTGTGCTGTATACATCCCTTATCTTTATCATGTGTGGCTGTATCCAGGGCGTTCATTGCCAGCAGTAAAATGTGCTGAATGAGATATACTAACAACACGGGATTTTATAGACTTCGAGTGTTTATATCCCGAGAACAAGTACCGTTTGCTCTATTATTTATTTATTAATGTTTACGCAACTT
Organism: Gonocerus acuteangulatus; assembly: GCA_946811695.1. NCBI lineage: Eukaryota > Metazoa > Arthropoda > Insecta > Hemiptera > Coreidae > Gonocerus > Gonocerus acuteangulatus. The sequence goes on from OX328126.1 coordinate 20,083,859, forward strand.
TGGCAACAAACATTTTGAGATTAATGACAAAAAAATCCACAATTTTCTTGAGGTAATATGTCCAGTAGCGTTAATGTAAGTATTACAAGTTTTCAGTTCCAGTATTTATATGTGAGATGTGTTTGAATGTAAGTGATATGTGTCGGTTCAAGTAGATAGTAATAATGGGTAAAGAATTCGATAGTGAGTTCATGTCGTAAGTCCAGTAGTTCTATCTTATCCAAATGTTATTAGGCTAGTATGTTATTCTGTCGATACGTTTTTCTTTCTTAACAAATCTACAAAAATTGAGACTTTTAGTATAAGTTTTACTTGATGGTATACATATCAGTTTTATATAGTCATTCGGAACTGTGCGATAAGGATTAATTTTTAAATTTTGAAAAGTAATTATATGTTGTCATATTGTTTAATTTGTTTTAGGTATTTTTCTATAAATTGGCTCCCGTCACTGAGTAAGGTAGTCAAGCTGTACGGTACGTCAATGTTTTGTCTAAGTCTGCATTCAGTTAGTAAGTGTTTTATAGTTAATGTCGTGTTTTCTCTTTTAAAACTTCTAGCAAGATTAGGTTTGCTATTATGTATCATATACTGGTTTCACATAAAAATGGTAAGCAAACTCGCTTACATTTAAATATACGATAAGTCATATATTTAAAGGGCTGTAACTTCGCCCCAAATGGACAAATCGGGTTCGTTGAGGTCACAAAAAATTAGTATTTTTAAGCACTAAAAGGCAATACCCAGGTAATAGACATTTAAATGTAAAATATCCTTAGGATGTAGACATTTAGGATGTAAAATATCCTAAATTGTGAGTTTTGCGGGGTGGGGCTTATACAAAAAGTGAAGGGGTTTTTCTGACCCCGGATTCGGATTCAGAGATCCCAAAAACATATATTAATCATGGTCTGGTCTCTGGGTCTGAACCTTTATTTTTTTTTTTTTTGTGTGGCTGTGTAATCATACCGGTCGTAATTTCTGTAGTACAGTTACGAAACTTACGTAGTATTCCTTGTGGCTATCTAAAGATAAAGACATGTATTAAATCGGTTCATTAAAAGTTGTAGTTAACTAAGTATTATGTTAAAATTGAATTAAAACGCCAAAAAGACTCGGACATTGGTTGTTACTTCTACCACTAGTAGACCGGGCGCTGGGTGGAGTTGAGTATGCAAAGTGTGAGGACCGCATTCGGTGTATGGGGTTGAACTCAGAAAAGCATGCAGATTATGATTCTGAATGTTGCCAGGAGCCGTATTGGTCCAATTTTTTTTACACCCCACCCCCCTAGAACACATGCTTTGGTATCATTATAACGATTGTTTTAGTGAGAATGTCCAATTGACTTTTATGATTAAAGATACTTTCAGCTAATTAAGTAAAAAAAGAACAGGAAAATTAAAAATAAAAACAATAATTATTAATAAAAAAATTATTTAAATCAAATTTAAACATATCATAAAAGAAAAAATTAAAATTATCAATCTTTTTTATTCTGACAATCGTTATTTATGCATTTGTATAAAGAAATACAATCAGTATGTAATTTTTTACAAGAGCAAGCCATTGTCTTACAATTGGATGTACATTTACACGGTTGAATAAAAAATTCCGGCAGTGGTTGCTTGGTCATTTGGTCGTGGATACAAATTACCATCCTTCCTTTCATAGCCTAAGAAGGTGTAATCAATAGGCTGTAGTTGATTTTGGTCAGCATTCACCCATACATATGTTTGTGCTGAAGCTCTCAATAGATGTAAATGTAGAGCATCTGATGTGCAAATAACTTTTAATAAATTTAAGCCGTAACCGATATTTTGGGAAATTAACTTATAGCGAAGTTCATCAGCCGTTGAATTTTTTTTTTAAAAAAGATAGGTGCAAATGTTTTCCAATTGTTTTAGCTGTTCGACACTTAGGTATGGATTTCCCAAATGCTTTAGAGCCTCTTGTACAAAATCTAACGATGCAGCTTATAAAGCATTTTTTTTCGAGCCAAATCTGCTAGTTGAATCGCAACCACTCAGAGCGTGTAATGCTGGAAAGATACCACAAATATTTTCTCCAAGGGATTGAGCAGCCAGATGACATCCGGGAATGAATTTCTTCTTATAGGAACCGTCGAACCATAAACCTAAACAGCCTAGACGTGCAAGCTTGTTCCAGAAGTGAATTCCAAGAATGAAAACATCTGTATCAGCGCTAATAATTATGATATGGCTAAGTTTGATTTTCACTGCGTGAAATATGTGACAATACATCCTTGAATCCGCTTCTAAATGGTTCGAATTCAAGTCAGGTACTTCAAAAAATAAAGAACCTTGTAATTTGAAACATTTTGTTGGATCATCAAATCCTCCACAAATATATAACTCGGAATCTTCTTCTATTTGTGCATATCTAGGGGCAGCAGTACATAGAAATCCAACAAGCTGTAATTTATTTTCAGTGCTTCCAAAGAAATTATTACAATTAGTTAGGATTTTGGTGTGCTCATTTGAAATTATAAAATTTCTCATTATTTGAGCTTTACTCTGTAAAGTTGATTCCAAGTATTTTATTGAAATATCATCATATCTGTCAAATACAATGTCTACTCGTTCTACATCTGGCTGCCCAAAAAGATTATGAATTCTATTAAACAATGCCTCAACAAAATTGTAGGTAAATTTATAAAAAATTAGGTCAAAAATGGGAGCTTAATTTATTGAAATTTTTTAATTGGATCCGATGAACAAGTGCCATTCCATCAACAATGTAAATTTTTGAAATAGGTAGATTTACAATATAATATCCTGCCGCGTGTTAGTACCACACTTATAATTGTTTTCAATTTCAAGGGCGAGTTCTGATTTTAGAGATTTTCTGTAGAAACCTTCAGCGTCAAAAAGGTACTTGCAATAATTTAAAGTTTCAAATGATGCTAAACTTTTTGTATCAAACCCACGTTCATTAGCCAACAAAAATGTTTTCTGAATGTGACTTTTATCTGTTGCAGCTTGCAACTTTTTATTAGAAGTACTCTTGTTTTATTTTTCTGAAGGGATTTATAAAATTGGTAAATTTCATTTTTGTAATAGGATCAGATAACTTTTTACTTTTGAGTAAGAATCGCTCATTTTCGTACGTTCTTAACAATGCCTCTCCATTTTTTTGTATATTTAGCAAACATTGCTTACAAGTTTCTTGTTTTTAGCGCGGTTCCTCTCTTCCTCCATTGGGAGGAAACCTGCTTATCAGGTTGACCTCATTACGCAATCCGGAAGTGCAGACTAGAAAACTTCGCGTTTCAGATCCCATAGAACACGAAAATAACGGTGGTTCAAATTTGAGTGTGTATATATATAGGGGAAGGTGTTGTACTTCTGACCGTCTTGTACCTTTGACCACCGAGTCTGTGGCGGCCTGTAGCAACATTTTATAAATTTTGGTGTAATTAGTGTTTAGCTCCTTCACCTGAGGGCAAGTGTAACCTACTTTGGATTATTCCAGTCAAAGAGGATCCTTGCAAAAAATACTTATCCATTTCTATAATAAAAATGTAAGTTATTTATTGATGACGTTTTGCCTCATAATATTTTTTGTATTGTCTTTTTAGATGGAAATAATTTGACAAAGTAGCTATTACAATAAGAAACATGGTGTAGCTTCTGAAATTGATTTATCTTAACCCTAAAATTTTTAGCATGCTTTTTAATTTACACTATCAGGATGTTGTACCTCTGACCACGACGAGTTGTTGTACCTTTGACCAGGTCAAAGGTACAACACACCTGAGTAATTTTTACATAATTCAACTTTTATGTTCTTCTGCTACTAATTCTTTACAAAAAAATTAATATTGGTTTCTTCAATTGTTCAATGAATTTAAAAAATAATAAATTTAATAAATTCAAACTGACTTTATTAATCCTCAGTGCAGTAGTTCGAACCTATCGTTCCATTTGAAGTTGTAAGGCCTCATCGAAAAGCGGAGGCAAGGAAAATGTCAAATAGGGACCGGCCTAAAGGGAAACCTCGTATCCTGACAGATATTCCTGAAAAGCTAATTATTGGATCTGAAAAAAACAAAACAAAAAACAAAAACGAAAGCGCCACCCTAAAGAAGATGTAAGTGAAAATTTGTATGATTTGTATAATATTGATGTTGAAGACATTGTGGCTAAACTCCCATACCCTACTATTGCTAGTAGATCTGCTTGACAGTTCATTTATCGGTTGGACTGGATTTATCAGCATATTAAGCATAACATAATACCAATAATAGCTTTTTATTATGCTTACATCCATGTCCTGTATTTAATGAACTTACAATTAATTATAATATTACTCAATACAATTTTTTTCTGCACTGCTGTGTTGTTTTTACGTGGTCAGAGGTACAACACCCCATGGTCAAAGGTACAACTACATGTTGTACCTTTGACCACTGTACGATTATTTTTTTAAAAATTAATAAAAAATATTAAATATAAGTTAAAACCTTGAAAAAATTAAATATGATAAACAATAGAATACTAATTACAATGAAATAAAGAAAATGAATTTAGCCTTAATATTCAAGTTAAAAAAAAATCAATTGTGCAAAGTGGTCAAAGGTACAACACCTTCCCCTATATATACATATATATATATATATATACATATATATATATATATATATATATATATATATATATATATATATCTCGTCGCTGTTAAATCAAACCGGCATATCTGCAAAAATTGAGTTTTTGATTTCTTGGTGTCAAAAAATTTATTTTATTTCCGTCTGTTTTTATGTCTAACCGGCATATCGAATAGTTGAGTAACAATTCGTCAGATGACGTTAAGCCGGTATACATTTACGTGGAAATAGCCATTTTGTTTGCCGGAAGACAGATCTATTGTACAGTAAGCCACTTGCTCCAAAACCTTCAAGTAGGAAAGACGTCCATCATGTAACTAAAACTGAATTATCTCACAATAGTACATTTCTATTATTACACAGATATGACTTATTGGGAGATCACCCACACCGGTTTTCACTCAACATTAATGCGTTTCTTGCAGCCTTAACTAAAACAAACCGGCATATTTGACAAAAAGTGAAACAAATTTGTGAAACTTTGAAGTTACTAGCAAAGGGACGATCAATATTATGTTAATTTTTGTTTAAAAAAAAATCGTGAAGCAATAAATTATTTTTCGTTTCGTATTTTTTTCCCTACCTTTTTTCCTAATTTAAGCAATTTCTGATTTATTTGCAACTACTACTTAAAAAGCAGTATTCGTCTAAATTTTATTCATGCATAAGATGGCATTGAGGTGAACCAAATCGATGCAGGATGAAAAAAGTCCTTTGGTATTTTTCTCGTTGTTGCTTTGTTTCCGAGAAAAACGCATAAACTAAAACACTTGTAATTGGACCAATTAAAATTATCTCTGTCACCAACAATAGGTAATTGTTTTCATATTCTTCTTACCTTTAACTCCAATTTTCTCAGCTATTTCTAATTGTGGGTTAGTCACCTTTGGCTCTGTGCCCTTCAATTGTGAATAGGCAATCTTTCATAATACCTGTATAAAAATCATTAAAAGTATATGTTATATCTTCCACCCTCTCCACTTACCCTCCCTCCCCTAACTCCACTTACCCCTCCCCCCCCCCAACCCCAAAGAAATAGGAGTGAGTATGCCTCTGCTTTTGTATGAGTGAGTATGCCTGTTATGAAATAATAGGCAAATGAAATAATAATTTTTTGACCCCTCGACTTAACGCAGAGTCTTTCCACGCATTCTTCGATAATAAACTGTCCCTGTTCATGGAGGAAGTTCTTTTGGGATGAAGATTGGGAAGCTTGTTCCAAATCGACAGCTGTCCAGCCCACTTTGGGAGAACCGTCCGAAAATGGTTGGACACTATCCTTGGAGTTTGATAGTTTGACGTGGCGGACCAGTAACTTGGCCGGCTAGATCTTCAGACCTTACGCACTTGGATTTCTTCGCATGAGGACACATTAAAGATTTGGCCTAGAGGGAGCCCATTGGCTCAAACCCAGTACCTCATCCTTTGCATCAGATGGGCCTGGGAACAGATTACAGAAGAGCAGTACAAAAATACCAGACTGTCTAAATGCAATGTGATGCCTGTATTGTTGCAAGGGGTCAAACCTTTGAACAATTTTTAAATTGATTATTAGAAGGAGAAATTGTTATTTTGTAATTATGTTTGCGTCCAGTGTTAAATTTAAAATGTTTTAAGAATTAATTTTTTTTTTTTTTTAAGAATTAAAAGTTTTTTTGGTTTTGTGTTTTATCATTTTCCTCCAAAGAAAAGTAACTATTCTATATTATGGTGAACTTGCAGCTAATGCCGTAATTTAATTTTTTCGAACAAGAGGATTTTTTGTAGGTATCTTTCGGGGGGGGGGAGGGGTGGTGGGAGATAAAACATTTACATTTAATGATCTTTATATAGGCATTTTGAAAGAACGCCTATTCACAATTGTATTTTAGTTTTTGCGTTTTTCTCGGAAACAAAGCAAAAAGGAGAAAAATTCAAAAGGAATTTTTTTCTTTCTTTTAGCGCGGTTCCTTCCTCCCTTCATAGGGAGGAACCCCGCTTATAAGGTTGATCTCATGAAACAATCCGAAAGTGCCGACTAGAAAATTTCGCGTTTCAGAACCCCTAGAGACCGAAAATAACGATGGTTCAAATTTGTATATATATATATATATATATATATATATATATATATGTATATTTATATATATATGTATATATATATATTTGTATAAGTTTGCAATTGCTTATAGTAGTCAAATGTATTTGCCAATAAAACAGGGTAAGTGTAATTAGAAACAATATTTTATTTTTGCGGAATCTTGGGATTCTCAGATGCCATATGAATATCTATTAGGCCCCATTCGTATATTTTCCTTAATATCTCAAAAAGGGTTAGGAAATCGTGGCCAGTGAAATGTAACAGTTCGAAAGCTTACTAAATTCTCTACAAAAAATATTTTGAAGAAATGTTTGATGGGGTCGTCACATTAAGAGAAATAAGTGCTTAAAACTTAGTTAGTTAGTTCGTTTATTTAAACGGATCTATTTGTGTGTTTCCCGCATTTTTTTCACTGCTCGTTATTTTTGTACTTGTTTATAGCAGTCAAATGTATTTGTCAGTAAACAGGATACGTATAATTAGAAGGAATATTTTGTTTGTTAGAATTAGAAGATGGCGTATGAATATCTAGATTACAGTACTGGTGTTGATGTCGTTCTTGAGAATTGTTCTTGATATTCCCTATTTTAATCTGTTACCCATAGTTTTTAGCGCGGTTCCTCCCTCCCCCATAGGGAGGAACCCCGCTTATAAGGTTGATACAATGAAACAATCCGGAAGTGCCGACAAGAAAATTTCGCGTTTCAGAACCCCTAGAGACCGAAAATAATGGTGGTTCAAATTTGTATATATATATATGTATATATTTATTTATATATATATATATATATATATATATATATATATATATATATATATATATATATATATATATATATATATATATATATTTGTCTGTTCGCTCATTTCTGGCTTCCCTGATGGTCCGATTTTGATGACATTTGGTACAAAAAGCTGTCGTCCAATTTGAAAGGTCAAGTTCGTTAACCAGCAAAATCCGCGCACTGGAAGATGGCGTTTGGGGCGAAATTCGCGCAAAAAAAATCGTAACGCTTACGTTTTTGAGTTCATAAGCTTGTAAGGACTCTTTTTATATGCTTCTTGGGCTAGGAAAACGAATGAAACCATTTTCAAGGCGATAGCTTTAACCGTTTTCGAGAAAATTGGAAAAATAGTTTTTGAATACCGTTTTTGGTTTGGGTACTTAGAATCACGGGATTCAGTTGAAACATTATCTGCATGTTCTTCTTTCATTAAAACTAATATGTTGAAAGTTTTGTTACGTTTGGAGTTAAGGAAGGGTTAGAATAAAATATTTTATGAACAGACATGAAAAGTTTTGGGAAGTTCGTATACTTTCATTAATATCTCGAACACGGTTGGGAAATCGTGGTAAGTGGATAGAAACTATTTGAAAGCTTACTAAAGTCTCTACAAAAAAAAATCTGAAACTATTTTTGATTAGGTTATGTCAATCGGAGAAATCGGAGTGCTTAAAACTTCAAATACGTCTGTTTTGTTCTTATGAACGGGTTTTTGTCGTTCTTTTTGTAATTTTTGTCTCTTTCCCTTCGTTTTTTATTGCTTTTTATTTTTGTAATTTCTTATGTTGCGAAAATTTTGTGTGTAAAACCGGATATGAAAAATGAGGCCAATTTTCTGTTGCTAGAAATAATATAAATTTTGGGAACTTTCATTAATATCTCGAAAACTGTTGAGAATTTTGGTAAACGGAAGAATACCATTAGAAAGCTTATTAAATGCTCTACATAAAAGTTTCTAATGAAAGTTTTGATTAGGCGATGTCAATCGGAGAAATAAGAGCTTAAAGCTTTAAAGTAATTGATTTCGCTTATTCGAAGTGTTCTTTTTGTCTGTGTTTTATTCCTTGTTATTTTTTAATTGCTTATAGTTGGATAATGTATTCGAAAATAAAACAGGTTAAGTAAAATAAGAAAAACAATTTATTGTTAGAAATATAGAGTTCCAAGATTCCAAGACCTTGTAACTAGCGGGACGGTTTCTATTGTTGCCGACCCATCCAGGTAAGATTGTAAATCCTACCTTTCAAGACTGGTGGAACCAAAATATAACTGTCAGGGTTCGGTCACTGCTACTTAATAAAACTACATTTTATCGTAAAAATGGTTTTATTGTGCCGACGTTTCGGCTTGAACTTCAAGCCTTCATCAGGGCTGTAAATACAAGTAGGACATATTTAACACTAATATATGCACATATGTAAATATACCTAACATATATATATATATATATATATATATATATATATATACATATATAATATATATATATTTATATATATGCATATACACATACACATATACACGCACACATATGTACATATATATGCCCACATACATACACATATGGGGTATGTATTATTAAGTAGCAGTGACCTAACCCGGACAATCCCTACCTTGCATCATCAACGGTCAACGATATCCTCTCAACAAAATAATAACTGCTTCTATTTTAATCTTTCGAAATTAGACTAGGGATAAGAACGGAACCGCGCTAAGATGAGGCAGTTCCTGCGAGTCGGACTTTTTTTATTGCTAGTAGCTTTTTCTTATTGATTATAGAATATAATTCTATTTGGCTATAAAACAGGATACGTAAAATTAGTAACAATATTTCGGAGATTTCTGAGCGAAATGCCTTGTAAGATTTTCTACCACCACGAACGGCGATTTTCCTCTATTTACCTCACATTTTAATTGGTTGCTGTTTTTAACTCGTTTCCTGCTTCACTCCACAGATGGGAAACACGCTTCTGACGTCGACCCAATGATGTAATCCGAAGTGCCTAATAAATGATTTCACGTTTTAGAACAGGTAGATATCGAAAATAGCTGTGCTTCAAATTAGAATCTATTGTTGAGTAATTATATGAATCTTTGGATAATAATTCCAATAGTTAAAATTATAACTAAATCATTAGATCATGATCTAAGGTGTTACACGGTAGCTGGTGAAAGAAAGAATGAGAAGGTCTCGTATTGTAATTCTCTGTATGCAGGGTCTGCTTCCAGGTAAAGTCATATACTTTTACTGCCCTTTACCGTTACTCAGAAAGCTCTTTGTGTTTACAAACAAAGGACTCGGTATAGACCACCCGTATGAACCCAAAAGTGATTATATCAAGCTTGATAAACTTGCTGAATTAAATTAAGGGAATTAAGAGTGCTTAAAATAGGTTCTTGATCTAGTCAAAAAATTCAAGGAGAATGAGATCATGAATAGAAAATCTCGGCCAAACAGAAGGAAAATAACAATAACAAGGATAGTCAAACTTCGTTTTCTAAGATTGTTAGTTGTAACACAAAAACGGTCACTCATGATTCTAATAAATTAACTGTGAATGGTGATTACACAAATATTCCTTTTGAGGCTTTAAAGCTTCAATTTAAAAAACATATTAAGCCACAGGAATTATAGATTGGCCTAAAAACATAAAATCATTCAAAAAAGGATTTCTTATTATTGAATCAAACAAAAACGATATAGAGGTTATATCAATAGAGTTTTTAAATATATGCAAAGACCTGTTGATCAATAAAATTAAAATAAAAAATAGAGTTCTCTGTAAAAGGTTTAATGAGTTCTATTAATTACATATTTTCCAATGTAGTTATAATTTTAACTATTGGAATTATTATCCAAAGATTCATATAATTACTCAACAATAGATTCTAATTTGAAGCACAGCTATTTTCGATATCTACCTGTTCTAAAACGTGAAATCATTTATTAGGCACTTCGGATGACGTCATTGGGTCGACGTCAGAAGCGTGTTTCCTATCTGTGGAGTGATGCAGGAAACGAGTTAAAAACAGCAACCAATTAAAAGGTGAGGTAAATAGAGGAAAAACGCCGTTCGTGGTGGTAGACAATCTTGCAAGGCATTTCGCTCAGAAATACCCGAAATATTGTTTCTAATTTTACGTATCCTTTTTTATTGCCAAATAGATTTATATTCTATAATCAATACAAAAAAAAAACTACTAGCAATAAAGAACTAAGGGTAATACATGAAAATAGGGAATACCAAGAACAATTCTAAAATACGAAATCAAAACCAGTACTGTAATCTAGATATTCATACGGCATCTTCGAATTCTAACAAACAAAATAATGCTTTTAATTATACATATCCTGTTTACTGAAAATTACATTAGACTACTATAAGCAAGTACAAAAATAACGAGCAGTGAAAAAAAAAACTTCGGGAAACACACAAATAGATCCGTTTAAATAAACGAAACTAACTAAGTTTTAAGCACTTATTTCTCCTAATGTGACGACCCCCATCAAACATTTCTGTAAAACATTTTTTGTAGAGAATTTAGTAAGCTTTCGAACTGTTACATTTCAATTGCCACGATTTCCTAACCCTTTTCGAGATATTAAGGGAAAAATACGAAGGGGGCCTAATAGATATTCATACGGGATCTGAGAACCCCAAGATTCTGCAAAAATAAAATATTCTAATTATACGTATCCTGATTTATTGGCAAATACATTTGACTACTATAAGCAATTGCGAACAATAGGGAATATGCCAAAGAACACGGATTAGGAGCCTTCATACGGTACAGCCTGATATATTTCTAAAAATGAATTGTTTTTCTTATTTTAATTAATCCATTTTATTGTCAAATACATTGTCCAACTATAAGCAATGAAAACATAGGAGTAAAAACAGACAAAACAAAAACCGTTCGAATAAACGAAATCAATTACTTCAAAGTTAAAGCACTTATTTCTCCGATTGACATCGCCTAATTAAAACTTTCTTTAGAACCTTTTTTGTAGACCATTTAGTAAGCTTTCGAATGGTAACCTTTCGCGTCCCAAGATTTTCAACCGTTTTCGAGATATTAATGAAAGTATACGAAGTTCCCAAAATTTTCATTATTTCTAGCAACAGAAAATTGGTATCATTTTTCCTATCCTGTTTTACAAACAAATACATTTTCCTAACATAAGAAATTACAAAAATAAAAAGCAATAAAAAACCAAGGGAAAGAGACAAAAATTACAAAAAGAACGACAAAAACCCGTTCATAAGAACAAAACAGACGTATTTGAAGTTTTAAGCACTTATTTCTCCGATTGACATAACCTAATCAAAAATAGTTTTAGAATCATTTTTGTAGAGAATTTTGTAAGCTTTCAAATAGTTTCTATCCACTTACCACGATTTCCCACCGTGTTCGAGATATTAATGAAAGTATACGAAGTTCCCAAAACTTTTCATGTCTGTTTATAAAATATTTTATTCTAACCCTTCCTTAACTCCATACGTAACATAACTTTCAACATATTGGTTTTAATGAATGTAGAACATGCAGATAATGTTTCAACTGAATCCCGTGATTCTAAGTACCCAAACCAAAAACGGTATTCAAAAAATATTTTTCCGATTTTCTCGAAAACGGTTAAAGCTATCGCCTTAAAAATGGTTTCATTCGTTTTCCTAGCCCAAGATGCCTATAAAAAGAGTACTTACAAGCTTATGAACTCAAAAACGTAAGCGTTACGATTTTTTCTGCGCGAATTTCGCCCCAAACGCCATCTTCCAGTAGGCGGATTTTGCTGGTTAACGAACTTGACCTTTCAAATTGGATGTCTGATTTTTGTGCCAAATTTTATCAAAATCGGACCATCAGGGAAGCCAGAAATGAGCGAACAGACAAATATATATATATATATATATATATATATATATATATATATATATATATATATGTATATATATATATAAAGTCCGTCTTGCAGGACTGCATCATCTTAGCGCGGTTCCGTTCATATCCCTAGTTTAATTTGGAAAGATTAAAATAGAAGCAGTTATTGTTTTGGTTCCACCAGTCTTTTTTTTTTAATTAATTATAATGGCGTGTCAACCCTTAAGGTCACTAACGCCATTCTTGTGAGTAGTTAAGTCTTGAAAGGTCATGATTTACAATCTTACCTGGAAGGGTCGGCTACAGTAGAAACAGACCCGCTAGTGACAAGGTCTTGGAATCTTGGAAATCTATATTTCTAACAATAAATTGTTTTTGTTATTTTACTTAACCAGTTTTATTGTCAAATACATTATCCAACTATAAGCAATTAAAAAATAACAAGAAATAAAACAGACAAAAAGAACCATTGGAATAAACGAAATCAATTAATTTAAAGCTTTAAGCACTTTTTTCTCCGATTGACATCGCCTAATTAAAACTTTCTTCAGAACCTTTTTTGTAGAGCATTTAGTAAGCTTCCGAATGGTAATCTTCCGCTTCACAAGATTGTCAACGGTTTTCGAGATACTAACGAAATTATACAAAGTTATAAAAACTTTTTTTGTCTGTTAATAAAATATTTTATTCTAACCCTTCCTTTACTCTAAACGTAACAAAAATTTCAACATATTAGTGTTGATGAAACTCGAACGTGCAGAAAATGTTTCAACTGTATCCCATAATTCTAAGTACCAAAATCAAAGACAAAGAACCCTCCCTAGGAAGGACGCTAGGCAGTTGAAAAGCTATATATCTTGGAAATCCATATCTCTAACACTAAATTGTTTTTCTTATTTTTCTTAACCTGTTTTATTTTCAAATACATTATCCAACAATAAGCAATTAAAAAATAACAACGAATAAAAAACAGACAAAAAGAACAGTTCGAATAAGCGAAATCAATTACTTTAAAGTTTTAAGCTCTTATTTCTCCGATTGACATCGCCTAATCAAAACTTTCATTAGAACCTTTTTTTTTGAGCATTTAATAAGCTTTCTAATGGTATTCTTCCGATTACCAAGATTCTCAACCTTTTTCGAGATATTAAGGAAAGTAAACAAAGTTACTAAAACTTTTTATGTCTGTTAATAAAATATTTTATTCTAACCCTTGCATAACTCCAAACGTAACCAAAATTTCAACATATTAGTTTTGATGAAAGTAGAACATGCAGAAATTGTTTCAACTGAATCCCATGATTCTAAATACCCAAACCAAAAACGGTATTAAAAAAATATTTTCCAATTTTCTCGAAAACGGTTAAAGCTATCGCCTTGAAAATGGTTTCATTCGTTTTCCTAGCCCAGGAATCATATAAAACGAGTACTTAAAAGCTTATGAACTCAAAAAAGTCCGACTCGCAGGAACTGCAGCATCTTAGCGCGGTTCCGTTCATGTCCCTAGTGCCATTTGATAAGCTTAGAAAAGAAATAAACTTATTTTTTTTTATATATCTCGTGAAAATTGTCAAAATCCTCTCGAACATCTCGAATAAAAGTGATATTAAGGCGTCAGGGACACCGACAGTAGCTAACTTTTACACAGAAGCGGAAATTACAGAATCTGGCTCTCATTCTAAAGCAAAGCTCTATAAATCAATACAAAATATGCCTAATAAAGCCTTTCTAGTGGATACAGAAGCATGGGCGTATATGAGGGGGGGGGGCTGAGGGGGCTGCAGCCCCTCCCGAAATTTTGAATTGATGATAAAAACTTCTCGTAAAACCCTTAAAAATAAATTAAATAAGATCACTTAGTTCATAAAACATATTTTATTTTACGTGTAATAGTTGAAGTATTTTATTTTAAGTGGAATAGTTTTAGGCAACTAAAACTAAAACTATTCCAAGCTCTAAATATTTAATATTCCATACCCTGGAAATGGACTCAGCCCCCCCCCGAAATTGTTTTTATATACGCCCATGTACAGAAGGATCAAGAAGAAGTACACAAGATTGAGTAGAATACCCTGCCTAATATAGCCTATATAGAATAATATGCCGAATAAAACCTATCTAGTTAATACAAAAGGACAAATAAAAGTCTTGACGAATAACAAGTCAAGAAAAAAAACTTTATTTAACAAAATAAAACAAAGTTCAGTTGCCCAACTACAATAGAATAATATACCTAATTAAGTCTATGGAGTAGATACAAATGGACCAAAAACAAGTCTTGTGGAATATTGTTTTTTTTTTCTAATTAAATACTTTTTATCAATATTTAGTATATAACCTTTGTTGAAAACTATTGATTGCTAATTGATGAATCGGTTTAGAACTAAGTAGTCTTTATGAATATTTAGTATATAACCTATGTTTGGATCTGTGTTTTTGGGGTGCTCTCCGCCTAGGCTTTGTATTTGTGTCGGCAGATACCTGGGGTATATTTACAGCTCTTGAGGATTAACTCTTAGCAGGTAAATTTCCTGCGGACCTTCTTCTACCTACTTCTACGGGCATTGAACCGCCATATTCGCTCATATTATCTAACCGTTGTGAAGTATATTTTTTGGATTTAGGACTTAATATACATATGTAGACTAAATCATAGCCAGAAGTAATCCTCCGTCGTCGGTTCTTAACTATGTAGACTCGCTAATGTTATCCAATCTTAGATACATCGTATTTAAAATCCACAGCAAAAACGCGACATTTCATCAGAATCCCCTGCTGAATAAAACTTATATAGAATAATATGCAAAATAAAGCCTATCTAGTGGATAAAAATAGAGGAAAAAAGCCGTTCGTGGTGGTAGAAAATCTTAAAAGTATTTCGCTCAGAAATCTCCGAAATATTGTCACTAATTTTACGTATCCTGTTTTATAGCCAAATAGATTTAAATTCTATAATCAATAAGAAAAACCTACTAACAATAAAAAACTATGGGTAACAGATGAAAATAGGGAATACCAAGAATAATTCTAAAGAACGAAATCAACACCAGTACTGTAATCTAGATATTCATACGGCATCTTCGAATTCTAACAAACAAAATATTGATTCTAATTATACGTATCCTGTTTTATTGACAAATACATTTGACTACTATAAGCAATTAAAAACACTAGGGAATATGCCAATGAACTCGGAATAGGAGCCTCGACAGTTTCAAGACATTTGAAGGAAATCGACAAATCCAAAACTGACATTTCATACGGTACAGCCTGATATATTTTTAACAATGAATTGCTTTTCTTATTTTAGTTAATCTGTTTTATTGTCAAATACATTATCCTACTATAACCAATGAAAAAACAACAAGGAATAAAAACAAACAAGAAGAACCGTTCGAATTAACGAAATCAATTACTTCAAAGTTTAAGCACTTATTTCTCCGATTGACATCGCCTAATCAAAACTTTCATTAGAACCTTTTTTGTAGAGCATTTAGTAAGCTTTCCAATGGTATTCTTCCGTTTACCAAGATTCTTAACCTTTTTCGAGATATTAAGGAAAGTATACAATTACCAAAACTTTTTTATGTCTGTTAATAAAATATTTTATTCTAACCCTTCCTTCACTCCAAACGCAACCAAAATTTCAACATATTAGTTTTAATGAAAGTAGAAGATACAGTAAATGTTTCAACTGAATCCCATGATTCTAAGTACCCAAACCAAAAACGGCATTCAAAAATTATTTTTTCAGTTTTCTCGAAAACGGTTAAAGCTATCGCCTTGAAAATGGTTTCATTCGTTTTCCTAGCCCAAGAAGCCTATAAAACGAGCACTTACAAGCTTATGAACTCAAAAACGTAAGCGTTACGATTTTTTTTGCGCGAATTTCGCCCCAAACGCCATCTTCCAGTGGGCGGATTTTGCTGGTTAACGAACTTGACCTTTCAAATTGGACGACAGATTTTTGTACCAAATTTCATCAAAATCGAACCATCAGGGAAGCCAGAAATGAGCGAACAGACAAATATATATATATATATATATAAATAAATATATACATATATATATATATACAAATTTGAACCACCGTTATTTTCGGTCTCTAGGGGTTCTGAAACGCGAAATTTTCTTGTCGGCACTTCCGGATTGTTTCATTGTATCAACCTTATAAGCGGGGTTCCTCCCTATGGGGGAGGGAGGAACCGCGCTAAAACGTAAGCGTTACGATTTTTTTGCGCGAATTTCGCCCCAAACGCCATCTTCCGGTAGGCGGATTTCGCTGGTTAACGAACTTGACCTTTCAAATTGGACGACGGATTTTTGTACCAAATTTCATCAAAATCGGACCATTCGTCTTCGACCTAGAGAGCGAACAGACAAATATATATATATATATATATATATATATATATATATATATATAAATAAATATATACATATATATATATATATATATATATATATATATAAATAAATATATACATATATATATATATATATATATATATATATATATATATATATATATATATAAATATATATATATATATATATATATATATATATACAAATTTGAACCACCCTCATTTTCGGTCTCTAGGGGTTCTGAAACGCAAAATGTTCTAGTCGGCACATCCGGATTGTTTCATTGTATCAACCTTATAAGCGGGGTTCCTTCCTATGGGGGAGGGAGGAACCGCGCTAATATATATATATATATATATATATATATATATATATACACACATACAAATTTGAACCACCGTTATTTTCGGTCTCTAGGGGTTCTGAAACGCAAAAGTTTCTTGTCGGCACTTCCGGATTGTTTCATTGTATCAACCTTATAAGCGGGGTTCCTACCTATGGGGGAGGGAGGAGCCGCGCTAAAATGTGAAGTTTTCTTGTATTTATTAAGTAGTTTGGTACACTTTTAAGTAGTTTAATACTCAAAAATCTGCAAGGAAATTAATTAAAAATTAATAATTAAAATAATTTGATTGAGTCCATCATTACAAATCTAAAAGAGCAGAATTACTCATCCTTTTATTTTATTTATATAGGTTATTTTAAGCTGGGGCCAGGACCAGATCACGGGCCCCCTTTTCTCAGAGCCGGGCCCCCACTTCTCAGAGCCAGACTGAAAATTCTAGTACTTTGCTATAGGACTTTGAACAATATAAAATTATTTTCATCTTGAATTTTGAGCAAAGTGAGAATAAAAGCCGACAATCGTTGCAGCAAAGGTTACTTTCGGTACTTGTAGTTTTATTACGACTCCTAATGAAATATACTATTCTGGGACTGCACTTGTTTTGTCGTTTATGTACATTAAAAAAATATATATATATATTCCATTCCAATAAATATAGGCTACGCCCGTCTATATTTCTAAACCCTATTCTTTTTACAAGCTCATATCCATGTATTTTCTTCCAATTAGCGAGGCCCGGCCTGGCCCCCCCTCGGCGGCCGGGCCCGGGACAACTGTTCCCGGCAGTCCCCCCCATGTGGTAGCCCTGACACTACCTTCTGAGAAGAGGGCTTGCCTATGCAGCTTCTGCGTGACGAACTTTTTATTTGATGTATTGTTGCAATATTATCAGATTCGAAATAATTATATGAAATGAAAGTCTCAAGAAATTGGTACACAGCTGCCTGAGCTGATTATGTCGTCGATACAAATGCAAAGTATCGAATGTGAAAAAACGCCTTTTTCATTTTTAATCTTTACTGATTGCTGTTGGACTGATGGATGGCAAACTCTCGAATCTAAGTTCACACAGTGAAAGAAGGATGTAACCACAGTCAAAAGGTCGGATATGCTTTCTATTTGATTGTCCTAAAGCAAAGTAATAAATAAAAGTATTTTCACTTTTGAAACTGGTGATTTTCACATTCGTTAGTTTGTTTGTATCGACGATGTGTGGATTGTAAGCGCCCTCCAAATATGGGTCGAAGATTAAGAAGTACTAAAAGATATTTACTTTACATCGATTTAATGTGTGACACTTTGATTTCATTATTAATACCTCGAGTCAGTCATCTCAAGTAAATTATATCATTATAGAATTTTTTTGGCCCTGAGGCGTCCTTTCATATGCGTAATGTATCTATGAAGGAGGGATCCGAAAGGATCTCTCTCATAATTTTGGCATCTTTTAAATTTGGTACATCCCAGGGGCTTCTATTAATAAGTGCATAATCTTTAAAATTTGGCACGTCCCAGGGGCTCCTATTAATAATTGGATCATCTTTAAAATTTGGCACATCCCAGGGGATCTTATCATTAACTATCACATCTTCAGACTGTGGCACGTCCCAAGAGTTCCAATCACGAATCTTCTTGTTTTTCTTGAATTGTCTACCCGTTAGTCCGGGATCTTCTGCAGTATTTAGTAACATCCTGATGAACCTAATCAAAACTCTTGGAGCTTCTTCAGTATTCAGAAAATGTTTGAAGTACCTACTAATACTTCCGTCATCCTCGTCAAAATAGGAAAACCTCTTGTAGCGCCCTAGAAACCAAAATTAAGAAGCAGTAAATTTATTGAAAATTAAAGAAAAAAAATAATAAAAAACAACAAAAACATCATAACATAAAAAAAAGAAAAAAAGTCCGTCACGCAGGAGCTGCATAACTAAGCACTTTCCTCAGAATTTGGGTAGGGTAGACTGCTTTCCAGAACAATTTGCTTAAAATATCCTACATAAATAAAATAAAAACATGAATAGTTCTCTTTTAAATTTGTAATGAGTAACTGATCAATTATTAATTTGCTTGCAGGGTTATGTTTACACATGGTACCTATTACACTACGTAATAAATACAAAAAACCTCATATTATCGTATTTTGATCTAACGCAGAAACAGGATACAGTCACTTTAGTGGTAGAAAGCGCTCCTTGCGGCGGCTTTGTGAACCTACGTCTGGCGGGCTTTTCTATTGAAATATATTACAAATTAAACCCCCGCTTTCCGATTGACCGATTCAGCTCATTTTTACAACACTTCTTTCTCATGAGTTACCCACGACGTATACGGCGTTTCGTTAGAATACAGCAGAAATTACGACCGGTATGAGGTTACGACCGGTATATTAGGAATTTGGGTCCGGAGTAAACCCCCCCTTCTAATGAACCGATTTAGTTTATTTTTACAACACATATTTACCTGTTGATTACCACTACGAATACCGAGTTTCGTCGAAATATACCAAAAATCACGGCTGGTAGTGGCGAATTGGTATCGTGGGTCCGGAGTAAACCCCCCTCCTAATGAACCGATTTAGTTTATTTTTACAACACATATTTACCTGTGGATTACCACTACGAATACCGAGTTTCGTCGAAATATACCATATATCACGGCTGGTAGTGGCGAATTGGTATTGTGGGTCTAGAGTAAACCCCCCCTTCTAATGAACCGATTTAGTTCATTTTTATATCTCACTTTTCTCTCTATATTGCCACTACGAATACCAAGTTTCGTTGAAATATAACAAATATTACGGCTGACATAGTCTAATTAGTGTTTTGGGTTCGGGGTAAACCCCCCCCCCTTCCGGTGGACCGACTTTAGTGGTTAACGAACTCGTTCAATCGTTTGCTAATTGAATGCTATATACCAAGTTTCGTGACGAAAAAACAAAAACTCTGGCCACTATCGTGTTAACAGATATATATATATATATATATATATATATATATATATATATATATATATATATATATATATAAATTTTAACGGGGGTCATTTTTGGTGTCGACTAGGTAGGATCGATAAAGATTTGAAGAAATTGTTCAAAAATTCCGTCATGAGTCCAACCTCAATAGCTACTTTCCTTCGGAGGAAAGTGCTAAAAGTATATATTTTTCTTATATATGTTAGAATAAATAGTTATATACACACTTATACTGGATATTTATGAGAAATAGGAGTTGCTGGATGAAGAAAATTGAATTTCACGATGATAAATAAAAGGCCTAAAGTTCCCACTTTTTTCCGAAAGAATTTATAGCCTGTTCGAATAGGTGGTTTAGTTGGGGAGAAAAGGGCGTGGCCTTTATTCCCTATGCAAGATGTTGGCGGTAAAAAATCTCTCTGTTATAACCTTGTCATTAGAAGTGTTGAAACGTTTTAAATCTTAGCTTTGGCTAACTATTGATAAAAATTAGAAACTATTTCCATTCCCTGACCTCTCAAAGGCTTCCCTGGTATTAAACGTAACATAATCAGTTTTAGCACTTTCTTTCGAAGGAAAGTAATTACAGAGGTTACAATCGTCATCATTTTTGAAACATTTCTGCATATCTCATTAGGACTCAATGCAGGGGAGGGAGAGGGAGAGGGAATGGGAGAGGGTGAGGGAGTGGGAGGGAGAGGGTGGAAGAGGGAATGGGAGAGGGGGAGGGAGAGAGGGAGGGGGAGAGAGAGAGGGTGGGGGAGAGAGAGAGGGAGGGAGAGGGGAGGAAGAGGGAGAGGGAGAGCAAGAGGGAGAGGGAGAGGGAGGGAGGGAGAGTGTATTTATTAAGTAAGGAAATTCATTAAAGAATCATTAATTATGTCAGCTGCTGATCAAAACCATAAAAGAGCAAAAAGCATTCATTCTTATTTTAATTATATAAGTTATATTAAGAAAATCATCCAGTAATGCAGTCTACACTACCCACCTTTTAAGGAATGTGTTTAGTTATGAAGCTCATGGGAACGTTATTTTTATTGGCTAACGTTTTCAGAGATGTAGCCCCATTTTCTAGAAGCAAGACTAGGCAGCGTGGTATTTGCTAGTCCGCGTTTGGTCGCCAGGTAATACACTCGCTTGACTGCACTATTTTATGCGTTTTTAGGTGTTTCATGAAGTGTTTTATGCGACTTGAAATTTTGCTATAATGTACCTCCTGGGTTGATAAGAAGGTATATATTAGTTGGCTGGACTTACCATGGAACACCAGTAAACCGGTACAGCTGTACAAGATCATGTGACCAAGAACCGGTGAGAGCGCAGAGAACAATTACAACTGCGCGGTGCTCTCACACACTCTTAAGGTTACATGCAGTCTGTCATAAGCAACATTTATTTTTATGTTTCCTGATAATTAAACCCCACAAAAATTGTCTGCCGTTTTGTAATTATTTTCAAATATCGTCGATACAAATGCAAAGTATCGAATGTGAAAAAACACATTTTTCATTGGCGATTGCTGTTGAACAGATGTACGGCAAACTCTCGAATCTAAGTTCACTGAAATGGGCGTGTTACCACTGTCATAAAGTCGAATCTGCCTACTATTTGACTGCCCAAAAGCTAAGTAATAAATAAAAGTATTTTCACTCTTGAAAATGGTGATTTTCATCTTCGATACTTTGCATTTGCATCGACGATATGTTTATTGAAGGCGCTGTTTAAATCGCAGCGTGAATATAGAACTTTATTTAATATTAAAAACTATATAAAAATATTTTTTATTCACGACTGACTGAAAACACTGGAACACTGTTCATCTACACTGACGGGTCGAAAACAGCTGAAGGTGTAGGAGCGGCTGCTGTAGTTGGAGATGAAATCAAGTTGCTAAAGCTACCAAACATAACAAGCTCCTACTCAGCCGAACTACATGCTGTTATACTCGCACTGGACAACATACCTAACACTGAACACAGAAACATTACTATCTGTACTGACTCACTGAGCGCACTACTTACATTACAGGACATTTACAATACTAATCCTTTAATACAAGAGATACACTATAAAATATCATTACTGAACAAGACAGTCACTCTGTATTGGCTACCAGGCCACGAAGACATCGGACCAAGTACCAACGTCGACTTACTAGCAAAACTTGCAGGACGAAAAGAACAACAGGACATTGACGTAACAAGACTTGCACACTGAGATTAAATAGAGAATAATGCAAATTTGGCAGGATGCCTGGTTTAAAGTTACAGATAATAAATTAAGGGAGATTAAGTATACAGTTCGGGAATGGCCTTCAAGCAGCAGAAGTAACAGACGAGAAGAAGTCGTCCTCTGCCGGCTGAGGATAGGCCATTCCCTACTGTCTCACTCATACCTTATGACACGACGAGACAGACCAATATGCCAATACTGCAATACAACACTTACTGTTAAACACTTACTGACAGACTGCAGACTCAGGCTAAACACTGACTTACCATCAAACATGCATGAATTACTTTCAAATGACAGCAAATATATTTCAGACATATTCCAATTCCTTTCCAACATCAAAACTCTGGATAAAATCTAGCAAGGCCTTTTTTTTTTCTTTTCTTTTTTCTCCCCTTGTTTCAATTGTTTATTTTTGTTATATATAATATAAATTTATTTTTTCCTTCCTTCTTTTATCTGTCTATTTATTTGTCTTATTTTTGGCTTTTCTCCCCTCTCGTTTTCCTTCCCCCCTTTTTATTTCTAGAAGTAAATATCACTGAGTGAGACACTGAAATATCAACACAGAATTAAGTTACTTCTCTCAGCTAATAAGTACTACTTTACTTACGACTCGTACTTTTTATTTATTTTACTATTTATCGTTGACTATACTATTGACTTTCTTGTACTTACCTCAATTCTCTCAAGCTGCAGTTTCGTCGCCTGAGTTGCGATAAGCTTAATTAATAAAATAAATAATATTAAAAAGAAAAACTAGGTACTTTTTTTTTGTTTTTTATTTACATTTTAGCCCCCTTAAAAGTGTCTGCCTTATTTATTATTCATTGTAAAATTGTCTTAATTTCCATTTTTATAACATTAAAGATAGTTGGCTTCTGAATAAAACACTATTTTTAGGCAATATGGTTGTGCACCTTTTCCCTATGCGCATTACCTCGTGTTCCAAGGTATGTGCCAAGAAATACATACTTACCTTTTTATCTACCCAAGAGGAACATTATAGCAAAATTTCAAGGTGCATAAAACACTTCATGAAAAGTGCGTTGCCAGCTCTCCGCATGGACGTATATAGGGGGGAGGGAGCTAAGGGAACTGCAGCCCCCCCCTGAAATTTTCATTTTATGTTAAAAATGTGTCATAAAACCCATAGTGTGTCATGAATAACATCACATAGTTCATAATAAATAAATAGTTTATTTTAGGAGTAATAGCATTTTAGTTGCCTAAAACAATTCCAAGTTCTAAATTGTTATTATTCTATACTCCGGAAATGGTCTCAGCCCCCCCCCCGAAATTTTCCTAGCCCCTCCCGAAATTATTTCCTATATACGCCAATGGCTCTCCGACTAATGTTTCTATTCAGTAGATGTTCTAAAATATTCTGAAAGGCCAGATATTAACCATACCTTGATCAGCTGATTGCAGATCGCCATCTTGAAAACGTGATATAGTTCTGGAAGTAATGTTATGTGATCCTGTATCATCTTGAGGTAATGGGGTTGCCAAGACGACCGAGAGTACACACACTATCAAAAGAAAAATAGAAAAACCATTTATGAGTAGGTTTACGTATATAAACTTACTTTTTTTAAACAATTCATTGGTATATGATCTAATTGTTGCATATGTACAGCCGAAGCCATATACATATTACTTATGTATATATGTCTTCTTGTTCGCTAATTTTTATTATGACTCTGTGTCTGTTTTTGTCCATATTTATTAGAAGGTAGCTGTTATAGGTATGAATGGCACTATATATGGTACTGTAGGATGTTGTGTTGTTATGGTCTAGGTCATCTTTAATTAGGTTTGCTTTTATTTTTGGCGCTATTTCTTTGAGTAATTTGAAATTTGGGGTCTATATTTGGGAACCTACATCTATATATTATTTATTTATTTATTTATTTATTTATTCATGGAGCTTCACAACGGCAAGGTGATTTGCTCACATAAAACTATATAAAGGGTAAAGAATATAAATTCATTATATTCAATTTCAAAAAAAGAAAAAGAAATAAAAATTAAAAAAAAAATAAATGAGAAAAAAAAATAATAATAACATTAATATAAAATAAAATAAATAATTAAATCAAACCAAATAATTGATTTTATAATGTAATGTATAGAATATAACAAAATAAAGAATGACGAATTGCGACAGTAATAAATAATAATTTTGTTTATTGCAAGATGAAAATCATTATTGTGTGTGAATTGTAAGGTATTTAATATAAAGACTGTATTTTCAATTTTGAAGCCTCTCCTGAACAAACCACGCTCTCTCTCTCACACACAGACACACACACACATACACACACACACACACACACACACACACACACACACACACACACACACACACACACACACACACGTGCGCGCACACGCACCAAACATACATTTACACGGTAGGTTGTGTCATATTTTGTCATAAAGTTTTATTTTATGTAAGTGTTGTAAAATGGTAGCAATGTGAGGGCTTTGTTCGGAAAATAATTCAGACATGTGATATGGTATAGTTAAGTAGTCTCGTGTTTTGCATTCTGTTAGTAAGTGTTTAATTGTCAGTGGCCTATTGCATGTCTGGCATATAGGTCTGTCTTGTATTATTATATATATAGGTCTGTCTTGTATATATTATTTATATGTAGGTAGATGCATTTACCTGGAGAATGTAATGAAGAAAAGAGGCAACCGCAACGTATAGTAAATGAACCGAACAATCAGTTCTTAATTAATTTGTATTAAAAAAGCTTATTTTATTTTCTTGTTTTATAAGAGTCTACTCTAATTTACTTTCCATGAATTGTATATACTTACCCCGACCATATTTGTAAGAACAATGTTCAATTACAAATAAATATTATTATTATATATAGATGTAGGTAGTTGGTAACAACTTTATTCAGTCCTCATAAATTTTATTTTCAAGTTAGATAGGGTGTGGCATGTCACATACTAGGTTATTTAAATTTTGTTACGGAAACGTTTCGGCTATATGCCATTTTCAATCTGTCAATCTGTATGATTTTGCATTATTTCTTATATTTTAATCTTCAGATTTTAATAATAAATGGACGTTAAAATTTAATTAATTAATTTTATAGATCATGTGCTCGTTTTTAAACACCCGTTCTCTTAAAATTTAATGTAATTTAGTCTGAGTTAGGAGGAAATCTTCTTTTTAGATTGCATAGTTAATGTCATGTTTGGAGTCTGTTTCTTTAATGGAGAACTGGATGTGCAAGACTTTTTAAAACCTGGTTGTATTTGGAAAGCGTATATTTAATTTATTTTTATTTTGTAAAAACCTCAAACACCTAGGTACTCTAATGAAATCTTGAAGATAAGTGAGATGTAGGCGCCGTTATGTACTAAGCACTTACAGTAGTAGGAATTACTCATTCGGCCTCTTCGCCTTCTGCTCGGTAACCTATATTACAAACAAACAAACATTCGTTTGCGGTTGGCAAACTGTAAATAGCCCGGCTTTAATAGCCAATATTCCGTTAATCAAGAAAAAAAAAACAACGTAACGAACCATTCAAGCACAGAAAGAACTTTTATTTGCTTATTTCTCCACCTGGGATCGTATCCCAGACTTTAGACCCGTCTTTTTAGGACAGTTTTCGAATGGTTACCGTCCACTTACCACGAATTCACATCCATATTTGAGATATTTAAGAAAATATGCGAAAATCCTAAAACTGATAATGTCTCTGTTATTCGTACACTTTCTCAACTTCAAATATAACCGACACAAATAATAAAACATTGCAACCAAATGCAGCGAATCTGCAAACAAAAAATTAGGTAGAAAAACTAGATTTATCCAATATTCTCGAAAACTGTTACCTCTATTGCCTTGAAAATTGTTTTATTCGTTTATCTACGTTAGAGAACCTTTAGAAAGTGTACCTGGAAGACTACAAAGGAAAGCCGTAAGTGCAACGATTTTCTTCACTTGATTATCGCCAATAAAACTGACTTCCGATAGGTAGCATGGGCGTATATAAGAGGGGGGGGGGCTTACAGTCCCCCGAAGTTTTGATTTAATCGGTAAAAATGTGTCATAAAAACCTAAAATATAAATTAAATACTTAGTTCAGTGAAAATAATTCTTTTAGTGTAATAGCGTTTTAGTTGTCTAACTATTCCAACTTCACTATCCATAACGACCGAGAAATCTCCTTTGTCCAAACCCTACCCAAAACCCGATACCTTAACTTCCACTCCCGTTTGCCTAGTCACGACAATCCCCTAATCCTCATCCTCCATTCCTGGTAACCCTCACCGTCGACTCAAGCGCAAATGGCCTAGAGATTTTTTGTGAACAACGCTTGTAAAATGTAAACATTATAAATGTAAATATTGTAAATAGCTGTACAAAACAAAATGTAAACATCTGTTAAAATTTCTAGCTAATATATTTTGGCCATTGGAGTTTTTTCCCCTACTGACACATCATGACTTTAATTCATGAACAAAAGAATTATTACAAATACTTTATGTTTTGTATAATTTTCAAATAAAGATATATATATATATATATATATATATATATATATATATATATATATATATATATATATAAACTATTCCAAGTTCTAGATTGTTATTTATTTATTTATTTGTTTATTAGTGAGACCGCGACAAGGGCAATTCATCACTTAAATACATACATAGGAAGAAACAATAGTAAACAATTGTTAACAAATTTGAAAATGAAATAGTTAAAAAAAATATTAAAATAAAAAAAAAATTACTAATACAATTTGCAGTGACTATAAAAAGGTAGGAACAACACAGAGGCAGATAGGGCAGTCTGTAAATACAATTATAGACTTAGATCTTTATGAATTTCAAATCATAGTTTTTACATATTTATTAATGATAGGAGGTCGTAAACAGAAAAATAAATATACATACACATACACAAACAGATAAGCTCGTATACAAACATAGAAAACCATATATATACATCATATTTCTTCAAATAGTCCAATTTTCCTTAAGTATCTAAAAACAAAATCTATAAATTGGCTTCCTTCTGCTAACAACTCTGTTAGATTTATAGCTGGGAGGGGAAATGAGCTAAGTCTTAAACAGTCCGTTAGTAATTGTTTAATCGTTAAAAAGGAGTTACATATTGGGCAAATCGGTGCTTGTTCTCTGGTCATTAGGAATGAGTGTGTAAGTCTAGTGTGTCCAATCCGTAAACGTGTCAGTACTACTTCTTCTCTTCTTGTACGTCTGTTGCTCGATGGCCAGTGAGTAATTGTAGATTTAATTTCTCGTAGTTTGTTGTCTCTTGTCCTGTACCATACATCGTACCACTGGTTTTCAATGTGTTTCTGTATGTCAGTGAATATATCTTCTTATGTTATGTCTGTGACGTCGTATAGGTTTCGTGTTGTGGATAATTTTGCTTGTCTGTCTACATTCGTACTTTGTGGTATATCTTCATGACCGGGAAGCCAATAAATAGTTATTCGTTTCTTCAATGAATGTTAGTAATTGATACCCTGGAAATGCTTAGCCCCCCCCCTCCCGAAATTATTTCCTATAAAAATCTTGACCTTCTAAATTGTACAAAGTATTTAGACAAAGGTTTAATGCACTTATTTTTCCGCCTGAGATCCTACAATCGAAAATGTCTTTAGAATAATTTATAAATAAGAGGTACCCACCATACAAAACATATATGAAGATGATTTATGATTTCTTAACGAAGACAATAGATTTTTAATATTCATTTACAAATTAGCACTAGAAACCTAACTACAAAAACCTTTTATGAGTATTTATGCTACTTACAGACTGCAAAAAGGTATGATATCTTCATATTGCTCTGAATATGTGCATTCAACTGGTGCAGTTCTTTTATATATATGTATGTGCATTCAACTACCAATTAAAGGCAATTACTGCAATAAAATACTGCACAATGCTGAAGAAGAGTATAATACCGGAGCTTTATTGTTCTCCGAGAAAATTGAATCTCAATATATTGATGGAATATTTAATGAGAAGAAATCACTAAAATATTTTCCAAGATTGTTTTTCTTACAAAAGCGACTGTTTGTCTATTCTTTTGAAATACCAGCTAATGGAGTACTTAAACAAGAACAAAAATAAATAAACGATTTTTAGTATTATAAATATGTACTATTGCGAAGGTAGAAAATGTCAGGGTTCGGTTGTTGTTTCTTAACCCTCCTACCACAAGTAGGTGTCGAATACGACACTTGCCGTTTCCTTTCTTTTACGATGATTATAATCATCGTAAAAGAAAGGAATAATTATCTGGGCATAGGTTGAGAGTTGTAACCGGAATTACCGCATCTAACAGTATTACTCTAGGCTACAAACTATAAAAGTAAGTCATTCACCTTTATTCATTCTCGCAATTTTCGTACATCTGTGGAAAACAGAGTCTCAGTGTGGAATACGACACTGCCTTGTGGTTAGAGATGTGGGTTTTCCGGAAAATTTTGATTCGGAAAATTTTCCTATCCACTAAATGTTCGCAAATTAAACTTTCTTTGATAGGAAACCACAAGTAAGCAACACTGGAGTATTTTTATCAACTATATTATATTATGCATAGCACGCCCCTTTCAGTTTTCCCCCTTCCAACTAAAGTTGGAAATAAGCAAAATTATAATGAACAAAACATAGAAATGTGATTTATAAGTCTTTAATCATATTTATAGCTGAAAAGTTAAAATATAATAATTCTTTAAAACCTCTTATGCATATATAATATTTCAATAATTAATTAAAGAATACCACATCGGACAAAATATTCTATTTGCTAAATTGAACTATGAATATATCCGAAATGAAAACAAAATATATTTTAATTTAACTGCGTATTTCTCTTCTCTACAATAACAAAAAATGAATTTATATTAATGACACTGACACATTTCATAAAAAAAGCTGAATTACCATAAAAAGTCCAACTCGCAGGAACTGCGTCATCTTAGGGCGGTTCCATTCTTATCCCTAGTGTCATTAGTAAAGGAATAGAATCACAAAGAAGGAAGTTTAAGGCACCACAACTGTAAACTGACAGAAACCTAAGCGGAAAGGACTCCCCCGCATTCTCTATGTTCGCGCTGGTTAATACAATTAAAACGTTAGGTAAACAATGACTAAACCCCCGTTGAAATGAACAAAACTAACGATTTCCGAGATTTAAGCACTTATTTCTCCGATTGACATCGCACCATCGAAAATTATTTTAGAAACGTTTTTTCTAGAGAATGTAGTAACCCTTATATTTAATTAATATTTCAACTAAGTCTCACAATTTTAAGTACCCTTTTTTTTTTTTTTTTTTTTTTTTTTTTTTTTTTTTTTTTTTTAAATAAAATTCCTGCCGGAGGTTGGGAATCGAACCCACCATCTCCCGCTTATGAATCCAAGGCGCTAGCCATTAGACCACGGGAGACCCCGGTTCCTGTTCATTTTTTTTTTTTTTTTTTTTTTTTTTTTTTTTTTTTTTTTTTCTTTTTACGGCGCATCTACTTCTAGGTCATTAGCGCCGACATCCAGGGTGCAGCGAGGAATTTTCCCAACGAGCCCTGAGATGAGAAAATTCCTGCCGGAGGTGGGGATGGAACCCACCATCTCCCGCTTATGAATCCAATGCGCTAACCATTAGACCACGGGAGACCCCAATTTTAAGTACCTAAACCAAAAATGAGTTACAAAAACTGTTTACATTTTTCTCGAAAACGGTTACAGGTATATTTTTTTCCCTTTTTTTTACGGCGCATCAACAAATCGTGGCTATTAGCGCCGACATCCAGGGTGCAGCCAGAAATTTTCTCAGCGAGCCGTGAGATGAGAAAAGTTCTCATCGTAGGGCTCAGGTTAAAGGTATCGCCTTAAAAATGGTTTCATTTGTTTTCCTACATTAGAGAACCTATTAAACGAATACCTGCAAGCATATTAACTCTAAAACGTCCGCGTTACGAATTTTCCCACCCGAATTTCGCTCCAAAACGGATGTTTTGGTTGACGGATTCTAACGGTTATCGAACTTGTGTGTTAAGGCGTGAGTACTTAACACTCCGTGCCAAGGGTCGTGGGTTCGATTTCCAATATGGGGTGATGGCTTTTATTTAGAAAAAAGAAAAGGCATCAGCCCTATCCTGGCTAGTAAAGGGTGGTAACCTATAGATAACCCGACCCAAAATTCTCAGTTAATAATAATGGACGTTAAAATTAACATAAATAAAGATTTTTACAAATATTTTCATCATTATATTTTTAGTTTTAGTTTTTTTAATTAGTTTGTTGTTTGATAGATTTGCATATTTGTAGTGCGGTTCCTCCCTCCCTCCATAGGGAGGAAACCCGCTTATGAGGTTGACCTGATGACGCTCATGCTTGTAGTAACTCGTTTTATAGGTTTCTTGACGTAGAAAAACGAATGAAACCATTTTTAAGTGGAACCTGTAACCCTTTTCGAGAAACATTGAAACACCTACTTTTTCAAACTAATTTTCTGTTTGGGTATTCCGAAACGATTAATTCAGTTGAAACTTGTTCCAGACTTCTGATATTCATCTAATCTATGATAGGTAAATTTTGGTGGTGGAGTTAAGCAAGTACTAGAAATAAAATATTTCATTAACAGGCATGAAAAGTTTTGAGATTTTCATAAATTTTCTAAAATATCTCGAAAACGGTTGAGAGATCATGGTAAGTGGATGGAAATTCAAAATTGTTAGTTTTGCTCTTTTCAACGGGGTTTTGTATCTGTTTACCTAACGTTTTAACTGGTCGTTGCTTATTTGAATTGAATTTAACAGTAAAAAGAGTATTTTACTAAAACGAGAAGGTGGGGGATGTCGCCATGATACTGCCAGTTTCCGGTTGTGGCGCCTTAAATCTATTTTCTCTTCCAGATTTTATTTTATATTTTTCATGAAAGATCAAACCCCACCAATAACTGGTGCCATTCCTTTACTAATAGCACTAGAAATATGAACGGAACTGCACTAAGATGACTCAGTTCCTGCGAGTCGGACTTTTTTTATGTAGGTATTTAACTTTAGTTCCTATGCCTACTGGTTAATAAGTACTTTGTGTGGAAAGCAACCCAATGTAGTTGGGCAACTAAACTTTTTTTTTTTTTTCAAAAATAACGTTTTAGCGCGGTTCCTCCCTCCCCCATAGGGAGGACCCCGCTTATAGGGTTGATACAATGAAACAATCCGGAAGTGCCGACTAGAAAATTTCGCGTTTCAGAACCCCTAGAGACCGAAAATAACGGTGGTTCAAATTTGTATATATATATATATATATATATATATATGTATATATTTATATATATATATATATATATATATATATATATATATATATATTTGTCTGTACGCTCTCTAGATAGAAGACGAATGGTCCGATTTTGATGAAATTTGGTACAAAAATCCTTCGTCCAATTTGAAAGGTCAAGTTCGTTAACCAGCAAAATCCGCCTACTGGAAGTTGGCGTTTGGGGCGAAATTCGCGTAAAAAAAATCGTAACGCTTACGTTTTTGAGTTCATAAGCTTCTAAGTACTCGTTTTATATGATTCCTGGGCTAGGAAAACGAATGAAACCATTTTCAAGGCGATAGCTTTAACCGTTTTCGAGAAAATTGGAAAAATATTTTTTGAATGCCGTTTTTGGTTTGGGTACTTAGAATCATGGGATTCAGTTGAAACATTTTCTGCATGTTCTACTTTCATCAAAACTAATATGTTGAAATTTTGGTTACGTTTGGAGTTAAGGAAGGGTTAGAATAAAATATTTTATTACCAGACATAAAAAGTTTTAGTAACTTTGTTTACTTTCCTTAATATCTCGAAAAAGGTTGAAAATCTTGGCAAACAGAAGAATACCATTAGAAAGCTTATTAAATGCTCTAAAAAAAAGGTTCTAATGAAAGTTGTGATTAGGCGATGTCAATCGGAGAAATAAGAGCTTAAAACTTTAAAGTAATTGATTTCGCTTATTCGAACTGTTCTTTTTGTCTGATTTTTATTCCTTGTTATTTTTTAATTGCTTATTGTTGGATAATGTATTTGAAAATAAAACAGGTTAAGAAAAATAAGAAAAACAATTTAATGTTAGAGATATGGATTTCCAAGATATATAGCTTTTCAACTGCCTAGCGTCCTTCCTAGGGAGGGTTCTTTGTCTTTGATTTTGGTACTTAGAATAATGGGATACAGTTGAAACATTTTCTGCATGTTCGAGTTTCATCAACACTAATATGTTGACATTTTTGTTACGTTTAGAGTAAAGGAAGGGTTAGAATAAAATATTTTATTAACAGACAAAAAAAGTTTTGGTAACTTTGTATAATTTCGTTAGTATCTCGAAAACCGTTGACAATCTTGTGAAGCGGAAGATTACCATTCGGAAGCTTACTAAATGCTCTACAAAAAAGGTTCTGAAGAAAGTTTTAATTAGGCGATGTCAATCGGAGAAAAAAGTGCTTAAAGCTTTAAATTAATTGATTTCGTTTATTCCAATGGTTCTTTTTGTCTGTTTTATTTCTTGTTATTTTTTAATTGCTTATAGTTGGATAATGTATTTGACAATAAATCTTGTTAAGTAAAATAACAAAAACAATTTATTGTTAGAAATATAGATTTCCAAGATTCCAAGACCTTGTCACTAGCGGGTCTGTTTCTAGTGTAGCGGACCCTTCCAGGTAAGATTGTAAATCATGACCTTTCAAGACTTTACTACTCACAGGAATGGCGTTAGTGACCTTAAGGGTTGACACGCCATTATAATAATTAATTTTAAAAAAAAGACTGGTGGAACCAAAATAATAACTGCTTCTATTTTAATCTTTCCAAATTAGACTAGGGATATGAACGGAACCGCGCTAAGATGATGCAGTCCTGCGAGACGGACTTTTTCTCTCTCTGTTCAGAAGAAAAAGCAGAATTTGAAAGGATGGCATTGTCACCGCCTTGTGTTAATCTGTCAATCTATTTGCACCACAATGTAGAACGTCCACACATTTGTTTTTGTTTTTTCTGGTTAACCAATAATTTTATTCATGTGGATTAAAAAGTTGAATTATACCTGTAGTTTTTGTTTAAATGGTTCAGAAATTAGCTAATATAAGAGAATATGGATAGCTCTTATATGTCCTAGAACAAATTTACCAAAAAACTGTCTTTTGTAAATGGAAAATTTTCCGGAAAAACATAGCTGAAAATTTTCTGGAAAATTTTCCACCCCACATCTCTACTTGTGGAATACGTGACAACTTTTTCATCATGTATGTAGAGCTCAAGGAATTATTTATTCCATGACTATATACCATTGTAGTGTTGATCCGTTGTTGACTATTACACGTTAATATGGTAAGTTATCATCTGCCGGTTACCAATGAAGAAATTCTACAAGAACTGGCCCGGTAAGGCTGAAGGAACTGATGAAGAATTTCAAAGTGACGAAACGTGTAGTGAAGTCTTTTTGAAGACTTGCTTTCTCTTTAGTTACACCTTAAATGAATGAAAGGTTGAAAAATCTCCTCATTCTAAAAACAATCTGAGATGAAATCTGCTGTATCCTAGGTACACCTCCTAGCGATCACACCTCCACCATCAACTCCTTCAGAAAGACTTAAAAAATGTCCTTCTAAGTACAGAAAAAGAACAGGAGGGGAAACCAAAAATGTCTTCAGTGCAATAAAAGTATTTGTGTATAAATATATTTATAATAAATATGCCTTTTTTCTATTAAACTTGTATTAATTTCAACCCAATTAATATAGTTATTTGGAAAATTAAGTAATTTGTTTTACTAGGTGTTGTATCCGACACCGCCTTGTGGTATGTGGACTTAAAAACACCTTGTGGAAGGAGAGTTAATAAAACTACATTTTACATGTTTTATTGTTTGCCGACATTACTAGGTGTTGTATCCGACACCGCCTTGTGGTATGTGGACTTAAAAACACCTTGTGGAAGGAGAGTTAATAAAACTACATTTTACATGTTTTATTGTTTGCCGACATTACTAGGTGTTGTATCCGACACCGCCTTGTGGTATGTGGACTTAAAAACACCTTGTGGAAGGAGAGTTAATAAAACTACATTTTACATGTTTTATTGTTTGCCGACATTACTAGGTGTTGTATCCGACACCGCCTTGTGGTATGTGGACTTAAAAACGCCTTGTGGAAAGAGGGTTAATAAAACTACATTTTACATGTTTTGTTTGCCGACATTACTAGGTGTTGTATCCGACACCGCCTTGTGGTATGTGGACTTAAAAACACCTTGTGGAAGGAGAGTTAATAAAACTACATTTTACATGTTTTATTGTTTGCCGACATTAATAGGTGTTGTATCCGACACCGCCTTGTGGTATGTGGACTTAAAAACACCTTGTGGAAGGAGAGTTAATAAAACTACATTTTACATGTTTTATTGTTTGCCGACATTTCGGCTTGAAATTCAAGCCTTCATCAGGGATGGAAAACAACTGGGTTAATACTAATTTATAAACATAAAAAAGATTTAAAAAAAACAGAAAAAAACAGAAAAAACATTATACGGTAAGTATACTACGTTTAGAGCTTAAATTAGAGGTAGATCAATACTGGTTTAAGACCTAGATGGGTACAGATATAAAATGGACAAAAACATTATGAGAATAGGCTTACCGATGAGAACTATGCTAAAAAAAAAATTATTTATTTATGTAGTGCTTCATTTCATGGACAATAAGCACACTAAAGTAAGTCTTCCAAGAAACCAGGGAGAACGTGAAAATTGTATTATTTTACAATTAAAATAAGAGTAAAAATAAAATGATTAAAATAAATTTCAATTTTCAACAATAATGAATAATAAATTATTCATTGAATAAAAATGTAGTTCAGTAACCTGTCTTCGGGGCCATCATATGAGATCGTATAATCCTTTAGTTTGTAAATATGTCAAGATATATTTAGTTTGTAAATATGTACTGGCTACCTTCAGCGAGAAGTTCACACATGTTGAATGGAATAGTTGAGTCTTGTCGTCTAATGCAGTCTGTTAGAATATGTTTTATTGTCAGTTCAGTATTACAAATTTCACATAATGGTCTCCCTTGTCTTGTCATGAGGTACTCGTGAGTAAGTCTTGTATGGCCAATCCTAAGTCGAGCCAATACAACCTCCTCCCTTCTATTGGCTCGATAACTGGATGGCCAGTCTTTGACAGTATGTTTTATCGTCCAAGAGTGTTCCCAGTTTTCCAAAATAAATGTCTTCACAGATCTGTTTATGTCTTCATGTGGAATTGGTCTGTTATCCATGTCCGTTTGTTCTGCAGCTATTTTTGCGTGGGTGTCTGCAATCAGATTTTTCCCTAGTCCTTCATGACCAGGTAGCCAGTACAATGTTACATGTTTGTGTTGAGAGTGTACTATTGTCTTAAGTATTTTTGAGAGTAATGGATGATATGCGTATTTGTCCTGTAGTGCTTGAAGTGAACTCAGTGAGTCAGAATAAATAACAACGTCTCGTCTGTCTGAAGTTGGTATGTTCTCCAAGCCAATAAGTATGCCGTAGAGCTCAGCTTTAAATGTACTGCAGAAATCATTTAGTCTTTTAGTTATTATGTGATCTTCTATAACAGCTGCTGCTCCCACACCTTTATTGGATTTCGACCCGTCAGTGAAGATAGAGAGTTTCTGGCTGTTTTGGACAGTGAAAGTCTTAAACATTTCCTTATAAATTAATTTTGATGTTGGGCTTAATTTATTAAAAAAAATGGGAATCAAAGTAATAAGAGATAGACTAGGTTAAATAAAGGAATATTGATTTGCAGGTCATATCAAAATAAGAAGAAGTAATTAAAAATAGAGAAACAAAATTTTTTTATTCATAATTATACAAAATATTACTCATTTTTTTTTTGCAATATAATTGAAGGCACAAATACATTTTGGTCCCTTTTCAATACATTTTTTACAAAGTTTCAATGACAATACAAAAACGTTCTGTCACAAGTTATCCAATTATATCACATCCAATGTGTTGAGCTGCGGCTTTGTTGTTGAAGGCTTACGATCAACCAGGGGTAACGATTCCAATTTCATTGGTCGTCGACTAGGAGAGCCTGAAATCAAAATTGGAAACGAAAACATTTTATTTCTTGAAATGAGTATGTGCAAAAAATAGTTGATTAGGAATGCAGTGTCTTTCATTATTTTGACAATTATTTTATTATCAGTGTTATGTGGACACAGAAATTCAATATGGTTCAGTGAATGTTAAGTTTTAATTGCTACCAAAGAACGTCTTCCACATTACGACCTACCAATCCATCCATTCAGTTGCGTTGTTGGACCACTCCAAGAATTATTGAAAAATGAGTTCTTTTGTGGGGTTTTTAGTGATGACAGTGTATTTATGGCATTCAAAGACCCTTGCAGACCTTTGTTTCCATAGATGTAATCTGAAAAAAATCAGGTAAAATAGTAATGAAAAAGGTTACCGTACGTGAGAAAATTAGAAATCACTTACTGTTTGCCCTTGCAGCATCTTGTTGTGCTTTGATTAACAATTCTGTTGCTCTTCTAGGTTTAAAATAATTGCCAGCAAAATCTTCTTCTTCGTTTTTTTCAAGTTTCTGTAATTATAATTAAAATGTCATTGAATATTTTCTCAATATGGCATAAAATTTTCTAGTTGTAATTATTATTTTTTTGTTGTATGTATTTCTTTATACGGCGCTTCTGCATCTAGACTGTTAGCGCTGGGCTATCTATAGGTTGTCACCTATGGTATCTATAGGTGGAGCAAGGAATTCTTTCAACCTTCTGCAGGCGGGACTCGGACCCAAGTCTCTGAAATGAAAATCCTTGACGCTAGCCACTAGACCACAGGAAAACCCCAGTTTTAATTGTTTAAGGCACTTTGAGTCCATCGTATAAACCATTAAATCTATATATTTTCTAAAATTGTAGACTACAATTTTTTGTATTTTTAATACTTGATTCAAGCCGTCCCCCAATGAGGGTTAAATCAGGATTGCATTTTATGTTTCCCAGGAGTCCAGGAATGAGGCTGCATTTAACAATTTTGTTTTCTTTTAAATATCTTCTTTTTGCTCTGTAAATTCTTTGATTTCCATCAAACATTCTAAACATTGTTAGGCTCAAACAACGATTTATCGTGGAAGGTAGTCTTAACTTTATTCTGTAACAGGATACATAACCTAAATTGTACACTTTGGAGCCAAATATAGTCCTGAAGAGAGAGAAATAATTTTGCTACATAATGTTTGCAAAAATAATGAGTTTTGAAACTAATGTTAAATTCCACAGGCATTTTTAAATAGGAATGAGGACAATCAGAGCAGTATTGATTTTGAAGTTTGAATCAATGAAAAAATGTTATTTGGAACCACTGCTACCTTGATTATTGTACCAATCAATTAATAATACACATACATTACTAAATGAAAGCTGTAATACACAGGAAACCACTTTTACTCAGTTATATATATATATATATATATATATATATATATATATATATATATATATATTTTATGTAATAATCTTATCAACGTTTGGCTGTATTAGTAAGTTATTCTCCAAGGGGAATAAATTATTGATCAAAAGAGAAATGCTTCTGTAATTAAATAAGCAAACACCATGGAATAAATACACCATGGTATTATTTAATTTTTAAATAACTCAGAATTATACATATTATTTTATTTAGCATAGGCACGGACTTGGTAAAAATTAATTTTTTACAAGAAAAAAAAACAAAAAAAAACGGTGTCTTCCGTAGTCTAATGGCTAGCGCCTTGGATTCATAGGTGGGAGATGGTGGGTTCGATTCCCAACCTCCGGCAGGAATTTTATCATCCCACGGCTCGCTGGTAAAATTCCTCGCTGCACCTTGGATGTCGGCGCTAATGACCTAGATGTAGATGCTCCGTAAAAAAAAAAACAAAAAAAAAAAAAAAACAAGAAAATATGTGTCTCATCTTTCAGGCACTTTCCTTATGATTAAGAATGCTGTTGTGCTACGTAAGTGCCATAAGCTTTTGGTGAGTGGGAGAGTCAATTAAAAGGAAGAGCTCTTGAAGAGTAACGAGTGTCTCCAATATGTGTACATTGTATGCTCTAAGATATATAAAAAATAATGTTTTATAATACTATTACATTTAATAACAATGGATTTAATGCGGCCAGGCTAACTCCACCCCATTAGAAAGTGTCACTTCAATATGTCACAAAAAAAAAACAAAAACTATATAAAAAATGTCTACAAAAACATAAGGGAAAACAAGCTCCTTTCAGATTATAGAATTCACATATAATTATATTTTAAGCTGCAGAGGCTTATGTCAAGAAGTAATTTTACGATCCAGACGCCCAGTTGTCGGTGCGCCGTAAAAAACTACCTAGACAGTACAATCTCGACTGAAATATTGTTATTTAATGCCCAGCCTATTTTGAATGCAAGTAATATCCACTTTACAATTAATACTTTTACTAATTGAAAAAATATAAGATTATAATATACTTTTACTAAAAAGAAAAAAGAAGCCTCATATTAGCATACAGCATTCAACAAGTTATAATTCATTTAATAAGTTCTAAAATGTCTGTCTCACACCACTTTAAAGGTAAACGTCCTTGCAAGAATTCCATGGTATGAAAGAGGACAAATTTAAATTCATTAAGTAAGCAATAGGAATATTTGGAGAAGGTTCAAGTTTGGACTAAAAATGTTTTAACCATTTTTTGGGACCATTTTTTCCTAAGAAAAATGTATTTATTTCTTCATTTTATTAATGCTGACAATTATTCTTATACATCAATGAAATGCAACCATGGTGTGTGTAAACATGAGATTTTGGGATTGTGAAAACATTTAGCCTGAAAATGCTGAAACTTATAGTTTTTCAATGTCAATCATGAATCTCCATTGATTTTATGAAGTACCCTCCATACAATAAGGAGGGATGTTTCCGATTTTTTTTTTTTTTTTTATCAGATGAATACACTTATTATTTTGTTTTATAAGTTGAAAAACAATTCACGTTTATAAATTGATCAAACACAATAAATTCACAAAATGTACTCAAAGGCTCTTGTGCAGGAGATGGAGGAAAAAGGCGGTAGAAGGAAGTGCTACCTTCTATTATCCTTCGAATAGAACGAATATTTTGAAGGAAAGGTTACTTTTTAAGAAAATAAAATGAAAAATAACATTTTCTATTCCTACAAAAAAGAAAAAGAAAACAAAAAAAAAAATGAAAGCTCATGCTACTAATTGTGGAGCATAGATGTGGTGTTAATAACGATTTCAAAAGTGCGTACATGCTCTGATATTTGTTGGTTTACCACTTCTCCTCCAACTCCATCTCGCCCTGTAGCATGCACAATGACAGAAAATAAGCCAAAGCTAATTATACCAAAGTAGTAATAATACACAGTAAAAGAGTCCTAAACAAAAATACATCAAATATTTTAAATAAAATCAATCTCAAAAAGATTCGAGCTCGTAAAATTATTTCTCGTGTATTGTGCATCCCTCGACAAATATGCTGCCAGGTGAATTTGGTTATCTGTTAATAATTTATTTAAAAGCATTGCATGGTGTGCATGGCACTTGTCAAGGAAGGCTTGAAATTAATAAAATATTGAAGACCTGAGAGAGGGGATCAACGCTGCCGCTGGCCTGGAGTCTAGCAGGAGCCGTCTGGGAGTTTAATCTCCATGGAACTCCTACATCATTAAAGTAACCAACTGCCATAATTCTGGCTCAATTTTGAAAAATAAATTAAAACAACTATCACTCATTTTTTTCCTTCATAATCTTAAATTTTAATATATCCAAACTGATTTAAAAAACACTGTATTCATTTTGTTT
This sequence comes from Gonocerus acuteangulatus, assembly GCA_946811695.1. Taxonomy (NCBI): domain Eukaryota; kingdom Metazoa; phylum Arthropoda; class Insecta; order Hemiptera; family Coreidae; genus Gonocerus; species Gonocerus acuteangulatus. The sequence continues at coordinate 20,124,082 of OX328126.1, forward strand.
AAATAATAGCTGACTACAATCCTTTCAAGAGTGCATCAGGCCTAAAGGACCTTTGATTAACACTTTCCCTGCGGCTATCATTGTTTGGTAATACCTTAGTATCGGGTGCAATTTTTGTTTGAATTTTTCATGCAGACATTTTTTTTCATCTAAAATTCATAAAAAATCTTCCAGTCAGCCGATTTGAAAACAGAAAACACTGTTGGAATGCCCAAACAATGCTGAAGGCAATTGTCTTTATCTGGAGCTGTAGAAAAGAATCCTCTCCATTTACAAGCCTTTTGAATTTAAAGGGAAAAGTAATGGAAGAACACTCGTAAGCAGGTAGGAATGCTAGTGTCCTTCTGTAATGACATCCGCAGCGAAATTGTTAGAGGCTTATAGCCCACCAAAAAAGTTTCTTTCATCATGGCAGATTAACGTCATAGATATCATAACCCTTAGGCACAAATAATGGCTGTCTAATTTGAATTTACATATTTATATCATGATCACAACACAACAAAAAAATTGTCCGATTATGATCAATTTGTTACAAAAATACTTTGCCTAAAATGAAATGTCAGGCTTTTAACCAGCATACTCTGTGCAGCAGAACACTGTTAACCAGCATACTCTGTACAGCAGAACACTGTTATCCAGAATACTCTGTACAGCAGAACACTGTTAACCAGCATACTCTGTACAGCAGAAAGCTGTTTTTGTAGCAGACAATTCACTCGGAAACAAATTCTAAAGCTTAAGTTATGCCCTAAAACGCTTCCAGGAACATTTTCATAGGTACAGTAGAACACCGATTATCTGAACGCCAAATCGACTCTCTAAAGCTTTTTCAGTTTATGTTTGTAGGTATTTGATTTTTTTTTATTGTGGTGTATGTCATAATGACATTTTCACTGTTGAACTAAGATAAAACACATACCAATAGTTTGTTTTTATAACTGATCTAGAGGTAAAGATAAGTAATTTTTTAGTTTGTATAATTTTTTTCAGTAATGTATTAATTAATTTGTGTTGAAAGTACTTTGGATCATTAATAAATAATATTTTACAATGTAGTATTATTGTTTCTTTTTTATTACAATTACAAGTCCAATTATCCGAATGTTTGATTATCTGAAGCACCCCAGGTCCCAATTAATTCAAATAATTGGCATTCTACTGTATTTAGAAGTGAGGAATCGAATCAAAACCTTTTAAATGTTAAATGTTTTTGAAAAAAGTACAATTTCAGTTTTGGATGCTCAAAAACGATGAAGGGATTTGACAATGTTTCATATTGTCCCACAGTAATGTGTAATACAGTGGCTTTTTGAAAAGGGGAAGTATTATAAAATATATGAACATACATGACCAATTTTGGACACAGGTGTAAATTTTGAAAGGCTTGATTTATTTAAATTGAAGGTGAAATATTAAAAGGCTATTCTAAGCTTTCCACATCAGATGATGTATAAATAAATATACTCAAATGATAATTAACAAAGTTCCTAGCAGTCTGTAATTTTCTACAATACAATTTTCAGCAAAATGTTATTTATATTCTTGTAAATCACAAAAATACTTATTTGCCCAGTGATTCAGTAACTACATTAAATTTGATATAAAAGTCCATGTTAAAGAAGTAAGAAAACAATTCTTATTAATTTTGTTGAAATGAGGATACTCCATATGTTTGTGTAATTTATTTGTTATTTTAATTTAATATGTGAAACTTAAAAATAAATTTCAACTTTATTAATGCACTATTATTTATTTAACACTAAAATTTATTTAACAACATAATAATTATTTTAAAATTAGTTTTACTCTGTCAGTAAAGATCCAAAGCCCTTATAGAGGATGGGAAATATCTTAGAAAAATGTAGAAGTCAGACTGTTAGTAGAGCCAAAAGTAAATTGTGCCTATTATTATTATCACTCGACATTGGTCCGCCTGGTAGGGGAGAGAAGCTCAACCTTGGCCAACCACACGTGGTAGAGTTCCGCTACATTTTTCAGCTTTTAAAGGGTTAATCCACAAAATTGAAGAGCAATTGAATATATTCATTAACGACTTAAAATATTATAGAATATCATATTTGTGGTATTAGGAAATAAAATGTTTATGAGTATTTGATAATTAAACTCATTGCAAACTAGAAGAAATAAGTATGTACTTTTTGATTCGTATTATTGTAAAATTGAATTAGATTTTGAAATACTTTTAATAAAATAATTACCAGCAGGCGGAAGTTTCATCCGAAGCTGCACTAAATCTGGTAGTATCCAGCGCTGTAAATCATCGTCCCACCTTGCTTCAGATTTGATTGTTTCAATATTGCTGGAACAAATTCTTTTTGTAATTTGAACCATCTTAATAGTCATTTTTATCTTTTCTCATCATTCACACATAGAGAGTACTTTACAGTTTTTAAATTCTAAATTGAAGTACCTTACAGAGTATCTGATCTTGATTTTTTTTTTTTTTTTACCCCATCTCAATACTATATTCAAACAATTGCAATAAAAAACATAAGGAAGGTATTACGCCACTTGGTAAACTGTAAAGAACGATAACATGTAATTAATGAATTAGTAACTATGTCTAATTATGTAATCCGATTGATCAACCAGATGTATATAAATAATACCTTTTGTTTTTACATATATATATATATATATATATATATATATATATATATATATATATATGTATTGTTTGTTTTTAAATGTATATATGTATACCATTTGTGTTTAGATGTATATATATTGTCATTTGTATATACTATTCGTTTTTAGATGTGAATATATTGTCATTTCTACATATAATTTGTTTATAGATGTATAATGATAGATACAATATAAATACATGTGTGTGTGTGTATATATGTGTATATATATATATATATGTATATATGTATGTGTATATGTATGTATGTGTGTATATGTATATATATTTAGATGTATACCATTTGTTTTTAGATGTATATATGCAATAACTGTTTGGAGCGAAACGCCTTAGATGCGCATGGATGCTCATAAATAAATAAAAAAAAAAATGATCTTGATTTTAAATTGGAAGGTGGTTTGTAATACATTTCTCAAGAAGACTGAACGCATTTGTACATATATAAACTTCTTCAAAGCACCAAAACCTTAACCTGCTGGCCAGAGAATACGTAGCAAACTGACTATCTGAGAAAAAATAACTGACAATCTCCCGGGTGAAGATGCCTTCTTGATGTTAGATTAAGGAAATTTTTGTCAAGTTATCATTTTATATTACTAAGAAGCAATAAGATATTTCTTAATGATAGTTGGGATATCACTACAATATATATCAATAAATGTTCAAAATCTAATAATATTACCTGTAGTTATACTGATTTTTTAAGGACGGTGTGATTTTTTCTATGATTTGATTGTGAAGATCGATCTGTCGATTCAGTCTCCTGATTGTCTCTAAATAATCAGTACGCTCTACTTCAAATTCACTTTGTAAGTCTGTTATTTCTCTCTCCAGCGATTTGATCTATAAAACAAGAATTAAAAATATAACAAAGAAACGTATAGTGAAAAGTTTGAAAACATACTCTGTCCTTTACAGATTATAAACGAGTAAATAAAAATAAACGTGAGTTACTCACAGGGGTAAAAATGCAGTTTCCAGCCCTCCAAACCGATTTCTTTCAAACTTTGCGCAATAACGTATTTTGATGCACTAAACACGAATACGATAAAAAAAAAAACGTCGGATTTAACTAGGAAAGAAGTTATTAAGCACTTAAGGTCACTGTTGTGCAGGTTATGAGAGCTAATGTAAACAACTAAATTTGTGATGACTTTAAGGCATAAATTACGACTTTAAGGCATACGTGCTGTGCGTTTCCGCTCGCTCCGCTCGCTCAAAAAGATAACAAAACCCCAGTCAATCCAACTCGCTAAAATTAATAGACTATAATATTAAGCACTAAAGTTAGGAAGGTTATAAAACTAGGCATCAGCGTATTTGTAAACACGCGCATGCGCAGATATGTAACATTGGGAAACAGAGAACTCTCATTTGAAATGTTCAGAAACCATTTATTCAAAGATATTGTTAATTTTAAGGGCATCCTCACCCGTCGTCACCTGTCGCTTAAGGGCATACGTGCTATGCGTTTCCGCTCGCTCAAGAAAATAACAAAACCCCAGTCAATCCAACTCGCTAAAATTAATAGAATTCTATTAATTTTAGCGAGTTGGATTGCCTGGGGTTTTGTTATTTTCTTGAGCGAGCGGAGCGTAGCGGAGCGAGCGGAAACGCATAGCACGTATGCCCTTAAAGTCTTCCTAGACATTCCTCTAATCCTCCAAGACATCTCTTTTAGCTTTTTTCTTCTTCTTCTTCTTCTTCTTCTTGAGACTGGATGTTCGGTGGATACAAATCCCCAATCACACTGAAAAATGCCTTTAAACGCTCTTCAGATTTATGAGCGCGTTTGAAGAGAAATTCGGCCAAATATCCATCTAAATGTTCTTCTGTTTAGCATCAAAATATTTGTTTGGCAATTGACTTGTTGACAATTGAAGTTCGATAGGCGCGAATTAGAACGATAATTATAAAGGCATTAGCAAATTATTAAGGGATTTCTGATATATAATACTTTTCATGAACGAAACAAGAAATGTGAGGAGTGTTTAATTATTTAAAAAAATGATTGTAAATAAATAACTGCTGATGAATTTCGATAATTTATGGTAAATTTCAATTAAACTTCCTTATTACGAACTTTTCCATACCCGCGCATGCGTATGTTGACAAATTTAGTTGTTTACATTAGCTCTCATAACCTGCACAACAGTGAACTTAAGTGCTTAATAACTTCTTTCCTAGTTAAATCCGACGTTTTTTTTTATCGTATTCGTGTTTAGTGCATCAAAATACGTTATTGTGCAAAGTTTGAAAGAAATCGGTTTGGAGGGCTGGAAACTGCATTTTTACCCAAATAAATATGAAAAATGAATTCCGCTTATAATATAGATGGAAACATTAAATAACTACTTTAAATCTATGATAAAATGTGTTTGGAAAACATTATAAATAAATTACCCTGTGTCTATATTTTTTAAGCGTTTCACTCCTAGCAGTTAGCTGGTCATGCATGTCATCATACACTCCTAATACAAGGTCGCTGTTTTCTTCTTTAGCTAGAATTTCCGCAAGTTTATTCAATTTCTTTTTTGCAGCTTCTTTTCTCCGTGCTCTACGCTCTTTCAGGCTTTCATCTCCTGCCTTCTCTCCACCAACTAAAGTTCTTTGTAATTTTACAAGCCTAAAATTGTCAAATTATTTATTGAAATATAATAATCTTTTAATCAGTAGCTGTCTTATATTTATCCTTGAGAATAGACAAATTTTAAGATTCATCATTGTTTGGTTATTCGGATTTTAGTTTATTTTGGAAATGTATACTTGTATAATAAATCATTACCTGGCTAGAATTTCCTGCTGGGACAGTTTATTGTTCATCTTATTATCTGTGCTAAAACAGCAATAAATAATAAAATTAGAAACATTTTATAATGCATGAATAGCATAATTAAACTTGAAACGAAAGATCAGCTTAAATTGTGTTACATCTCCTTACTTCTTGGGCCCTGATAAGATAAACCTCTAGGATTAGTAAATAAAGTTATGATATTGGAAGGATATATTCACATGAGATAGGTAGAATTAAAAGATTAGTAATGAACCTTCTGTCATGTCCTCCCATTTTGTTAACTTCACTGTCCTACCTCCCCTACTGTTATATTCATATTTGCATTATCTGGAAGTACATTATTAAAAACTGTTTTTTATGAAATTTATATTCATACAACCCTAATACATTACACCTTCCAAATTATTCCATTTTAATGCAACATTTCGGATTTCATTGCCCTTCTTCAGGCATAATACTGTAATTCCACAATTTTAAGTAATATTAGTTATGAATTATTACAAATTTTTGTATTAAAGCATGAGGTAGATTTACTACTATAATTTGTGATAATTCACATTAATAAAATTGTGAAATTATGGTATTATTACTATAAAAGGACAATGAAGTGCAAATTTGTATTAACTGGACAATAAAAAATACTTTGGAAGTCATGAAGATTAGATAGTTAGCCGCCGAGGTGATAAGCAAAGATGGAATAATTGGGATTCGGCTAAAGAAATCTCAATACGACTTGTGTTAAAAAAATCTAAGCTAGTATAATTTCTTTAGATTTTTTTAACAAAAATCGTATTGAGGTTTCTTTAGCCGAACCCCAACTATTCCATCTTTACTTATACTTTGGAAGCTTCACTCTCTATCTTATAATTCTACCCATCTCTAGGATTAGGTTAGGATGGCAAAAGAATTGCAAGGTTAGGAATAAGAATTTCACAAAATGTCACATGAAGGGGTTATGATGACAATACTCAGTATTCTCCACAATAAGAGGTATAAATTCTCTGATTTAACATTGATTCATAGGATGTGAGATCTCAAAGAGTATATTCATTACAAAAAGTAAATGCATTACTCACTGAAGATAGACCTCACATCTACTCTATAATACAGTTTTTAAAGAACCCTAACACATACACAAAAATATAATCTTCCAAATTATGCTTACCTCTCTCCATTTGTGATTTAAATTTCAATAATTTATTTTAAAAGCCTATGGATTTTTTTTCATCGATTTATCTAAACTGAATTGTCTTATATCGGTATATATAGAATCTGTCCTGTAACATACCACAAGGACCCAGAGGGGCAGGTACTGTAGAGGTACCTGTTTCTTGACCCTGCGCCGCACTAGAGAGATAGTGTGGTCAAGACTATTTTCCCTTTGGACATACCCATTAATTATTTAATTAAAGGCGATAACATCTATAGTACGCGCCGGAGTTTTGAACTAAGATCCATCAGCTTTATTATTAGTTGAGCACTCTGCTTGCCCATATATATATATAAATAAAATATGGGGGCGAGGTTAGCTCAGTGGTAGAGCACTCGACTAATGAACTGGAGGACCAGGTTCAAAACCCGAGCGCGCACTAAAGATTTTTTCTTCTAGTGCTGCCGTTCGAGGGTTGGATTTGGGGTCCCAGATCGTCCCTAGGCTCATCCAGCCTTTAATTAATTTAATTAATAATGGGTACCTTGGGTGCTAATGACTCTAGCAGTCGAAGCGGCCAAGGGGAAAATCAGGCGGCCGGAGCATAGTATTGACCACACTATCTCCCTAGTGTGCCGTATGGTCAAGAATCAGATACCTCTACAGTATCTGCCCCTCTGGGCCCTTGTGGCCTGTTAGGGGACTGATTTTTTTTTTATATATAAAATATATATATAATATATATATATATATATACATATATATATATATATATATATATATATATATATATATATATATATATATATATTTATATATAAAGTGACCAACTTAAATGAAGTGGCCATTTAATAATTTGTTGTCTGAGTTCATCCACAATAAGAGTCAAAGCTCTTTTGCAACAAAAATACATAAATAAAAAGAAAATTCTTACTTCTCTGTAGAGTTCCCCTCAACTTTTCTTTCCTCTGTGATTTCCTTCCCATAATCAACAATCGTAATGGGTTCTTGCTTGAAAACAGACTGAAAAAACAACAACAAATACAATTTGTAATAAATAAACTAACAATCATTTACGAATTCAAATTGAATCATTTTAGAAGGATACCTTATTGTTGATATTACTTAATTGATCGTCATATTGCTTTTTTAGAGATTCAAATTCCGATTGCACTTGAGTTTTAGACATACTCATTTCTTTGAACTGTTCTCGAAGAGCAGCAAGTTCTTTCTCATATTCACTTTTAACTTTTTCCCTTTCTTGTTGTAGGATGACTTCATCTACTACAGAAACATTTATTAAGGAAATACAGTTTGACATTGTGTTGAAAAATAAATCATAGCACATATGAGGCGTCAACTTAAAACAGAATATATCCAAATCGTACAACTTTTCAGGGGCCACAAAAAACGCCAAAGCTAGTATAATTTCTTCAGGAAATTAATATTTACGAGGTCAAAATGACATTCAATTTCTTGTTTTTGATGAGATTTAATGATTTTACAGGAAAAAAGAAAAGTTTTTTGCTCTGTAAAAAAAACATGTTTTAGAAAAAAAAATATTTTGATGAAAAAGTGTATTGAACCCACAATTTTTGGATGAAGTATTAAAATACTATGAATATCAAAATAAGAGGAAATATCAACTAGAATGAGACAATATAATATGAAAAAAATATAAGATTGGAGTCAATATTTGTCACAAAAAAATAAATGAATGAAAAATGTTATTCAGCCTGTTTGTTTAGATGATATTTTGTATGTTTCAACAAAACAAGGGTAGGGTTGTTCAATGTTCCTTAAAATTAAGAAGTTTGTAATCCGATTCAAGTATTTATTTACGTCGCATAGGAAGAAGCTAGCGTTATCATAAACCGTATTACGCATGGAAAAAACGTAGCATGAAAATGTTTATTGTTTAAAATGTATTTTGATTTTACTAAGGATCCTCAGGTCAACATGTTACATTATTGCAGTAATTTAAGAATGGAAAATGTAATAATGATTATATAACATACCCACGGCTACCATTTTAGGTGTGGTAAGCATAGACTTCAATTGTTCAATTTCCTCTTGATATTTCCTAAGCATGGCATCCTTTGGGTCTTCGTTTATTTTGGGTTTGTTGCAAATGTTCTTTGCACGATTGGCATAACGCAATGTTGACAAGGTTTCGTCATAGTTGTTGTCTGCAGGCGATAAGCAGGCAAGCATTAACGTTTTTGTATTCCCACCGAGAGAATCCTTAAAAAAAAAAAAAAAAAAAAAAAAAAAAAAAATCAATCTTATTAAGTGACTATGAATTATTGAAGTAGAGCATTACTTATTTTAAATAGTCTTTCTGAGAATGATTTATTTTTTATTATTTATAATTTTGATAATGTCTGCTCAGTGCCACAAATTATTTTGAAATTAAAATGTATCAAATTTGTATACAAATACATTTGAGGAGTTCTTATGAGGATTATAATGTAGGAAATTATTTAATTAAAATCAGAGTATTCATTTCTTTCTATTGTGCTAAATGATCAAACATCCCTTAAATTTTTAACGTAACTAGGTACAATTGCAATTCAATTTTTTTTTTAATTAAATGTTTTATTAACAATGGATATGTACTCCCATGGCAATTAGATTTCAAATTGATTTACTTTTTAAGATTGTTCCCGGTGTATTTGTATTTTCATGTTCAATATATTAAGAGGAGTTTCTTGGATCTAATAGAAGACCCTAATAGAAGACTGGGCCTCCGAGAGGACTTACGAGCCCCTGTCAAAATAACTTCATGTGCCCCTTAACTCTCCCCTCGCTCCATCCATTAATATTAACAAAAACTATTAATGGAATTATTTAAAACCGCAATTTCTCTGAAAACAAAATTAAATAAATTTTTAATTGAACGCAGTGGAAAATTTACTTATTGTCTAAGGTACATTGGCACCTCCTTGGGCTACAAATTTTTGGACTGACAATATTTAAAAGCTAGTTTATATATTAGAAATTGGGAATTTAGAAAATTATCTAATGGTTATTCTCAATAATAATTATCTGAACTATTCTTAGGTATACAATTTTGTTATTTTAAATTATAATGCGAGTAACAAAATGACGCTGGGCCCTGAAAAATTGTCCTCCGTGCCCCCCCCCCCTAGCAGATGCTCTGATTATGGATAGGGTGTTGAAGAAGAGGAAACCTTACGGTACATATTCTGCGAATGTGAGGCATTAGCCAACAGTGGGCTCTTGGATTTTGGCAAGCATATCACAAGGCCCAAGGAAAGAATTAAGGTTAGTCCTAAGGAGCCCATGCTTTTTGAGAGAAGCTGTATAAAAGGGAACAAAATGACTAAGTCACTATTGATGAGTTCACAGTGATCAGTGCAGCTCAAACTAAGGAATTTTCTATTGGCTATATTCTTACTAATTACTCCAAACACTACAACTATAAACCGTATTTTTTGGATTTTTAATAAAATAATTGATGCTTACGTATTAGCTTCAACGCAGGTTAAAGAACCGGCTCTCAGAGATCTGGATCATCACCGGGTCATAGATCTGGATAAAGGCGTCAATTGAGTTTTTGCCAATATGGCGACGGGATTATCAACGATTTGGGTTAATTCCAGTTTCAATATAACCTTGAGCGAGTCAAAACGCGCAGCACTTATGTTAATGGCAGAATTGCTATGTGTTTCCGCTTGCTCAAGGTTATATCAAAACTCAACTCAATCCAACTCCATCCATCGGTTATATAGTCAATCTAACTCGTTGATAATATAGATCAAGGATGTTTTTTCGGTGGATACTTGACCGATATGCAATTTAACAGTGCTTCCTTTATTTCGGCAAAACAAACAACAAACTAGGAAAACGCGTAACAACCAACAAAGAAACTCCAATCGCGTAAAAAACACCAATGTACAAATGAATTGCTTGATAAATATTAGTATACCTGCAGAAGCCTCGTCAATTTACTGTCCCTGTAGGGTATGTGCTTGGACTTCCCATCAACTAGAGCTGATATAACATTCCCCAACGCGGAGAGCGAAAGGTTTATCTTGCTAGCCTCTTTCAGTCGATCACCTAGGGCGCCTGTACAGGAGAATATAAATTATTATTATTATTAAACCACTTTAATCAAACACAGGACTGTATATGCCGTCAATGTCTTTTAAAATATTTATGTTTTCAAAAAATTGAATCTCCAGGCTGAGATTTTAATCCAGTTCCTCCTGATTGGCTTGATATAAACATGGTGCTTGGCTGTATGTTTGAAGCTTTGGCTCATTTAAATGAATTAACTTGTCATGCTGTGATATGTAGCCCAGTAGCATATTTGGTATCACACTTGAGCCTAAAACCAGAGGATCTGGGTTTAAATCCCACCCTGGCGAGATAATTCGTCCAAAAACGCTCTCCCTCCACCGACAGAGAATAGTATTATTATTATTTATTGTGCATAGAAAGGAAAATAGTCCAGAAAACATTGTAAAATAAGTGGAGTAAATGGACCTGTTGACAAACGTATTTAGATCAGAGTATACGTGAATAGATATGGAGTTATTGCTATTGATTGATGAGAACTCTTTCACAGGGTCCGACCTCATTGGCTATTTCATAGCTTTATCTACAAGGACGTCGGTATTGTTGCTAAAGTATTTCAGTAAACGCCATGGCTACACATATTATTATTTGAAACCAACTTTAGCATGCAAGAGATACTTGTACTTCAGTTTTCGTTTGGACTCTAAGAATAAATTAGTTTAATAGTAATTAAGCACATTTGTGCATTTCTGTTAATGTATTCAATGCAGAAGAGACTTGATAAAACTCTATACACAGCGCATGGGCGTATACAAGGGGGGCTGAGGGGGCTGCAGCCCCCCCGAAATTTTGATTTGTTCGGTAAACATTTCATAAAACCCTTAAAAATAAATTAAATAAGATCATTTAGTTCATAAAACATATTCTATTTTGAGTGTAATAGCGTTTTAGTTGGCTAAAACTCTTCCAAGATCTAAATTGTTAGTATTCTATACACCGGAAATGGTCTCAGCCCCCCCCCCGAAATTTTCCCAGCCCCCTCCGAAATTATTTTCTATATACGCCCATGACACAGCGCAAACGTTTGGCTTTAGAAACGTCATTTTTAGAGTTTGATAGGGCACATTTCAGTCGTTCGAAATGAACGTACTGTGACATATTTTACCCGTCGAATAAAAAAGTACAACTCTTTCCAAATAAAGCTTATCATCTGGTGTTTTTTAATACTTAGGGGAAAACCCCTTTTATGTATTCTCTTAACATTTCCGTTAATTCAAGATCCGTTTTCGCCACCTGAGGTGGCCTTACCTAAATCAATATATATTAGTTAGGATGAATGTCAAACGTGTTTAACTATTCAACTAGGAGTAACCGTGGTCGAGGTTAGCTTAGAGGCTGAGCACTCAACTATTCAACTAGGAGTAACCGTGGTCGAGGTTAGCTTAGAGGCTGAGCACTCAACTATTCAACTAGGAGTAACCGTGGTCGAGGTTAGCTTAGAGGCTGAGCACTCAACTATTCAACTAGGAGTAACCGTGGTCGAGGTTAGCTTAGAGGCTGAGCACTCAACTATTCAACTAGGAGTAACCGTGGTCGAGGTTAGCTTAGAGGCTGAGCACTCAACTATTCAACTAGGAGTAACCGTGGTCGAGGTTAGCTTAGAGGCTGAGCACTCAACTATTCAACTAGGAGTAACCGTGGTCGAGGTTAGCTTGGAGACTGAGCACTCAAATAATGTTCTTGAAGACCTGGGCTCAAAACCCGGTGCCCACTAAAGATTTTATCTTCTAGTGTCGTCATTCGAGGGTTGGGTTCGGGGTCCCTGATCGCCCCTTGGCCACCCAGCCTTTAATTAATTTTATCGGTGCCTGCGAAGGTACTGGTCACACAGTCTCCCTAATGTGCCCTCTATGGCCTGTTACGGAACAGATTGGAGTACCTGAAATCAAAATTACAGTTTTTCTCTTGTCAAAAACGGTTAAATGTATTGTCTTTTAGGCGATTTTTTTGTGTGTTTGTAAGATTGAATCAAACCATCTGAATCCAACTAACATTTTCCTTTTTTTGCGAAATTCGCAAAAACAAATCTTGCGCTGTGATATCTTTACCATTATTCGGGAAAAGTCAAGAAAACTAAAATTTATTTATTTATTTATTTTATTTTATTTTATTTTATTTTTTTAAATCTCATAGTTTCTAGTTTTAATTTAATATTGTTTAATATTGTTATTCGTTTAATATATTGACATAGGTATATGTTTAGTTTCTTTAATTTGTAAGTAACTTTTGGTCTCGAACCTGATATCTGTATTTTTAAAATAAAATTGTCTGCACTTTGACAATAGCTATATCGGGGAGTATGTCAGGGAAAAAAAAAAAAAAAAAAAAAAAAAAAAAAAAAAAAAAAAAAAAAAAAAAAGGAGAGAAAAAAGAAAAAAGGAAAAAGAAAAAAAAAATCCCCTAAACAGAAAGTGAGGAAAAAAAAGAATGTGCCAAAAAATATATACAAAGTACAAGGTCTAATTTGTTAATAAAAATAAATAAATAAATAAAATTAAAAAAAAAAAAAAAAAAAAAAAAAAAAAAAAAAAATCCTGACTCCCTAAGGTTCACCGGGGATGAGTGGTTGTGCGTTGCAATGACATAGTAGGGCGCTGACGACCATGAGGTTTTTCGCCCCATATTTTCTAAACAAACAAACAAACTAAAATTTCGGTTCAAAACGATGAATTTAGGTAGAAATTTTTTCACATGCTTCTCAAATATCTTCCCAACTAAGAAGTAGGTATAAACTGTGACGATACGATTGAAGAAAAACAAAAAAACAGTTTTGGAACTTTCTCATATATTCATATTCTCTTAAATATCTCGAAAACGATTGCGAAATCGTGGCAAATTGAAAGTGATAAATTTCCTCCATTAAAGGGTCAGGGATTAATTTCGATAGTCACCTAAGTCGAAAAAGTCCGACTCGCAGGAACTGCAGCATCTTAGCGCGGTTCCGTTCATGTCCCTAGTGCCATTTGATAAGCTTAGAAAAGAAATAAACTTATTTTTTTTATATATCTCGTGAAAATTGTCAAAATCCTCTCGAACATCTCGAATAAAAGTGATATTAAGGCGTCAGGGACACCGACAGTAGCTAACTTTTACTCAGAAGCGGAAATTACAGAATCTGGCTCTCATTCTAAAGCAAAGCTCTATAAATCAATACAAAATATGCCTAATAAAGCCTTTCTAGAGGATACAGAAGCATGGGCGTATATGAGGGGGGGGCTGAGGGGGCTGCAGCCCCTCCCGAAATTTTCAATTGATGATAAAAACTTCTCGTAAAACCCTTAAAAATAAATTAAATAAGATCACTTAGTTCATAAAACATATTTTATTTTACGTGCAATAGCGTTTTAGTTGCCTAAAACTATTCCAAGCTCTAAATATTTAGTATTCCATACCCTGGAAATGGTCTCAGCCCCCCCCCCGAAATTGTTTTTATATACGCCCATGTACAGAAGGATCAAGAAGAAGTACACAAGATTGAGTAGAATACCCTGCCTAATATAGCCTATATAGAATAATATGCCGAATAAAACGTATCTAGTAAATACACAAGGACAAATAAAAGTCTTGACGAATAACAAGTCAAAAAAAAAAACTTTATTTAACAAAATAAAACAAAGTTTAGTTGCCCAACTACAATAGAATAATATACCTAATTAAGTCTACGGAGTAGACACAAATGGACCAAAAACAAGTCTTGTGGAATATTGATTTTTTTCTAATTAAATACTTTTTATCAATATTTAGTATATAACCTTTGTTGAAAATTATTGATTGCTAATTGATGAATCGGTTTACAACTAAGTAGTCTTTATGAATATTTAGTATATAACCTATTTTTGGATCTGTGTTTTTGGGGTGCTCTCCGCCTAGGCTTTGTATTTGTGTCGGCAGATACCTGGGGTATATTTACAGCTCTTGAGGATTAACTCTTAGCAGGTAAATTTCCTGCGGCCCCATTGTGTTCTACGGGCATTGAACCGCCATATACGCTCATAGTATCTAACCGTTGTGAAGTTTATTTTTTGGATTTAGGACTTAATATACATATGTAGACTAAATCATAGCAAGAAGTAATCCTCCGTCGTCGGTTCTTAACTATGTAGACTCACTAATGTTATCTAATCTTAGATACATCGTATTTAAAATCCACAGCAAAAACACGACATTTCATCAGAATCCCCTGCTGAATAAAACTTATATAGAATAATATGCAAAATAAAGCCTATCTAGTGGATAAAAATAGAGGAAAAAAGCCGTTCGTGGTGGTAGAAAATCTTAAAAGTATTTCGCTCAGAAATCTCCGAAATATTGTCACTAATTTTACGTATCCTGTTTTATAGCCAAATAGATTTATATTCTATAATCAATAAGAAAAACCTACTAACAATAAAAAACTATGGGTAACAGATGAAAATAGGGAATACCAAGAATAATTCTAAAGAACGAAATCAACACCAGTACTGTAATCTAGATATTCATACGGCATCATCGAATTCTAACAAACAAAATATTGATTCTAATTATACGTATCCTGTTTTATTGACAAATACATTTGACTACTATAAGCAATTAAAAACACTAGGGAATATGCCAAAGAACTCAGAGTAGGAGCCTCGACAGTTTCAAGACATTTGAAGGAAATCGACAAATCCAAAGCTGACATTACTTCGCTTATTCAAAACTTTCTTTAGAACCTTTCTTGTAGACCATTTAGTAAGCTTTCGAATGGTAACCTTTCGCTTCCCAAGATTTTCAACCGATTTCGAGATATTAAGAAATTATACGAAGTTCCCAAAACTTTTCATTATTTCTGACAACAGAAAATTGGTCTCATTTTACCTATCCTGTTTTACACACACATACATTTTCCTTACAAATACAACATAAGAAATTAAAGAAATAAAAAGCAATAAAAAACCAAGGGAAAGAGACAAAAATTACAAAAAGAACGACAAAAACCCGTTCATAAGAACAAAACAGACGTATTTGAAGTTTTAAGCATTTATTTCTCCGATTGACATAACCTAATCAAAAATAGTTTTAGAATCATTTTTGTAGAGAATTTAGTAAGCTTTCAAATAGTATCAATCCTCTTACCACGATTTCCCAACCGTGTTCGAGATATTAATGAAAGTATACGAAGTTTCCAAAACTTTTCATATCTGTTCATAAAATATTTTATTCTAACCCTTCCTTAACTCCAAACGTAACATAACTTTCAACATATTAGTTTTAATGAAAGTAGAACATGCACATAATGTTTAAACTGAATCCCGTTATTCTAAGTACCCAAACCAAAAACGGTATTCAAAAACTATTTTTCCAATTTTCTCGACAACGGTTAAAGCTATCGCCTTGAAAATGGTTTCATTCGTTTTTCTAGCTCAAGAAGCCTATAAAACGAGTACTTACAAGCTTATGAACTCAAAAACGTAAGCGTTACGATTTTTTCTGCGCGAATTTCGCCCCAAACGCCATCTTCCAGTGGGCGGATTTTGCTGGTTAACGAACTTGACCTTTCAAATTGGACGACAGATTTTTGTACCAAATTTCATCAAAATCGGACCGTTCGTCTTCTATTTAGAGAGCGAACAGACAAATATATATATATATATATATATATATATATATATATATATATATATATATATAAATAAATATATACATATATATATATATATATATACAAATTTGAACCACCGTTATTTTCGGTTTCTAGGGGTTCTGAAACGCAAAATTTTCTAGTCGGCACTTCCGGATTGTTTCATTGTATCAACCTTATAAGCGGGGTTCCTCCCTATGGGGGAGGGAGGAACCGCGCTAAAAACAAGGCTTCATTTTTCGAAAGTGCTGGATTCCTTCATTCTAAGCTTCCAGATCATGCCAGAAATAAACATTAAAGAGAAACACGCTAACATGAAGGAGTTACTATGAATAGGACTTCTTTTTACTTCCTTTTTGTCGCTCCGAGCCTACAAACAATAATCACTATGTGGATGTAGGCTTAGGAAATTTCTACTGACTCGAGTAAAGTTTTAGGTTAAAAAACTTCACTAGCTTCTAGGGTTGCTCATGTTTGTTTTTGAAATGATTGCCTGTTTGATCGTCGTGTTGTACTGTCAGTAAACAATAATCACTATGTGGCTGTAAGCTTTGGAAATTTCTACTGACTCGAGTAAAGTTTTAGGTTAAAAAACTTCACTAGCTTCTAGGGTTGCTCATGTTTGTTTTTGAAATGATTGCCTGTTTGATCGTCGTGTTGTACTGTCAGTAAACAATAATCACTATGTGGCTGTAAGCTTTGGAAATTTCTACTGACTCGAGTAAAGTTTTAGGTTAAAAAACTTCACTAGCTTCTAGGGTTGCTCATGTTTGTTTTTGAAATGATTGCCTGTTTGATCGTCGTGTTGTACTGTCAGTAAACAATAATCACTATGTGGATGTAGGCTTAGGAAATTTCTACTGACTCGAGTAAAGTTTTAGGTTAAAAAACTTCACTAGCTTCTAGGGTTGCTCATGTTTGTTTTTGAAATGATTGCCTGTTTGATCGTCGTGTTGTACTGTCAGTAAACAATAATCACTATGTGGCTGTAAGCTTTGGAAATTTCTACTGACTCGAGTAAAGTTTTAGGTTAAAAAACTTCACTAGCTTCTAGGGTTGCTAATGTTTGTTTTTGAAATGATTGCCTGTTTGATCGTCGTGTTGTACTGTCAGTAAACAATAATCACTATGTGGCTGTAGGCTTAGGAAATTTCTACTGACTCGAGTAAAGTTTTAAGTTAAAAAACTTCACTAGCTTCTAGGGTTGCTCATGTTTGTTTTTGAAATGATTGCCTGTTTGATCGTCGTGTTGTACTGTCAGTAAACAATAATCACTATGTGGCTGTAGGCTTAGGAAATTTCTACTGATTCGAGTAAAGTTTTAAGTTAAAAATCTTCACTAGCTTCTAGGGTTGCTTATGTTTGTTTTTGAAATTGCCTGTTTGATCGTCGTGTTGTACTGTCAGTCAACAATGAGTTTTTGCTGTGAAAAAGCAGGAACATCAGTCAGGGAGCACGCACCTTCGTTTGCACTATCGAGTTCAATGATCTGCCAACAGGAGCGCATTCTACTATCAAACATTGACTTTGGTCATGAGACAGAAAAATAAATTTTTCAAGTCAACAATATATTTAAGTCGGATTTTGGTAATTTTGAAGTTATTGACTTATATCCGTTTTGTAAGGATTTATTCATAGGTTAACGTCCATTTTATTCTCTTCTGAGGCGTTGTATTTTCATTTTTGAAAGAAAGGCCACCATCTCTAGTGAGAATCGAACCTACGCCTTTAGGCACGGAGTGCACGCGCCTTGCCCCTCACGATCACTGGCCTCCTGGATTAGATAAAAGTGCATAAGCTCAGCGTGACAAACTGTATTGATTATAAAATAAATGCGGACAAAGACATCCATATCTTATAAGTATCCGTTAAATATGTTTTATACTTAATTTACTGATAACACATATAAGTTTGAAGATACCAAGATGGCAACTTGGTATTTTCAAACATTATTTATTAATTTTTTTTTAATAAATTGCCTATTATTGGTTTTGGAGAATGCTCTCGCCCAAAGTTGTCAGCTACCTTTTAGAATGGTCTCTCTCTCCCTCTCTCTCTAACCTCAACAATAATAATAATAAAAAAATCATATTGTCAATTCAATATGACAAAATAAGCGATTAGAAGAAAACACTGCGTCAATAATTGAACTGCACCACGTGGTAGAAACGCCAAGAAGTGCAATACTTCTAAGGCCATTTACACCAGAAAGGACTTCCATGAATATTAGTCGATATTGTCGGGAGCTCCCCTTGACCTTGGCCGGACGAATATCTCGCAACACGCCTCTGAAATCATCACTGATGCATTAGTGATGAGAATTCTTCTGGGAAGCCCACGATAAAGCTATGATCAGAGTATTCATTTCCGGCTGTAATCTAGAGAATGGGTTTTATAGATAAAGCAAGAAATTTTCTCCACTATTGACCTACAAAAGTGTTAAAGAATTCAACATGCGCTGAATGTTAGGTGCCGTTAAACTTCAGAAGACGTTCGTGCGTGAGAGTTCTTGTTATTTGACAAGGGTTGCCAATTATGGGCGTATATAGACAATAATTTAGGGGTGGGTTGAGGATTTCGGAGAGGGATGAGAGCATTGGGGGGGGGGGAATGGAATACTAACAATCTAGAACTTGGAATAGTTAGCTAATTAAAGCACTATTACACAAAAAAACAAAAAAAAAACAATATTTTTTTCTGAACTAAGTGATTTTATTTAATTTATTTTTAAGGTTTTTATGACAAATTTTTACCGGATTTTGGGGGGGGGGGGTGCAGCCCATGTACAACGTAGCCATATACGCCCATGTTGCCTATTCTGTCGATTTGAAAGCTCATAGAATATGCGAGTTCTGTCATAAAACGTAAAGATATGAGCGTCAGTCATCGAGGCATTTTAATAGCAATTCTCTGTACATACTTCTTTCATAGTAGACCTTCTGAAGATGGCTTTATTGCTAAGAGAAGGAATTTTTACAATTTTAAAAGATTTAATAAAATACAATGAATCGTTATAGAATTATTTTCTACGTTTTCGTGATGTTGGATAGATAACTCATTATCGTAATCTGAGGACAATCTTTAACCAACGATATATTCCAGCAAGACAAGTTAAGTCTTCTCCAGAAGAGTAGCTAGTTCGACAGATTTTTTTTTTTTTTTATGAAGTCGAATTATCTTGTTTGACGTGTGACGTCTATAGTTGGTAATGCATCAAATTATTGTAATACATTAGACTGGATTTATTCATTTATTCATTTTTATGGCTAATCGGTTGGTAAGATCATTTCAACCAGGGGCTTTCCTGTTAACCAGGCTTTTATAGTCCCCCGCAAACAAAAGAATAAGTTAGGGTGCACGTGCTGCCTTTAGCCCATGTGTGGGAAGGACTAACTTCCCTCCGGCCACACCCCTTCTTGTTCTTGTGTTTGCGGTCAGACTATAGTCCCTTGCAGATCTAAACTTAGGCCCAGAAAACGAGTGGGCCACATAGGAGGAAACTCTTCTGCAGTTGCTGATATGTTCCATTCGAAACAGAATCGGCCCAAAGGGAATTTGATAGCCAAAATTTGATAATAATAATAACTTGTTTTATTTACCTGTCTTGGCCTGCCGCTCGCTTCCAGCAAGATCCACCAGACTCAGCTTCCCCTTTCTGAAGAGACTCTCTCCCTCAGCTTCCGGGCTGGCGCTCATCATCTCGACGCTGATGCTGAATATGGAATGACTCCTCGAAGAGTCTGCGTTCATGAGCGTGGCTCCTGTAGCCCTGTTGGACCAGCCTTTGCTCATCAAGTTCTCGCAATCAGCTACAGAACCAGCGGCGTGCCAAGTCAGGTCTGAAATGATGCGGACAGTAAGTCATTAGTAAGGTTTCAGTTTAAAGCCTTCATCAAGCTGAGTAAGCTCTTCTTGGAACGAAGTGCTGTACTTGCACGAATTTTGCCCATGAGCGTTCCGGCGGGCGGAATATATATATATATATATATATATATATATATATATATATATATATATATATATATATATATATATATATATATATATGTGTGTATATATCGGTCCCGTCAGAGGCAACAAGGGCCCAGAGGGACAGATTCAGTCGAGGTATCTGACCCTAGAAGATAAAATATTTAGTGCGCTCGAGTATTCAACTCAGGTCCGCCAACATATTTGTCGAGTGCTCTATCACTGAGGTAACCTCTCCCCCTCACAAAAAGACACACACAAACTTATGAGAATTTATTCATTGACTAGCTGTTACCCTGCGTGCTATGCTACACCTACTTTCTGCATCTATAAAAGCAATAATAAATTAGAAACCAAATAATTAATATTAAAATCTGTAACAATTTGAGTTCATTGTTTCGACCTCGTGATCTCCGAACTATGAGTCATAGACGATTTTAACCTATCCTATGACTCTACCCGTGTCAAGACCTACCTGTGTGCCACGTTTGGTCAAAATCGTTCAAACGGTGTGGATTTGCATAAGGAACAAAAATACCGACAGACAGCAGGTAGACGTTTTTGACCTAGCCTATGACACTCCCCGTATCACGACCTACCTGTGTGCCAAGTTTGGTCAAAATTCGGAAGAAGGGTGGCGGATTTGTATAAGGAACAAACATACAGACAGACAGCTCGTAGAAATGTTTGACTTAGCCGACGAGACTTCCTGTATCAAGACCTACCATTATCCCAAGTTTGGTCAAAATCGGTCAAACGGTGTGGATTTCTATAAGGAACAAACAAACTAATAAACAAAGAAACAAATAAACAGACACGTGATTTTTATATATATATAGATAAAGTTATTCATCCACTGTTTTTTTTTTTTTTTTTTTTTGTTCTGTGAATAACAGGGTTGGCTCATTATGAAATACATTTTTATTGAATACGAATTTATTCTGTTATTTATTGACTGATTTTGTATTTATTTATTGAATAATTAATCATTTTTCCTTCTTCCTTCATTATTTTTATTTATTTTTGAAATAATGTGGTTCAAGGGACAATCTGGTGTCCTTCAAAGTTCAGTAAACAATATTACTCAAATAAATAATTTTCATTAAAAGTAAACATTTTAAAGAACGTAGTAATTTTTATTAGAGAAGATTGTTAGAATAAATCACTTCTATTCATAGAACAATGTCAAACAAATAAATCACTTTTATACAATAAAAATTTTCATTCGAAAAATCACAATTGTCAACAATCACAGGAGTCGTATGGCGGGAAAAAACTCGTTAAGAAGAAGTTAGTACGAATTAATAGTATTTTGTAAAGAAATCATTTGCAGTTATGATACCTTTCCTGTGTTTCCGGTATTATAATTTATTTCAACTAGAGTTATTTACTAATAAAGCGATTCGATATAATAACAACTAAAGTTGAGAATGAACGCTTTCATCACGCTAGAGTTCAATGCTTCCCTAATCGGCCGGGGCTTTAAGGAAATCAAAAACTCTCTATCGTATCGGGATAATATTAACTATTCAACTAGATTCCTTGGAATATTTATTAGGTTTGAAGTTAAAAATGTCAAGTACATTGCTCCCCGACAGCTATACCGCATTTCCTAGAAGACAAATCAACATAATCAGAAATACTTCGGAAAGATCAAGTTATATAATAATAATAATAAAGTTCTAATTTAAAAATGACAAAGGGTCATGAATTTCGGATTTATGGACAATACTTTAACTCAGCCTAATGATGTATATATTTTCATCAATACAGCCTCGGCAAGGTGTGTAGACCCGATTTTTACCCTCTCATCACTTTGAACTAGTTAAAGATAAACTTATATAATTTTACACAGGTATTATAATAATAGATATAAGTAAAATTGGAAAGTTTCATAATTCTACATTGTACTGGTTGTTCGTTCGGAATCATTCCGTTCGAACCCATCATGTGGGGTATCAAATGAATCGCCTCGGTAAGGAGAACCTATATTTGATGATTTAAGAAACATTTAGACACACCTTAACATTTCTATGTACGTGCCTATTATTTACCTACATCGGTAATGCGGCGGCCACATTAGTTAGGGTGCGTTTACACCAGACACTTCTAAATATCTGATAGATAATTATAATAATTATTATATCCGACACCTAAGATGTATTTCTTGCGAGAAGTGTCAGATGTAAACGCACCCATATTGCTCTTGATAGAAATATATATCTCTGACATAAATTGTTTGCAGTTTACATTCGTTACAATTTCTGTCCGACATAATTATCCTTCAATAATTATCGGCTGTAAACGTACTCTTAGATATGAAATTAATAAGTGTCAGACAAGGACAAAAGGCCATTTCCAAATACTACAAGAAGGCATAATAAAGTTATAAAAATAAAATACCGACACGATAAAAAGTAGGTAGAATAATAAAACATAGTTCACGCCCCCGCGTCATCCTCCTCAAGCCAAACATCGAAGGCACCAACTCAAAATTCACTCACAAAAAGTATTGACATCCTCAAAAAAAAACTAATGTTAAAAAAAGAGAGGCCAAGTTCAAGCCCCTCCCAAAAACAGTTTGCCTATGAAAGTTATGATATGGGCCAAGTTTTAGGCTCTTAATACCTTATCAAGAACCTAATAATACCCTCTCACTTATTTGTGCAATTCCAACTCGGCTAGTTTTCGTTAAGTTACATACGGCCGTGGCCGCTTCATGTTACATAGAGTTCATACATACTAAGTGCCTGAATCTTTAAATGCCAGAAATTTTATAATAAATCCGATCGTTATTGTGACCATCGTTTAACGAAAACTGGCCAATTTGGAATTGCAAAAATAAGTGAGAGGGTATTATTAGGTTCTTGACAAGGTATTAAGAGCCTAAAACTTGGCCCAATACTATGATATAACTTTCATAGGCAAACTGTTTTTGGGAGGGGCCTAGAACTTGGCCTCTTTTTTTAACGTTGGTTTTTTTGGACACACACACACACACACACACACATATATATATATA
Organism: Gonocerus acuteangulatus; assembly: GCA_946811695.1. Lineage (NCBI taxonomy): Eukaryota > Metazoa > Arthropoda > Insecta > Hemiptera > Coreidae > Gonocerus > Gonocerus acuteangulatus. The sequence goes on from OX328126.1 coordinate 20,147,394, forward strand.
TATATATATATATATATATATATATTATTAAAAATTAATTTAATAATATATATATATTATTAAAAATTAATTTAATAATATATATATATTATTAAATTAGAAAGAATTAATAATTAAAATTCTGGCATTGGAAGTAACGTAATATTATAATGGAATTCTAAAACCTTAAGTAAGTATTCTCCACTTCGGGAGGTATGCGCTGAAAAAGCCCCCAAAAAATAAAGCCAAATTGAAATTAAATTTAAACGCTCGTACCTTGTACATAAACTCCCCTTTCAGGGCATTCCTTCAAATCTAGCTTTTTCTTTATGTCAGTTCCAAGGAGATCCCTGATTTCTTCGTTGTATATCTCTAGATACGAAGCCCAGACCATGTACTTGACGGCAGATTCCACGGATATCGCTTCGAAAATGTGTTCGAAAGCCCTAGGAATAATTCCTCGTTGGGTCGAAGGATCTGAAATACCCTGCATGGAGAAGCTCTTTCCGCATCCTGTCTGTCCATAGGCAAAAATCGTGCTGTTATATCCTTCAAGAACACCCTAAAAATAGAAAAAAAAAAAAAAAATCATCAAGATATAATTTTTTATATTTTAAATATTTATGATCAATAAATTATGTTTTAGCGTTCTTAAACAACTCTTACCTGCACTAACCTACTTGCAATTAGTAGATTTGTTTACCTCTCGGTTGCCGTTACAGTTATTGCCGCCATATATGTTAAAGTTCTGTAGGAACAACTATTGAGAGAACATAGACGTACCAGCACAACATACATTGCTTTTTCTTGAAATGTTTACCCAAATATTCCTTTCAAGTTTTGGACATTTTTTTCTCGGTTTTCAGATCTTGTATCTAAGCTCTCGATGAAAGCTCTGTATCTTCGACGATATTTCGATTTAATATTTGTTGATAAACATGAGCTACCAGAAACAGGACAGGCTCTGAAAGGCTGTTTAGTTGATAGTGTGCACCGGCCATCAAAATTCAATGTACAAAGAGCTGCTCAATAAATGTCCAGCGTTTTAGTAAAAAAACGATCGATTTGGTTTTTAGATTTTTTTGTCAAACAACTTTTAGTTTGATGAAATTCACCTGTGTTGTAACACATCTTGCATCTTCTGATCCGTTGGCTCTTCTTTCTGCTGATTCTGTTTCGATTGACAGACTTTCTCTGATTGGGTGCTCCTTGTATCTTTGTGTATTTGCCTGATAGTTGTTTTCACATTGGTGAGAGTATTTCCGAAAAAAAAAACCGCAAGAAAGGAGAAAACTTTGTTACCCAAGAGAAAAATTTTAAGTAAAATAAAGACAAGTTTTCATGACGCGTCCCCGGCCATTCCTAGTCTGTCATTGTTCTGTCACTGGTTTGTCATTGATCTGTCATTGTTCTCCCGTCTCATCCATAGAGCGTTGTATTTTCAGCCCCGCTTTAGGGCTCTCGACCTACTGCTCTGTTGGTTTCTGTCTTTCGAGTTCTGTCCCCATCTGTCCTCCCGAAATCGCTTGGAAACCTCCGTCGACCTTCATGCCTGGTTACGACCCAAAATCGCGACCAGGAATTTTACCATCAAATTTCAGATCCGAAAGCGATCGGACCCGATTTCGGGTATTGTAAACTAGCCTTAAATAAAATGGTTGTTAATACTTACTCACCTCTATCAATGGATAAGCACTTTCATTATATATTTGCTCAGTGGTTGAATTTACCGAGTAGGCCCCGTCAAATGTGAATGTCTTCGGAGGAGCAGAGTTGTCCTCTGGATTCATAATAGAGCAAGAAGAGTGTTCGGAATCGATCACCACGACGCTCTGGAGGAAAAAAAAAATACAATATATAAGTCAATTATAAATTATAATAGTACGCAAACAAATTTATTCCAGGAATATTCCAGGTGCGGAATATTCTAGGTCATTAGCGCCGACATCCAGTGTGCTGCGAGGAATTTTCCCAGCGAGCCCTGAGATGAGAAAATTCCTGCCGGAGGTGGGAATCGAACCCACCATCTCCCGCTTATGAATCCACGGCGCTAGCCACTAGACCAGGGGAGACCTCTCCAGGTGCCTGTTACCCACAAACTTCGATATCTATTTAGGGGATATACATTATGTGCATTAAGATTCCTTGGCGAAAAATGGCATATGTTCAAACATCTAAAAGAACATCGTTGCCTCCTGGAATACACTCGGGATTTCTAATTTCTCTTATATTCCCTGTGCCAAAGACCAAACCATTACTTCCACCTCCACGGGGTTCAAATAATAATAATTGCACTTATTTTCATTAGTTGGAGAAATAGTAGAATATACGTCAAGGATTTCAAAAGACTTATGTTGTTGTTTTAAATTGCTCTTTAACAACCTTATTCAGCTAACAAACACTAATATTGGCTCAATTTCGTTCAGGGATGAATTACTGAAACATGAATTTATTTACATAATCTGCAAGCAACGCCTTGTGGATTTTATTCGACGATGAGGAGATTGTTTTCTTCAGAAACTCATTACCAATGTGTACCAAAGCCCGCACATCTTTACTGTTGAGATTCCATATACAAGACGTTTCTTCCTGCTGTCGTATTCTACATCTACCAAGGACCGTCGGTATTGCCTGAGGTAACTGCTATAAGGACAAGACCCCAGAGCTAATTCTTACAGAGGAGCCCGATATATGACAAAGTCCGCCATTCCTTTCTGTTAGGATATCAGAAGGCGGCCGACATAAGCTGAACTCCTGCTGAGAGACCCGAAACAACGAAAGGCGCACCACCTCTTGCTTTGGGATATCGGATGGACGCCAAAGCGCCGCCTTCTCAGGTGACATCAACGCTACAGTCTGCAGAGGGAGGAACGTGTCAATACACTAATGTCCGATTCCTATGATAATCCTAGCACGTGTCCTGTGTTATTCCTTGTATCATTTAGAAGGATTAGGAGAGAAACAGTTAATATCTTGTGTTCCTATTCCGTGAATAATTTACACCTCCTACAATAACAAGTCGAAGAACAACGAGATATTATGCCCTATAATGCACAGTGAGAAATTGACAGTAGCCAAGTAGTAAGTGGAAATTGCTTACTTTTCGAGTACCGTCAGTTTTGGATGGGCGATTCTATTATTAACGCGGTTCTCATTTAATTACCTTGTTTTACTGAAATATTATTTTTTCAGGAATACAGAGACAAAAAAACAACGGCCATGTGAAAGGAACCGACACTTTAGAATTGTAAGCACCTACGTCAACAAGTGCGATCAATTTATTAAAAGTACCCCATAAGGTCTCGTATGCGCTGAGAGAACAATTTGATCGTGCAACCACAAAGAGCAATAGGATTAACACTAAATTTGTAATTCGTGCCTCACAAAACGTTCGTCTTCCCAAACCGAAAGTCCTAATATTGTTAGTCGTATTCCAATGTGCCTTGTTCTGAAATACTTGTCCAAGTGTATATTCCTAGGTCAATATGTAGTGTGGGGAGTGGAAACAAACACTGAAGCCTATAAAAGGAAGTCTGATAAGGAAGGGCTGGTCAGTTTTTCTTCCACAAGCGGCATTGACCTAACTTGACCAACGCAGGGCCTATCGACCGGCCATTTCACTAATAACTGACCTTGCTGGCTACAACAAAGCAAACTGCCGGAGGCCAGGAAATACTTATGAATATTTAAGTGGATCGAACGAATTATTTTCCTACTAACTTGAGAGTTGCCTGCGAAACTATTAGATCTCCGTTACTTTACATTTTCGGCGATTTGATGAAAATTGGATATTGTTGGTTGTTGTTCAGTTGTTTCTGTATGCAGGCATTCAAACATATAAGACATACACATGTTAATTTGTGTTTAAAGAGTGTTTCTTTCCTCCCTATAGAAACCTGAGGTCCCGACCTAAACCATTAACGTTTGGTGACTCACAAGATGGAAAAATACGGTTATTTCAATATGTTTCATATTTCTATACACGGCACTGCGGGGCCCACGGAGGAGATGCTAGATTTCGAATCGCGCTTGAAATGTTGTCGCGGAAGTGTTTCAGCAAAGGGCTTTCTGGTCGAATTGTCTACTTCACCATGCTCTTTGGAAAGGGTTGTAACCTGAAGGCAGTCAGAAGTAGATGCGCCGAAATATTTCATATATATATATATATATATATATATATATATATATATATATATATATATATATATATATATATATATATGGAGGCGAGGTTAGCTCAGTAGTAGAGCACTGGACTAATAAGTTGGAGGACCTGAGTTCAAATCCCGAGCAAGCACTAAAGATTTTTTTCTTCTAGTGTCTTCGTTCATGGGTTGAATTCGGCCCTGACCGTCCCTAGACCAACCCATCCTTTAATTAATTTAATAATGGGTACCTTGGGTGCTAATGACTCTAGCAGTCGCAGCAGCCAAGGGGAAAATCAGGCGGCCGGAGCATAGTATTGACAACACTATCTCCCTAGTGTGCCGTATGGTCATGAATCAGATACCTCTATAGTATCTGCCTCTCAGGGCCCTCGAGGCCTGTTACGGGACTGATTTTATATATATATATATATATATATATATATATATATATATATATATATATATATTTGACTATTCACTCTAACAGTCACAAAAGAAATGGCTTTGAAACCTATATATCTGTACCCCGGAGGTAAAGGACACCATGCACATATTTGTAATTGTTCAGGAGAGCCAATTTACTACAACTTTAAACTATTAAAATTTGTTTCTTTTTTGCTAATAGAAACAGTTTAAAGACGATTTTTCGAATTGTTATTGCCATTGATAAATAATTGAAACTATTGATCATAGTGAAACAAAACTAAGTCCTCCTCATGATGTCATTTAACTCTAATTAAAACGGACATGATTTTATTTTTTACTGACTTATCTTAGTTTTTTATGGGGGCAAGACATAGTGCTTTATACCATGCTATGGGTAAAAAAAATCCACATTAAGAACATGTTGTTAAGTCAATTTAATAAAATATTGGACATAATGTCTTTTACCTCCGGAGTACAGATATTTAACTGTGTTAAAGAATATTGGATAACAATTTGTTATTTAGGAGATGGATATAGTTAGTCGTTGCAGAGATAAGCAGACAAGGTATAGTTGGGATTCGGCAAGGAGAAAAAAAGTCCGACTCGCAGGAACTGCATCATCTTTGCGCGGTTCCGTTCTTATATCTAGACTCATTTAAAATGATTAAAATAGAAGCTGTTATTATTTTGGGTCCACATTTCTAGAAAGCATGAAGATTAGATAGTTAGCCGTCGAGGTGATAAGTAAAGATGGAATGGTTGGGATTCGGCTAAAGAAACCTCAATACGATTTTTGTTAAAAAAATCTATATTTAGGACGTTTTGGCTACTCATTGGTAGCCTTCGTCAGCAATGAAAGTGCCGGGAGGCAGAGGAGGACCAAAGTTGACAGTTCCATCTTTACTTTCAAGAAAGGTCTTATTTACGATCTTACCTGCATGGGTTCCCGCCCTAGGAAGGACCCCGCTAGGCATTTGAAAAACTATATCTTGGAAATCCATATCTCTAAGATTAAATTGTTTTTCTTATTTTTCTTAACCTGATTTATTATCAAATACATTATCCAACTGTAAGCAGTCAAAAAATAACAAGGAATAAAAACAGACAAAAAGAACAGTTCGAATCAGCGAAATCAATTACTTTAAAGTTTTAAGCACTTATTTCTCCGATTGACATCGTCTATCGTAAAACTTTCATCAGAACCTTTTTTGTAGAGCATTTAGTAAGCTTTCTAATGGTATTCTTTCGTTTACCAAATTCTTAACCTTTTTCGAGATATTAAGGAAAATATACAAAGTTACCAAAACTTTTTATGTCTGTTAATAAATTATTTTATTCTAACCCTTCCTTAACTCCAAACGTAACCAAAATTTCAACATATTAGTTTTAATGAAAGTACAACATGCAAAAAATGTTTCAACTGAATCCCATGATTCTAAGTACCCAAACCAAAAACGGTATTCAAAAACTATTTTTCCAATTTTCTCGAAAACGGTTAAAGCTATCGCCTTGAAAATGGTTTCATTCGTTTTCCTAGCCCAAGAAGCCTATAAATAAATTGTTTTTCTTATTTTTCTTAACCTGTTTTATTTTCAAATACATTATCCAACAATAAGCAATTAAAAAATAACAAGGAATAAAAAACAGACAAAAAGAACAGTTCGAATAAGCGAAATCAATTACTTTAAAGTTTTAAGCTCTTATTTCTCCGATTGACATCGCCTAATCAAAACTTTCATTAGAACCTTTTTTTTAGAGCATTTAATAAGCTTTCTAATGGTATTCTTCCGTTTACCAAGATTTTCAACCTTTTTCGAGATATTAAGGAATGTAAACAAAGTTACTAAAACTTTTTATGTCTGTTAATAAAATATTTTATTCTAACCCTTCCTTAACTCCAAACGTAACCAAAATTTCAACGTATTAGTTTTGATGAATGTAGAGCATGCAGAAAATGTTTCAACTGAATCCCATGATTCTAAGTACCCAAACCAAAAACGGTATTCAAAAAATATTTTTCCAATTTTCTCGAAAACGGTTAAAGCTATCGCCTTGAAAATGATTTCATTCGTTTTCCTAGCCCAGGAATCATATAAAACGAGTACTTAGAAGCTTATGAACTCAAAAACGTAAGCGTTACGATTTTTTTTGCGCGAATTTCGCCCCAAACGCCACCTTCCAGTAGGCGGATTTTGCTGGTTAACGAACTTGACCTTTCAAATTGGACGAAGGATTTTTTTACCAAATTTCATCAAAATCGGACCATTCGTCTTCTATCTAGAGAGCGAACAGACATATATATATATATATATATATATATATATATATATATATATATATATATATATATATAAATATATACATATATATATATATATATATACAAATTTAAACCACCGTTATTTTCGGTCTCTAGGGGTTCTGAAACGCGAAATTTTCTAGTCGGCACTTCCGGATTGTTTCATTGTATCAACCCTATAAGCGGGGTTCCTCCCTATGGGGGAGGGAGGAACCGCGCTAAAAACTAACATTTTTATAAAGAACATTTTTATATTGTGAGAAAATCAATCTATTCTATAGGTGAATACAATTTATAATAATCAATATACATTATATTATAAATTGTATTCACCTATAGAACAGATTGAGTTTCTCACAATATGAAAAAGTTCTTTATAAAAATGTTAGTTTTAGTACTGTTTTACTTACTACTTTCAACATACTGTTTACTTTCCAACTACCGCATTTTCATTGTTTAATAATAAGATTGGTTCTAATCATTGTCATGATGTATATAATACGCTCATTTCTGCCTGTTTTTTTTTGTTTTTTTTACTTATAATTTGTATGTATTTTTTAGCTGAAGAAGGCTGCCAATGTGCAGCCGAAACGTCCAAATACAGATTTCTTCCTGAAAGTCTGACGTTTTTTCTCCTAGCCGAATCCCAACAATACCTTGTCTGCGAATTTGTTATTGATTTCGGACACTCGAACACCTGTTGGTTCGAATTCCACACATGGTAGACGGTGTCTTGAACGTGTATCTAAAAAAATGTCTTGGCTTAGGCAGCTACCTACGGATCATTTGACAATACTGTTAGCAATTTTCTAATAGATACTCTGCTGCAGTAGCTTTTTTTTTTATTTTTTATTTATTTTTTTAAACTGCGAAACAACACTCTTGGGCTATTAACGCCGGGCTATCTAAAGGATGCCATTCTTTTATAATGCCAACAGCACGTGGTCGGTCACCCATTCAAGTACTGGCCACGCCCGACGTTTCTTAACTTCGGTGATCAACGGAAACCGGTGCATCCAACGTGGCTAAGGCCGTTGGCAAGGAGCGATGTTATTAGACTTAATCTTGCCAATGTACACGACAATATTCTAAAATTAGAACATACCTTAAGAGGTTCAGATAGTGAAATTAATATATTTTATTCCATTATTGGCGCCTTCTCAAATGACGGAATCAATAATATGGGAAAAAATAAACAAATTATTTTACTTAAATATTTATACTGCATCGTATCTCAATAAGTAATTTTAAAGGTTCCGCGTGTCCGATGTCAACGACATACTGAGTATCGATTTATCATATTATCAGCAGTATTATCACACGAGAAGTATCCATAATTCCCCCTCGGATGGATATAGATAAATGCAGGGGCTGATTGTAATCCCTATCATAAATTTTAAAGGATACATTGTTACAAGGGAATATTACTAGACATGAATATAGAAATAAATAAATTTATGAAGATTGTTGAAGGGCATATTCATAAAGTATGGGTAAAAATAAGATGGAAAGTGAACCTTCCAAATTAATTTTTATTATACAATTTAATGCAAAGTTTCGGACGACATTGTCCTTCTTCGGCCATAATACTACAATTTCTCGATTTTAAGTAATATTAGTTTTAAACGATCACAAAGTTTATATTTGTATTAATAATTATGATCATTTTGATACTTTTTTAAACTCTCTCTCAATTTTTAAATTTCTTCAAATATCTAGATAGCGTTTTATCTATTAAACTTGGTTGTAAACTAGTCATTCAAAAGCTTATCGTCCCTTAGGAGAGAAAAAAGGTTTCACTAGATTTTTCACTTCAAATTACCTTTAAAATCTGTACATGGCAAAGGCGTAGAATCTACGATTTGTTTGTTTGAGAGTTTTGTTTTTAAAAAAAAGTATTTTGGCACCAAGTGTTACCAATATCAGACCATTTCTGACCCTGCTAAAGTAAAAGCTGGCAAATATATATAAAAAAATTTGAAGCACCTATATTTTTTTGACCTATGGTGTCTTCGGCACTAAGCGTTATTAAAGTAATCCAAGTCCAAAAACACATTTTAAAATGAAATTATTTTTTTAATTTTAATAAAAACTTTATATATTATTTTTTTAATTTTAATAAAAACAATAAGAATGAAGACATAAAATTTTATATTAAAGGATGAAATTTCGGGAAATTAATGAATTACCTTGCATTTTAGAGAAAGTTCCCGGCTGTTCATAGGACGACATCTTACTATTACCTTCACACACTCCGCCATTACTCATTGGTTCACCTGTTTATGTTTTTTGACATCAAGAGTTCTGATGCTGGAAAGAAAGAAAATATTAGAAAATTGAAATATTAGGTAAATGTTTTAAGTAATTAAACACACACTCGTGTATTTATATACTAGCAGTGCTTGCGTCTTCGTCCGCGTGGATAGTGACTTAGCGCTGAAAATTTTGGATATGTCTTTTGGTTTATTTTGGATAATGGGTATTTTAAAAAAATCTACTTTACAGTAATGGTTCTCTATACACGACATTAGTCTTCGAGAATTAGATACTCAGTGACACGGAAGACTTTAAAAAAGTCCGACTCGCAGGAACTGCAGCATCTTAGCGCGGTTCCGTTCATGTCCCTAGTGCCATTTGATAAACTTAGAAAGGAAATAAACTTTTTTTTTTTTTTTTATTATATCTCGTGAAAATTGTCAAAATCCTCTCGAACATCTCGAATAAAAGTGATATTAAGGCGTCCGGGAGACCGACAGTAGCTTTTACACAGAAGCGGAAATTACACAATCCGGCTCTCATTCTAAAGCAAAGCTCTATAAATCAATACAAAATATGCCTAATCAAGCCTTTCTAGTGAATACAGAAGCATGGGCGTATATGAGGGGGGGCTGAGGGGGCTGCAGCCCCTCCCGAAATTTTGAATTGATGATAAAAACTTCTCGTAAAACCCTTAAAAAAAATTAAATAAGATCACTTAGTTCATAAAACATATTTTATTTTACGTGTAATAGCGTTTTAGTTGCCTAAAACTATTCCAAGCTCTAAATATTTAGTATTCCATACCCTGGAAATGGTCTGAGCCCCCCCCCCCCGAAATTGTTTTTATATACGCCCATGTACAGAAGGATCAAGAAGAAGTACACAAGATTGAGTAGAATACCCTGCCTAATATAGCCTATATAGAATAATATGCCGAATAAAGCCTATCTAGTAAATACACAAGGACAAATAAAAGTCTTGACGAATAACAAGTCAAGAAAAAAAACTTTATTTAACAAAATAAAACAAAGTTTAGTTGCCCAAGTACAATAGAATAATATACCTAATTAAGTCTATGGAGTAGACACAAATGGACCAAAAACAAGTCTTGTGGAATACTGTTTTTTTTTCTAATTAAATATTTTTTATCAATATTTAGTATATAACCTTTGTTGAAAACTATTGATTGCTAATTGATGAATCGGTTTACAACTAAGTAGTCTTTATGAATATTTAGTATATAACCTTATGTTTGGATCTGAGTTTTTGGGGTGCTCTCCGCCTAGGCTTTGTGTTTGTGTCGGCAGATACCTGGGGTATAGTTACAGCTCTTGAGGATTAACTCTTAGCAGGTAAATTTCCTGCGGCCCCCTTGTTTCTACGGGCATTGAACCGCCATATTCGCTCATAGTATCTAACCGTTGTGAAGTTTATTTTTTGGATTTAGGACTTAATATACGTATGTAGACTAAATCATAGCAAGAAGTAATCCTCCGTCGTCGGTTCTTAACTATGTAGACTCGCTAATATTATCCAATCTTAGACACATCGTATTTAAAATCCACAGCAAAAACACGACATTTCATCAGAATCCCCTGCTGAATAAAACTTATATAGAATAATATGCAAAATAAAGCCTATCTAGTGGATAAAAATAGAGGAAAAAAGCCGTTCGTGGTGGTAGAAAATCTTAAAAGTATTTCGCTCAGAAATCTCCGAAATATTGTCACTAATTTTACGTATCCTGTTTTATAGCCAAATAGATTTATATTCTATAATCAATAAGAAAAACCTATTAACAATAAAAAACTATGGGTAACAGATGAAAATAGGGAATACCAAGTATAATTCTAAAGACCGAAATCAACACCAGTACTGTAATCTAGATATTCATACGGCATCTTCGAATTCTAACAAACAAAATATTGATTCTAATTATACGTATCCTATTTTATTGACAAATACATTTGACTACTACAAGCAATTAAAAACACTAGGGAATATGCCAAAGAACTCGGAGTAGGAGCCTCGACAGTTTCAAGACATTTGAAGGAAATCGACAAATCCAAAACGGACATTTCATACGGTACAGCCTGATATATTTCTAACAATGAATTGTTTTTCTTGTTTTAATTAATCTGTTTTATTGTTAAATAAATTATCCAACTATAAGCAATGAATAAACAACAAGGAATAAAAACAAACAAAAAGAACCGTTCGAATAAACGAAATCAATTACTTCAAAGTTTAAGCACTTATTTCTCCGATTGACATAGCCTAACCAAAAATTGTTTCAGAATCTTTTAGCACTTTCCTCCGAAGGAAAGTAGCTATTGAGGTTGGACTCATGACGGAATTTTTGAAAAATGTCTTCAAATCTTTATGGATCCTACCTAGTAGACACCGAAAATGACCCCCGTTAAAATGTATATATATCTATATATATATATATATATATATATATATATATATATATATATATATGCATATATATATATATATATATATATATATATATATATATATATATATGTCTGTTAACACGATAGCGGCCAGAGTTTTTGTTTCTTCGTCACGAAACTTGGTATATAGCATTCAATTAGCAAACGATTGAACGAGTTCGTTAACCACCAAAGTCGGTCCACCGGAAGGGGGGGGGGGGTTTACCCCGAACCCAAAACACTTATTTGACTATGTCAGCCGTAATATTTGTTATAATTCAACGAAACTTGGTATTCGTAGTGTTAATATAGAGAGAAAAGTGAGATATAAAAATGAACTAAATCGGTTCATTAGAAGGGGGGTTTACTCCGGACCCACAATACCAATTCGCCACTACCAGCCGTGATTTTTGGTATATTTCGACGAAACTCGGTATACGTAGTGCTAATCCACAGGTAAATATGTGTTGTAAAAATAAACGAAATCGGTTCATTAGGAGGGGGGTTTACTCCCGACCCACAATACCAATTCGCCACTACCAGCCGTGATTTTTAGTATATTTTGACGAAACTCGGTATTCGTAGTGGTAATCTACAGGTAAATATGTGTTGTAAAAATAAACTAAATCGGTTCATTAGAAGGGGGGGGGGGTTTACTCCGGACCCAAATTCCTAATATACTCATACCGGTCGTAATTTCTGCTGTATTGTAACGAAACGCGGTATACGTCGTGGGTAACTCATGAGAAAGAAGTGTTGTAAAAATGAGCTGAATCGGTCAATCGGAAAGCGGGGGTTTAATTTGTAATATATTTGAATAGAAAAGCCCGCAGACGTAGGTTCACAAAGCCGCCGCAAGGAGCGCTTTCTACCACTAGAGGGACTGTATCCTGTTCCTGCGTTAGATCAAAATACGATAATATGAGGATTTTTGTATTTATTTCGTAGTGTAGTAGGTACCATGTGTAAACATAACTCTGAAAGCAAATTAATAATTGATCAGTTACTCATTACAAATTTAAAAGAGAACTATTCGTGTTTTTATTTCATTTATGTAGGATATTTTAAGCAAATTGTTCTGGAAAGCAGTCTACACTACCCAAATTCTGAGGAAAGTGCTTAGTTATGCAGCTCCTGCGTGACGGACTTTTTTGTAGAACATTTTGTAAGCTTTCACATGGTAACCCTCCGTTTACCAATATTCCTAACCGTCTTCGAGATATTAGGGAATGTATACGAAGTTCCCAAAACATTTCATGTCTGTTAATAAAATATTTTATTCTAATCCTTCCTTAACTCCAAACGTAACCAAAATTTTAACATATTAGTTTTGATGAAATTCAAACATGCAGAAAATGTTTCAACTGAATCCCATAATTTTAAGTATCAAAATCAAAGACAAAAAGAACAGCTCGAATAAGCGAAATCAATTACTTTAAAGTTTTAAGCACTTATTTCTCCGATTGACATCGCCTAATCAAAACTTTCATTACAACCTTTTTTGTAGAACGTTTAGTAAGCTTTCTAATGGTATGCTTCCGTTTCCCAAGATTCTCAACCTTTTTCGAGATATTAAGGAAAGTATACAAAGTTACCAAAACTTTTTTATGTCTGTTAATAAAATATTTTATTCTAACCCTTCCTTAACTCCAAACGCAACCAAAATTTCAAAATATTAGTTTTAATGAAAGTAGAACATGCAGTAAATGTTTCAACTGAATCCCATGATTCTGTACCCAAACCAAAAACGGCATTCAAAAATTATTTTTTCAGTTTTCTTGAAAACGGTTAAAGCTATCGCCTTGAAAATGGTTCCATTCGTTTTCCTAGCCCAAGAAGCCTATAAAAAGAGTACTTACAAGCTTATGAACTCAAAAAAGTCCGACTCGCAGGAACTGCCTCATCTTAGCGCGGTTCCGTTCTTATCCCTAGTCTAATTTCGAAAGATTAAAATAGAAGCAGTTATTATTTTGTTGAGAGGAGATCGTTGACCGTTGATGATGCAAGGTAGGGATTGTCCGGGTTAGGTCACTGCTACTTAATAATACATACCCCATATGTGTAGGTATGTGGGCATATATATGTACATATGTGTGCGTGTATATGTGTATGTGTATATGCATATATATAAATATATATATATTATATATGTATATATATATATATATATATATATATATATATATATATATATTTACATAGATATGTGCATATATTAGTGTTAAATATGTCCTACTTGTATTTACAGCCCTGATGAAGGCTTGAAGTTCAAGCCGAAACGTCGGCACAATAAAACCATTTTTACGATAAAATGTAGTTTTATTAAGTAGCAGTGACCGAACCCTGACAGTTATATTTTGGTTCCACCAGTCTTGAAAGGTAGGATTTACAATCTGACCTGGAAGGGTCGGCAACACTAGAAACCGTCCCGCTAGTTACAAGGTCTTGGAATCTTGGAAATCTATATTTCTAACAATAAATTGTTTTTGTTATTTTACTTAACCTGTTTTATTTTCGAATACATTATCCAACTATAAGCAATTAAAAAATAACAAGGAATAAAATACAGACAAAAAGAACACTTCGAATAAGCGAAATCAATTACTTTAAAGCTTTAAGCTCTTATTTCTCCGATTGACATCGCCTAATCAAAACTTTCATTAGAATCTTTTATGTAGAGCATTTAATAAGCTTTCTAATGGTATCCTTCCGTTTACCAAAATTCTCAACAGTTTTCGAGATATTAAAGAAAGTTCCCAAAATTTATATTATTTCTAGCAACAGAAAATTGGCCTCATTTTTCATATCCTGTTTTACACACAAAATTTTCGCAACATAAGAAATTACAAAAATAAAAAGCAATAAAAAACGAAGGGAAAGAGACAAAAATTACAACAAGGACGACAAAAAACCCGTTCATAAGAACAAAACAGACGTATTTGAAGTTTTAAGCACTTATTTCTCCGATTGACATAACCTAATCAAAAATAGTTATAGAATCTTTTTTGTAGAGAATTCAGTAAGCTTTCAAATAGTTTCTATCCACTTACCACGATTTCCCAACCGTGTTCGAGATATTAATGAAAGTATACGAACTTCCCAAAACTTTTCATGTCTGTTCATAAAATATTTTATTCTAACCCTTCCTTAACTCCAAACGTAACAAAACTTTCATCATATTAGTTTTAATGAAAGTAGAACATGCAGATAAAGTTTCAACTGAATCCCATGATTCTAAGTACCCAAACCAAAAACGGTATTCAAAAAATATTTTTCCAATTTTCTCAAAAACGGTTAAAGTTATCGCCTTGAAAATGGTTTCATTCGTTTTCCTAGCCCAGGAATCATATAAAACGAGTACTTAGAAGCTTATGAACTCAAAAACGTAAGCGTTACGATTTTTTTTGCGCGAATTTCGCCCCAAACGCCATCTTCCGGTAGGCGGATTTCGCTGGTTAACGAACTTGACCTTTCAAATTGGACGACGGATTTTTGTACCAAATTTCATCAAAATCGGACCATTCGTCTTCGAGCTAGAGAGCGAACAGACAAATATATATATATATATATATATATATATAAATAAATATATACATATATATATATATACAAATTTGAACCACCATCATTTTCGGTCTCTAGGGGTTCTGAAACGCAAAATTTTCTAGTCGGCACTTCCGGATTGTTTCATTGTATCAACCTTATAAGCGGGGTTCCTCCCTATGGGGGAGGGAGGAACCGCGCTAGAAACAAACTTATTATATGTATAGATATATCTCATATCTATACATATAATAAAATTCTAACGGATCGCTGTTTGTACGTGGAAGATGCATGGGAAAGAATACTATTGGGGGCCTTGATCTATGCAATTGTACCCAAAACAATGATTTTTGTCTGTTTGTCTGCATGACTACTGTCTGTCAGACACTCTATACACACTAGGGCTTAACAATCCTTAAGGAGAGCTTAGTGGCTCTGTCACGTTTTAGCAATCCTAGCAGCCTGTATGCTTGGTCCCCGATGGTTATACGCCTAATATCGTGTATAAATAAATAAAGCCTTTATTGCATAAGAGGAACAATACAAACAAAAAACTATTTCCAAAAAAATAACCAAAATAAAAAATAATAAAAATTTAAATTCTTTTCCTTTTGAATTACTATTTACAATATTTACAAATACATGTTTCTCATGCAGGCCTCCCCTTGATGGAGGTAATGGTCTAACTTCCCTGGAGACCAACCCAACTAGGAAGTGGAGTTCCCTGTTTCTTCCAACACTGCTTTCTATTTGTCTTTGTTCCTGGCAACGTTCATCCAATTCGGACCAGCAACGGACTTGAAGACATCACTCCAACGCCTACATGGTCTTCCTCGTCTCCTCCTTAAGTTAAGCGGAATCCATTCCGTAGCCTTCAGGGTCCACCTGCTATCCTACAATCTGGCAAGATGACCAGCCCATTTCCACTTAATTTTCTTTATATGCAGGCCTATATCTGTCACTCCAGATTCTTGCCGCATAAATGAACCCCTGACTTTATCTCGTCTCCTGTAGTTCATCATTCTTCTAAGGACGGAGTTTTGCCACACTACTAGCTTGGATTCTTGCTCCTTGGTCAGTGCCCAGGTTTGGCAGCCGTAGCTCACAGAAGGGAGAACACAGCTTCCGAACACCATCTTCTTGTTATCGTGTATAGAGAAGCATAAATGTGTGAGACATTCTACAAGATATTGGAAATAAAATTCACACTTTTTGTAACAAAATTTAATGCATTTTAATAAACACAGATTAAATAACATATGATTTTTTTTATTTTTTATTTATTTAGAGAAATACATAAAAAGTCAGATTATTGAAAAGCCAAAAGTCTCTGCACGTAGGGAAATTATCAAAGATAAGGGACTTTATAGACTACGTTCCACCCCTGACATTCCCTAGCTAATCTTGACAACTCAGTGCTAATTCTGTGCCAAACCAGTTATTGATATTTACACCATATTTCCATTTCTTCCCCCTTCATCTCCTCACATTTGAGAATGATTTTATTCTCTAAAGCCTCCATGGTTTCCACTGCCTCACTATAGACCTATGTATTTAATTTTTCCCATAAATAGAAGTCCATTGGTGTTAGGGCTTCGAGGAGGTCACCTTACCGGCTCATACCGCCCAATTCACCTGTCTTCATAGTTTCTAATGTGTAGGGACCGGATTCTTAGGTTTTCACCTATTTTTTTCCTTTCTCCTAAACATGATATTGATAGAAGGTAGGGATTGTCGGGGTGACCTTGCATCATCTACGGTCAACGATCTCCTCTCAATGATATTGATATGTTTTAGCGCGGTTCCTCCCTCCCCCATAGGGAGGAACCCCGCTTATAGGGTTGATACAATGAAACAATCCGGAAGTGCCGACTAGAAAATTTCGCGTTTCAGAACCCCTAGAGACCGAAAATAACGGCGGTTCAAATTTGTATATATATATATATATGTATATATTTATATATATATATATATATATATATATATATATATATATATATATTTGTCTGTTCGCTCTCTAGCTAGAAGACGAATGGTCCGATTTTGATGAAATTTGGTATAAAAATCCTTCGTCCAATTTGAAAGGTCAAGTTCGTTAACCAGCAAAATCCGCCTACTGGAAGATGGCGTTTGGGGCGAAATTCGCGCAAACAAAATCGTAACGCTTACGTTTTTGAGTTCATAAGCTTCTAAGTACTCGTTTTATATGATTCCTGGGCTAGGAAAACGAATGAAACCATTTTCAAGGCGATAGCTTTAACCGTTTTCGAGAAAATTGGAAAAATAATTTTTGAATACCGTTTTTGGTTTGGGTACTTAGAATCATGGGATTCAGTTGAAACATTTTCTGCATGTTCTACTTTCATCAAAACTAATATGTTGAAATTTTGGTTACGTTTGGAGTTAAGGAAGGGTTAGAATAAAATATTTTATTAACAGACTTAAAAAGTTTTGGTAACTTTGTATATTTTCCTTAATATCTCGAAAAAGGTTGAGAATCTTGGTAAACGAAAGAATACCATTAGAAAGCTTACTAAATGCTCTACAAAAAAGGTTCTGATGAAAGTTTTGATTAGGCGATGTCAATCGGAGAAATAAGTGCTTAAAACATTAAAGTAATTGATTTTGCTTATTCGAACTGTTCTTTTTGTCTGTTTTTATTCCTTGTTATTTTTTAATTGCTTATAGTTGGATAATGTATTTTACAATAAAACAGATTAGGCAAAATAAGAAAAACAATTCATTGTTAGAAATATAGCTTGCCAAGAGAAAAAGATTCGTTGACGTCTTTTGAATATTTTCAATTGCCTTTATGCTGTTGGTTTTTTTATTTTATTTTTTAATTGATTTTATCTGTAGAATTATTACTATAGTAAAAGAACACAGGAATGTGTGAAAATATTTGATATTTTCCAATTCATTGAAACGTATGAAATGATATTTGATATTTATTTATTAAGAGTTTCGCAACTTTTGGCGACTTGCTCTTTAACATACATCAAGATATTACAAAATACTTTTTGCACATTGTATATATAACAAGTCAGTACATTTTATGAGGATAGCTAGTACATTAGTGAGCTAATTAATAATAACAATAACATGTTTTATATAATATATTTCACAATAACAATACGGTAATATGATAGATATTAAATAGAGTGTGAAGAGGGGGAAAAAAAAAAAAAAAAAAAAAAAAAAAAAAAAAAAAAAAAAAAAAAAAAAGTGGGGGGGAGGGTAGAAGAGGTAAGATTATATTGGAGATAGGGCTTTATATTTAAATGTAGGTTAATTAACTTAATTTCTTAAAAATGTAAATGATTTTATAAAGGCTATTTCGTTCATTATTTTAAATTAACTTTAGGAGGTAAATTGGAGATAAGGCTAGATTTTTGAATATAGGTTAATTGTCTTTAAGTGAGTTAGTATGGTGTTAATATGTGGACTATTTTCGGCAAGTAAGTCGTGTAAGTCATGAGGAATTGTTAGGTAGTCTCGTAATCTGCAGTCAGTAAGTATGTGTTTAACTGTTAATGTCTCGTTACAACATGCGCATACAGGTCTGTCTTGTCGTTCCATTAGATAGGAGTGCGTTAGTAAACTGTGTCCTAAGCGAAGTCTTGTAATAATAACTTGGTCTCGTCTTGTTAGGTTTTCTCTTGACCAGGGTATTATTGTATTTTTTATTTCCCGCAGTTTGCTTTGAGAGTTAGTCCATTCTGTCTGCCAGTCGTTTACTGTCTTATTTTCAGCTAGTTTGCATAGGTCAGTTGCTGTCATTTTGTTCAGGTCAGGTGTAGGTCTTTGAGTTGCAGTTTTCGCTAGTAAGTCTACTGTAGTGCTCTGTGAAATCCCTTCATGTCCAGGTAACCAAAACATAGTGATATGTCTGTTCTTTGTTTGTAGTTGGAATAATTGTGTAAAAATCTCTATGACAATAGGGTGTGTGCTGTAAATGTTTGTCATTGAGTGTAAGGAGCTTAATGAGTCAGTGCATATTGTTATGTCGTTCGTGTCTGTATCTTCAATGTTTTTGAGTTCTAAAAGGATTGTGTGTAGTTCTGCTGTGTAAACAGTAGTGTGATCGGGTAATCTTATGTGATAGGATTCGTTTCTTGTGATGGCGGCAGCGCCAGTCCCGTAGTTAGTTTTTGATCCGTCCGTAAATATGTACTGAGTGTTGTTATTTTGCCTGAACAGGGAGTTGAATACGTTTTTGTAGTGTGTCGAAGAAGTTGGGTCTGATTTTTTGTATTTTGTCAGTGTTAAGTCTAGTTTAAGGTTTTTCAGTCGCCATGGAGGTATCTCAGTAATGTTATTTGTGTGAACAGGTGTTTGGAAGAGAGTTAGGTCGCTGTGATTGTCTTCAGTTCGTAATGAGAGTGGCTTTTGCTTAACGTTTCTTTCGGTGTATTTTTCGGAGTATTGGTTATATAAAAACTCAGTGACGCATGGCGTTCCAATAGCTTTACATTTCAATACGAATTTATTACATATCATTCGACGTCTGTACTGCAGTGGAGGTTCACCAGCTTCGGCACATAAGCTTTCTGCTGGGCTAGATCTAAATGCACCGCTGACAATTCTTAGTGCTGTGTTCTGTATTGTGTCAAGTAGTTTCAAGGTGGTTGGGCTGGCAGAAGAATAAGCTATACATCCGTAATCGAGAAGCGATCTGGTAAAAGACCGGTACAGAGTAAGCATCGTAAATTTGTCAGCTCCCCATTTTGTGCTACTGAGAACTCTCAAAAAATTCAAAGATTTTTTGGATTTTTTAAGGAGCTCTTTCAAATGGGGCAACCACGTTAATTTTTTGTCCAGTGTTAGTCCGAGGAATTTGAGTGTTTCTGTATGTTGAATGTGTGTTTGATGTACTGTAAGGTGGGGGGCTGGAAGATTTCTTTTCCTTGTAAAAACAATATATTTTGTTTTGTCTCTGGAAAACCTGAAACCCGTTTTACCACTCCACTTTTCTAATTCTGTAAGTGTACTTTGTATGTGTTGTTCAGCGGTGTGAATTCGTTTGGATGAGCTGTATATAAGTAGATCGTCAGCATACATGCAAAATTTTACTCCTGGGGTGATACACTGATGGACAGAATGATACACTGATGGACAGTATGAAATGAAGTGTCGGTAGAAGAGGATTCTAGGGTCTTGCGGACCTGACCCCAGGTATAGCCAGCCATAAAACCCTTTGAACAAAGGCCGAGGAAAATATTATCTGTTTCTATTCTATGCTTTTCAAATGAGAATAGGGATATGAACAGGAACCGGGGTCTCCCGTGGTCTAATGGCTAGCGCCTTGGATTCATAAGCGGGAGATGGTGGGTTCGATTCCCAACCTCCGGCAGGAATTTTATCATCCCACGGCTCGCTGGTGAAATTCCTCGCTACACACTGGATGTCGGCGCTAATGACCTAGATGTAGATGTGCCGTAAAACTGGAACCGCGCTAAGATGACGCAGTTCCTGCGAGTCGGACTTTTTTTATATGATTCGCGTCTTGTAGTATCGTTCATGCAAATTTGGAAGAACCTAAGAAAACCTAGGATGATATCACCTAAAATTACCTAAATAACGATGAAATGACCTAAATAGACCTAATCTTTAAAATAGAAAATACAATTCAATGAACTCATTTCCTCGATCAAACAAATTTTCTTAAAAGCAACTTCCCGGGTCCAGACGTTAAGGGAAATTTTACTAGGAGTGTCGCTTCTACCTGAACCCATTTCAACATGCTGGGGACTAAATAAAAACAGTTGTTGACGCTTTGGATATGAATGAAGCAGCTGCTATTTCTAAGGCTTCGATGTTCCTCCAGTCCATCGAGATTCGAGGTGTACTCGCATTCCTCAGAGCACATTTCTTAGATCGTCAACACTGGAGCTAGAAGGTCCGATGAAATACTCCCCTATGATGTCATTTGACGTAAAGGTCGCAACTTTATCTTTCTCCGCTTTTAAGACAGTTCTCTAACAGAAAGAATTTCACCGTCGTAAACCTTGGCACCTATATGATCGTTTATTGTAACAAGGGGTAATACCTATTTCAGTTTAATATTTTCCATTTTAAATTTTTCTAAGATTTAATTATTTGGTTTTTAACATAGTTAGGTACCTTTCTATATGCAGTGAAATTATTCCTGATGTTCTTTAGAAGTTGGAACTCTTTAGCAGAGAAACTTTGAGAAAGTTTGAACTAGACATGCGCGCCGAGGCAAAATTTGCCGGCGGCGGCGCGCGCGGCGTGGACTATTTTTTTAACCCCCAAAGGAGATGTAAAAATTTTAATCACAGTATATATATATATATATATATATATATATATATTTTTTTTTTTTTTTTTTTTTTTTTTAACGGCGCATCTACATCTTGGCCATTAGCGCCTATATATATATATATATATATATATCATAATAGGAAAACCAACAAACTCCAAGGTCTCCACCACAAATGATTTATTTTATTCACTCAAAGCAAGCTTTCGGAGTCTACAGCTCCATCCTCAGTGCTTCTACAGCATAGAAAAACAAAACATATATAATCTTTAACACCTGAGAATAAGATTATCAAATAAATTTGAATTGACAATTCAAATTTATTTGATAAGCTTATTCTCAGGTGTTAAAGATTATATATGTTTTGTTTTTCTATGCTGTAGAAGCACTGAGGATGGAGCTGTAGACTCCGAAAGCTTGCTTTGAGTGAATAAAATAAATCATTTGTGGTGGAGACCTTGGAGTTTGTTGGTTTTCCTATTATGATGCAGTACCACCACCGTCCAGCCAAATCAATGTCAAGATATATATATATATATATATATATATAAATATTTGTCCGCTATTTCACAGGCTTAAAAATGTTCAGATTTTGAAGAAAGTTGTTACAATAACCGTCTAATTTGAAACGTCAAGTTCGTTCACCAGTAGAATCCGTCCTCCGGGGGGTTTTGGTACGAAATTCGCGCGAAAAAAATCGTAGCGCTTACGTTTTCGGGTTTATATGCTTACAGATACTCGCGTAATATATTCCTTAACATACGATAACAAATGAAACCGTTTTTAAGGCGATATAAGCAACAGTTTTTGAGATAAGTGGAACAAATGTCTATGTAGCTCATTCTCGGTTTGTGTACATAAAATCGTGGGATTCCATTCCCTCATTGGAAATATGTTATAAGTGTTAGGAATTCTTCTAAACTAAGATGTTGATTACATTTAAAGTTAAGGAAGTATTCGAAAAACTTTTTGCAGTAAATATCTTTAAATAGGTTGAGAAGGTTCCCATTCGAAAGCGTACTAATGTCTCTACATAAATGGTTATAAAGTAATTTTCGACTGAGTGATGTCAATCGGAGAAATATAGACTTAAAACTTCTAAAGCGTTTGCTTTGTTCTTTTGAACGGGGTTTTGTTTTTGTTTAACTCGGTTGTTTTAAATTGCAATTATCAGAAAAAGTAGGGTCTCCTCGTTGTCTTGTGGCTAGCGCCTTAGATTTATAATCGGTAGATTGTGGGTTCGATTCCTACCAGCGGCTTGAAAATTCTCATCCCACGGCTCCTTGGTAAAATTCCTTTCTGCACCCAGGATGTCGGTAATGGTGTAGAAGCGCCGTAAAAAAAAAAAAAAAAAAAAAAAAAAAAAAAAAAAAAAAAAAAAAAAAAAAAAAAAAAACGTACGTATTCCTTTCTTGATCTGACACAGGAACAGGATGCAGTCCCCATAGTGGGAGATAGCGCTCCTCGCGGCGGCTTTGGGAACCAACGTCTGGCGGGCTAATTCTAATGAAACAGAGTTTAAAGTAAAACCTCCTTTCCAATAGATTAACTTCATTTGTACAACACTTCTTTCTCATGAGATACCCAAGACGTATACCGCGTTTCGTTACAATACAGCAGAAATTACGACCGGTATGAGTATATTAGAACTTTAGGTCCAGAGTAATGAACCGATTTGGTTTATTTTTACAGCGTATTTCTCTCTTTACATCAACATAACGAATACCGAGTTTCGATGAAATATAACAAAAACTACGGCTGGCATCGTCAAATTAGTGTTTTGGGTGCGATGTAAACCCCCTCCCCCTCCCGGTAGACCGCTTTTGGAGGTTAACGAACTCGTTCAATCGTTTGCCAAATGAACGCTGTATACCATGTTTCGTGAAGAAAGAACAAAAACTCTGGCCGCTATCGTGTCCAGATAGACACAAACACACACACACACATATATATATATATATATATATATATATATATATATATATATATATATACAGGGTGTCCCGTAAATGCCTAGTCATATTGTGAGGGGTGATAGAGGACCCTTAGGGGAACCAAAAATGTTCTATGGCGATTTCCCGAATTCTCGCCCCTAAGGGAGAAAACGTCGTTTTATTGTTTTTTCGAGACAAACGTGGTTTTTAGAAGAATAATCGTTGTAGCTCCGTCCCAGGTGGTACTACTAGAAAGGGGGTGAAACCTATCGAAAGCTGAGTAAATTTACTATAAGACTAGTTGGGAGTAAACGTAAAAATGAATGAATGTAAGTATGTATATCTTACCAAAAGAAAGCTATTCTAAATTTCCTGACATTTTATTGATATTTCTTTCCAGCGTTACTCCTCAATGGACGGGGTCTGTGATTTCCGGGTTTTAGAAAAACTTTCTCATTTAACCAGCTTTCCATTCATGTATCACAACCCTGTGTTATTGAAGTATTTGAACGGTTTAAGAACAAAAGTTTTTTAAAAAACATGGATCTGTGAAAAGAAAATTATATTTTTTTCTTCAGTTTATTCAAAAATCTGAAGAGAAATATTTATTTTTATAAATGTTTACATAAATATTAAGTAAATATTTACTTATAACAATAAAAAAAATTACTTCCACGAATATAAAAAAACTCCTAAAACAGTAAATAAATAAAATACACATTTATTTTGAATTTATTAATTCAGGTAACTAATACTGGGTCCAGGAGTTGGCCATTAATGAACCCCAACCATAAATTAACCTTAAAATTACTATTTTTACCTAGATCACGCATTTGAACACATTTTTACAGGTATTTATATTTTTTAAAACAAATGCTTTACCTTGAATTGATACTGATGGCTATGCTTGTGAAACTCACTGGGATTCCCGTGAGCCCATGCGTTGTTGTTTGGTAATTAAAAATTCTATCCCTCATAAATAAGACATACATAGTCCTGTAAAAATGTGTTCAAATGCGTGATCTAGGTAAAAATAATAATTTTTGAGGTTAATGTATGGTTGGTGTTCCTTAATGGCCGCCACCTGGACCCAGTATTAGTTACCTGAATTAATAAATTCAAAATAAATGTGTATTTTATTTATTTGCTGTTTTAGGAATTTTTTTTATATTCGTGGAAGTAATTTTTTTTATTGTTTTAAGTAAATATTTATTTATTATTATGTAAACATTTATAAAAATAAATATTTCTCTTCAGCTTTTTGAATAAACTGAAGAAAAAAATATAATTTTCTTTTCAC
The DNA here is from genome assembly GCA_946811695.1 of Gonocerus acuteangulatus. Taxonomy (NCBI): domain Eukaryota; kingdom Metazoa; phylum Arthropoda; class Insecta; order Hemiptera; family Coreidae; genus Gonocerus; species Gonocerus acuteangulatus. Next base: position 20,172,006 of record OX328126.1, read on the forward strand.
AGATCCATGTTTTTTAAAAAACTTTTGTTCTTAAACCGTTCAAATAATTCAATAACACAGGGTTGTGATACATGAATAGAAAGCTGGTTAAATAAGGAAGTTTTTCTAAAAGCCGGAAATCACAGATCCTGCCCATTGAGGAGTAACGCTGGAAAGAAATATCAATAAAATGTCAGGAAATTTAGAATAGCTTTCTTTTGGTAAGATATACATACTTACATTCATTCATTTTTACGTTTACTTTCAACTAGTCTTATAGTAAATTTACTCAGCTTTCGATAGGTTTCACCCCCTTTCTAGTAGTACCACCTAGGACGGAGCTACAACGATTATTCTTCTAAAAACCACGTTTGTCTCGAAAAAACAATAAAACGACGTTTTCTCCCTTATGGGCGAGAATTCGGGAAATCGTCATAGAACATTTTTTGTTCCCCTAAAGGTCCTCTATCACTCCTCACAATATGACTAGACATTTACGGGACTCCCTGTATATATATATATATATATATACATATCTACTAGGTGGTACATTTTTCAAAAATTCCGTCATGAGTGCAACCTCAATAGCTACTTTCCTTCGGAGGAAAGTGCTAAAAGATAAAAAAATATCGATAGCTACTATCGTTAGTCATGAACTATCGATATATCGACGGTAACTATCGACTATCACCCATCCCTACCCTCAATCGGCGCGCCGACTGAAGAGGCTCGGCGGCGTCGGCGCCGCTAAAACCCGGCGTGGCGTAGCGGCGCCGGCGCGGCGCGCATGTCTAGTTTGAACTTATTTTTTGAACCTGTTGAAGCATATTTATCACACAAAAAAAATAAAAATGTTTTTTTAAATAAAAACCTAAAAAGACCTATTTTTTGAACCTAATGAAACATTTTTATCACCTAAAAAACCTAAAATGGATTTTTAAATAAAAACCTATTATGACTGTTGGAAAAACCTAAATGGGTGCTTATTTTATCCTCCCGACTGGCCGGTATTTTAGGTCCCAGTCAGAAACCAGCCGACCTTCCAAAGGTTTGTCGCCCAACGGTTTGGAAGGTCATTTTCTAGGACTTGAAGGAACGCCTCTGAATTAAACCTATCTGGAATAAATACTGGGTTCAGGAGGTGGCCATTAATGATCCCGAACCACACATTAATCTGAAAAATGACCATTTTTACCTAAATAACGCATTTTTATTTATTTACTGTTTTAAGAATTTCTTATTTTTATTTTTGTGGAAGTAATTTTTTTTATTGTTTTAAGTAAATAGTTACATAATATCTTTGTAAATATTTATTTTATTTTTGTTTTAATCTTTTTGAATAAACTGCAGAAGAAAATTAGATTTTCTTTCCACAGATCCATGTTTTTTTTTTAATCTTTTGTTCCTAAATCTTTCAAATACTCCAATAACACAAGGTTCTGGGACCCGGAAATCCTGCCACAGATCCTGCCCATTGAAGAGTAACGCTGGTATGAAATATCAAGAAAATGTCAGGAAATTTAGAATAGCTTTCTTTGGGTAAGATGGACATACTTAAATTCATTCATTTTTACATTTAATCTCGCTTAGTCTTATAGTAAATTTACTCAGCTTTTGATTGGTTTCACTTCCTTTCTAGTCGAACCATCTGGGACGGATTATACTTCTAAAAACCAGGTTTGTCTCGAAAAAACTATAAAACGACGTTTTCTCCCTAAAGTGTGAGAATTCGGAAAATCCTCACATAGCATTTTAGCACTTTCCTCCGAAGGAAAGTAACTATTGAGGTTGGACTCATGACGGAATTTTCGAAAAATTTCTTCAAATCTTTATCGATCCTACCTAGTAGACACCGAAAATGACCCCCGTTAAAATTTATATATATCTATATCTATATATATATATATATATATATATATATATATATATATATATATATATGCATATATATATATATATATATATATATGTGTCTGTTAACACGATAGCGGCCAGAGTTTTTGTTTTTTCGTCACGAAACTTGGTATATAGCATTCAATTAGCAAACGATTGAAAGAGTTCGTTAACCACCAAAATCGGTCCACCGGAAGGGGGAGTTTACCCCGAACCCAAAACACTAATTTGACCATTTCAGCCGTAATATTTGTTATATTTCAACGAAACTTGGTATTCGTAGTGGTAATATAGAGAGAAAAATGAGATATAAAAATGAACTAAATCGGTTCATAAGGAGGGGGGGTTTACTCCGGACCGACAATACCAATTCACCACTACCAGCCGTGATTTTAGGTATATTTCGACGAAACTCGGTATTCATAGTGGTAATCTACAGGTAAATATGTGTTGTAAAAATAAACTAAATCGGTTCATTAGGAGGGGGGTTTACTCCAGACCCACAATACCAAGTCGCCACTACCAACCGTGATTTTTGGTATATTTCGACGAAACTCGGTATTCGTAGTGGTAATCTACAGGTAAATATGTGTTGTAAAAGTAAACTAAATCGGTTCATTAGGAGGGGGGGTTTACTCCGGACCCAAATTACTAATATACTCATACTGGTCGTAATTTCTGCTGTATTGTAACGAAACGCGGTATACGTTGTGGGTAACTCATGAGAAAGAAGTGTTGTAAAAATGAGCTGAATCGGTCAATCGGAAAGGGGGGTTTACTTTGTAATATATTTCAATAGAAAAGCCAGCCAGACATAGGTTCACAAAGGCGCCGCAAGGTGCGCTTTCTACCACTAGATGGACTGTATCCGGTTCCTGCGTTAGATCAAAATAAGTTTTTTTTTTGAATTTATTACGTAGTGTAGTAGGTACCATGTGTAAACATAACTCTGGAAGAAAATTAATAATTTATCAGTTACTCATTACAAAATTAAAAGAGAACTATTCATGTTTTTATTTTATTTATTTAGGATATTTTAAGCAAATTGTTCTGGAAATCAGTCTACACTACCCAAATTCTGAGGAAAGTGCTTAGTTATGCAGCTCCTGCGTGACGGACTATTTTTTTGTTCCTCTAGGGGTCCCCTATCACCTCCCACAATGAGACTAAGCATTTACGTTAAACCCTATATATGTAGTTATGTATTTTCTGTTAACACGATAGCGGCCACAATTAGTATTCTATCTTACCGGAACTCGGTATTGGACATTCTGGGATTCTATCGGTAACGAAAAAAATTGAATCAGCGGGTTAAAAACATTAAAAATGAATTTTCATATTTGTTGTTTTGGTGTCAGTTAGTTTAAGCACATTCTTGAACAATATGGCGTGAAACACAGAACGAACATTTTAATAAAATATTTAATTTTTTAAAGAAAACAGTCGTGAATAATTCTATGAAATAAAAATATTTCTAGGTAGTATAACACTAGGTTGTCAAGTTGTGAAAAGGTGTTCGCAGTTTCGATAGATAAATTTATGAATAAATGATAACAAAACAAAACTACACTGGCCTCAGAAGTATGAACTTCCCCTTTCTTATTTTTTCACGAGAATCTTGATCGATGATAGAGGTTTACTAATTAATGCGGAAAATATATGCTAACTTCCTGTTGAATTTTTGATAATGAATCGATTTGGCAAATCAGTAGTGTCTTGAGGGAAGAGTACAATCAGCTGTTCAGCTCACGAAAATTATGAAGGCACAATTTTTTTTAGCGATGTTGCATGCGAGCTTTTTGAGCTCGGCGCGTGCTTTTCATTTGATGCATGAACTTGTTAACATGGTCTTTTTTGGAGAGCGCTTGCGCACTCATGCTAAACTTTGGCAATCAAGCAAGTTGGAATGGGTAGTAATTTCCAACTGAAAACGTTTTCAATGATGTCAACAATTTGAAGAAAGTTTCAAAGAACGGAAACTACAGCTATATTCTGTTCAGATAAACCCAGGAGTTCAATTACGCATGCGCAAACATCTGGGCGGGAATTTCTCCCTGTACTCTCCCTTCTGTTTCGCCATTTCCAGAGCCTTTAATGATCGAACACATAACATGAATCTCTATAAACACTGATTACAGTATCGGGAAAGGCTTTGAGGGGCCAGACAGGGAAGGCAGTGTTTACTGTTTATCAATACTTAGCCAGAGCTAAGGCTGAAAACAATAATAAGTACGCATAAAGTTGCCGATTTTACAAACGAGGCGACTGAAGTATCGGTTAGTTTAGAGTACTCAATCGTGAAGGAAGGGAAAACTGAAGGTACCACACGCCAACTATTTTCAACTCCTTCAAATAAAAATAAACATGGAAAAAAGAAAATCCTTGTGGACGATTTCACAAAATGTGTCATAGTACGAAGGAAGCCAACGGCCATAGCCACGTTGATCGCCGAATTTAAGCAACGTCGGGCAAGGCCAAGCAGCCTATAAAAACGAGTACTTGCAAGCATATGAAGTAAGCGCCACGATTTTTTTCGCGCGAATTTCTCTTCAAAAACCATGTTCCTGTGGGTGGATTCTGCTGGTTAACGAACTTTATGACGAGATTTATGTAAATTTCATCAAAATCGGACCATTTTTGAAGCGTCCAGAGAGCGAACAGACATATATATATATATATATATATATATATATATATATATATATATATATATATATATATATATATATATATATATATATATATATATATATACAAATTTGAACCACCTTTATTTTCGATCTCTAGGGGTTCTATGGAGGGAGGGAGAAACCGCGCTAAAAGTACGAAGGAATGATCACTGATTCAGAATGAACTATAAACATTCAATCTGAAATATTTACATTTACCTTCGTATTCCCTCTAATTGTAGTCTACAAAAATGGTTTAAACAAGTTTAAAGAGACGAATTTAAAAACCATTTATTCACTTACTAAAATGTAAATGACTCTTCATATTAAAACACAATGAAAATAAGGTTATATTAGCATGAACAAAGGGTTGAAAATTTATAAGGTTATAATAATGGGTTTTTTCCCGCTATTATTGCTCCCTCTTGGGAATATAGGCCACGCCCATTCCCTCCATTTCCCCCTCCAACTACTCCATCTAATTGAACAGGCTATAGTATATTCAAATTAATAAACTCATTAGAGTTAGCCCCACTTTCTTTTCTTTTTCAATACATTTTCCTAGTTATGTGGACATATCCACTTTCGTTGCAAGGAAGAGCAAATTATTAATTTGGTTTAGAACTAAACCCCATTCCTCCTGGTTTTCATTTTTCATTTTTTTAAGTAGGCAAATCAATACCTATATATATATATATATATATATATATATATATATATATATAGGTATTGATTTGATGCCCCCTTAGTAGGGGTACATACACACTTCAGAGCTTCTTAATGATAAATTTCATATATATATATATATATATATATATATATATATATACATATATATATATATATATATATATATATATATATATATATATATGAAATTTATCATTAAGAAGCTCTGAAGTGTGTATGTACCCCTACTAAGGGGGCACTTACATTGGACCCGATCCGATCCGATAGCCACCTGCTGTCAGAAGAAAAACAAACGAATGCCTCTCAATGGAGGTGCCTACATTGGTCCTATCCAGACCCGATCCGATTCGATCCAATGGGCAGCGATTCTCGGCCGTTCAAACTTGTTTGCTTCTAGACCAATTTCAGAGCGACGAAGCAAAATGGCGCCAAACCACATATTGGTGTTTCAAAAAGGTCGGCAGACTCTACATCTTAACCTATTTCAATGCATTTTTTTTTTTTTTTTTTTTTTTTTTTTTTTTTAAATGAAAGCTAATAAAATTTAGAACAACTTTGTCAATTCATATTTTTGTTTCCCTTGTTTATTAAATTACGTGGAGATGTTTATAACCATCCAATGTATAAAACCTTCCAATGTTTATAACCTTCTAGCTAGCGTTCTTATAAATAATTTTAAAATATGAATACTAATGGTTCTCTTATCGTAGTGTAACAGTTAAAAATTAACTGTTGCACTAAGATTTATTTTTTCGGGACTGATATACTTCCAGGAGAATTATTTGCCTCTCAACTCCTCCTCCAACATTCAACCAATGTCGGGTCGGGTCGGGACCAATGTAGGCACTCACGTCGGCCTCTATCGGTCAAACGAAGGACACCTACTTTAGAGTCTGTAACTTGCAATGATATGTGTAAATAACTGCTACTCCTAGTCAGACAATATTTTTTTACTAATAATGTGGAAACGATTCGAAAGTTTTGGTTTCTATCCTTTGAACGTGGTTACCAATTTGTCTCTTTTATATGAGTCAATCAATACAGCTACTTGGCAAACTTGAAAAAGAAGTGCGTCTTCGTGTGTGTATTAGCACATTCATAATTTACAGCAGGAACACAAAGTGGCGAAAGGATTCATTTACATTTATCTAAACTCGACCAAAATTGTATACTATGATGTCAGCCGGACGTTAACAACAAATTTACTGCCTACAATGCCCTGTCTGAAGTATATATTCTTGTGTTTTGTTATATTTCGTTGTTATAATTCTTTAGAGAGCGCACTACACCTTGCAGTGATATAAAACATTGAAACTGGTGCATAGTTTCAGAAAACCTGAGTTTGACTCAGAAATACGAGAACGTTCAACCTACTCCATAATTCCAGAGATCGTCAAACCTAGGGTGGACATCCCTCCTAAATTCCTGAGGAGGAAAATCTGCGTTGGTCCCCTACCATCTGCCAGCCGATGGACCCTTCAAGGAAGGACTCGCATTAGAAAACGTGTACTACATCATCAAACACTGACAATTGTAGTTGGATAAAATAGATAAGAACATGCACTACCATAGGCCAGCGATTCTGCTTCCTACTTTTAGGGACAGGGGGAAAAAAATTCTAATATAAGCCTAGAAAGATCTCACCGGGGATCATGATATTATGGAAACGCGAAGATACTGTAGTTTCTGCGGATGAGTCGTGAGTCGGACATTTAAATGTGAATTTGATGAAATGTTTTTCTGAAATTAAATGAGTAACTTGCATGGGCGTATATAAGGAGGGATGAGGGGGCTGCAGCCCCCCCCCCCCCGAAATTTTAATTTAATCGGTAAAATGTGTCATAAAAACTTTAAAAATAAATTAAATAAGATCACTTACAATTAGATTCAAAAAATAATTCTTTTTGGGTGTAATAGTGTTTTAGTTGGCTAACTCACTAATTCGAAGTTCTAGATTTTTGGTACCCCCCAAACACTCCCAGCCCCCCCCAAAAGCTCCGAATATAACATAGCAAGTTTTTTTACAAGAAAACAAAAATTATGCCCGATAGCGGCACATAATTAAATTTAATAAATATATTTCACAATGTATTTTATGCGGTGGGAGGTCAAATTTCATTAATTACGCATTATTCTTTAATAACCCTTTATTTCGTTCTACATGTTTCATGTCTCCTTGACGCCTCTTCAGGAACACTTATAATACTAAACACCTGACCCTCAGAGAACCTTCCGCAGGTCTAGTCAGGCAAGATAAATCATAGCTACTGCAGATGAGCTGTTAAAATTGATTGCTTTAGGGTTAATGACGATTTCCCAAAATAATTAATTGCCATAATTTTAAATAAGTCGTTATATGCCAAGTATTGTCAATTAAGTTAAAAAATATTTTATTTAGATATATAATTTCTTTTTTTTATTCTTAATTATATGTATATTTTCCTTTACTTTTCGTATTAAGGGATGCCTCTCATTATATACTATTTTAACTGCATCAGTATTGAATATAATATGTAATTATATTAGCGCGGTTCCTCCCTCCCCCATAGGGAGGAACCCCGCTTATAAGGTTGATACAATGAAACAATCCGGACGTGCCGACAAGAAAATTTCGCGTTTCAGAACCCCTAGAGACCGAAAATAACGGTGGTTCAAATTTGTATATATATATATATATATATGTATATATTTATTTATATATATATATATATATATATATATATATATATATATATATATATTTGTCTGTTCGCTCATTTCTGGCTTCCCTGATGGTCCGATTTTGATGAAATTTGGTACAAAAATCCGTCGTCCAATTTGAAAGGTCAAGTTCGTTAACCAGCAAAATCCGCCCACTGGAAGATGGCGGTTGGGGCGAAATTCGCGCAGAAAAAATCGTAACGCTTACGTTTTTGAGTTCATAAGCTTGTAAGTACTCTTTTTATAGGCTTCTTGGGCTAGGAAAACGAATGAAACCATTTTCAAGGCGATAGCTTTAACCGTTTTCAAGAAAATTGGAAAAATAGTTTTTGAATACAGTTTTTGGTTTGGGTACTTAGAATCACGGGATTCAGTTGAAACATTATCTGTATGTTCTACTTTCATTAAAACTAATATGTTGAAAGTTATGTTACGTTTGGAGTTAAGGAAGGGTTAGAATAAAATATTTTATGAACAGACATGAAAAGTTTTGGGAACTTCGTATACTTTCATTAATATCTCGAGCACGGTTGGGAAATCGTGGTAAGTGGATAGAAACTATTCGAAAGCTTACTAAATTCTCTTCAAAAATGATTCTAAAACTATTTTTGATTAGGTTATGTCAATCAGAGAAATAAGTGCTTAAAACTTCAAATACGTCTGTTTTGTTCTTATGAACGGGTTTTTGTCGTTCTTTTTGTAATTTTTGTCTCTTTCCCTTGGTTTTTTATTGCTTTTTATTTTTGTAATTTATTATGTTAGGAAAATGTATTTGTTTGTAAAACAGGATAGGAAAAATGAGACCAATTTTCTGTTGCTAGAAATAATGAAAATTTTGGGAACTTCGTATACTTTCATTAATATCTCGAAAACGGTTGAAAATCTTGGGAAGCGAAAGGTTACCATTCGAAAGCTTACTAAATGCTCTACAAAAAATGTTCTGACAAAAGTTTTAATTAGGCGATGTCAATCGGAGAAATAAGTGCTTAAACCATTAAAGTAATTGATTTCGTTTATTCGAACGGTTTTTTGTCTGTTTTTATTCCTATTTTTTCATTGCTTATAGTTGGATAATGTATTTGACAATAAAATAGATTAATTAAAATAAGAAAAACAATTCGAACAGGTAGATATCGAAAAAAGCTGTGCTTCAAATTAGAATCTATTGTTGAGTAATTATATGAATCTTTGGATAATAATTCCAATAGTTAAAATTATAACTAAATTGGAAAATATGTATTTAATAGAACTCATTAAACCTTTTACAGAGAACTCTATTTTTTATTTTTATTTTATTGATCAACAGGTCTTTGCATATATTTAAAAACTCTGTTGATATAACCTCTATATCGTTTTAGCGCGGTTCCTCCCTCCCCCATAGGGAGGAACCCCGCTTATAGGGTTGATACAATGAAACAAACTGGAAGTGCCGACTAGAAAATTTCGCGTTTCAGAACCCCTAGAGATCGAAAATAACGGTGGTTCAATATATATATATTTGTATATATACAAATATATATTTGTCTGTTCGCTCTCTAGCTAGAAGACGAATGGTCCGATTTTGATGAAATTTGGTACAAAAATCCTTCGTCCAATTTGAAAGGTCAAGTTCGTTAACCAGCAAAATCCGCCTACTGGAAGATGGCGTTTGGGGCGAAATTCGCGCAAAAAAAATCGTAACGCTTACGTTTTTGAGTTCATAAGCTTGTAAGTACTCTTTTTATAGGCTTCTTGGGCTAGGAAAACGAATGGAACCATTTTCAAGGCGATAGCTTTAACCGTTGTCGAGAAAATTGGAAAAATAGTTTTTGAATTCCGTTTTTGGTTTGGGTACTTAAAATCACGGGATTCAGTTGAAACATTATCTGCATGTTCTAATTTCATTAAAACTAATATGTTGAAATTTTGGTTACGTTTGGAGTTAAGGAAGGGTTAGAATAAAATATTTTATTAACAGACTTAAAAAGTTTTGGTAACTTTGTATATTTTCCTTAATATCTCGAAAAAGGTTGAGAATCTTGGTAAACAAAATAATACCATTAGAAAGCTTACTAAATGCTCTACAAAAAAGGTTCTGATGAAAGTTTTGATTAGGCGATTCCAATCGGAGAAATAAGTGCTTAAAACATTAAAGTAATTGATTTTGCTTATTCGAACTGTTCTTTTTGTCTGTTTTTATTCCTTGTTATTTTTTAATTGCTTATAGTTGGATAATGTATATTACAATAAAACAGATTAGGCAAAGTAAGAAAAACAATTCATTGTTAGAAATATAGCTTGCCAAGAGAAAAAGATTCGTTGACGTCTTTTGAATATTTTCAATTGCCTTTATGCTGTTGGTTTTTTTATTTTATTTTTTAATTGATTTTATCTGTAGAATTATTACTATAGTAAAAGAACACAGGAATGTGTGAAAATATTTGATATTTTCCAATTCATTGAAACGTATGAAATGAAGTATCGGTAGAAGAGGATTCTAGGGTCTTGCGGACCTGACCCCAGGTATAGCCATAAAACCCTTTGAACAAAGGCCGAGGAAAATATTATCTGTTTCTATTCTATGCTTTTCAAATGAGAATAGGGATATGAACAGGAACCGGGGTCTCCCGTGGTCTAATGGCTAGCGCCTTGGATTCATAAGCGGGAGATGGTGGGTTCGATTCCCAACCTCCGGCAGGAATTTTATCATCCCACGGCTCGCTGGTGAAATTCCTCGCTACACCCTGGATGTCGGCGCTAATGACCTAGATGTAGATGTGCCGTAAAAAAAAAAAAAAACTGGAACCGCGCTAAGATGACGCAGTTCCTGCGAGTCGGACTTTTTTTATAGCATGATCCACCAGAGATTTAGGAAGAATTTCTTGGGTGTATCCAAAAAAAAAAAAAAAATAAATAGAAATAGCTACAGCCAGATTAAGGACAAACTAAAAGAAAAGGAAACCAAATATAAAGTATATAAGAGAAAAGTCCGACTCGCAGGAACTGCATCATCTTAGCGCGGTTCCGTTCTTATCCGAAGTGCGATTAGTAAAGGAATATAGCAGCTATCGGTACGTTTTGATCTTTCGTTAAAAATATAAAATAAAATCTCAAAGAGAAGCGCCACATATGGAAACTGACAGTTTCCTAAGCCGAAGGGACTCTCCCGTCATCGCGACGCTTACTCTAGGAAAACACTATTACCAATATATTCCTTATTTTTTACACTTTCGTGTTTTTAAGCACTTATTTCTCCGACTGACATCGCCCCATCGAAATTTGCTTCAGAATCTTTTTTGTGGAGAATTTAGTAAGCTCTTGAATTGTTGTATTGTACTTACCACTTTTTAAACTGTTTTGAAGATATTGAGGAAAATATATGAAGATCCCAAACCATTTCATGTCTGTTAATAAAATATTTTATTCTAATCCTGACATACATATGTATATATATTTGAACTACGGTTATTTTCGTGATTTATAGGTTTTGAAATGTATTCCAGTCGACACCTCCAGATTGCGTCATGAGGTCAGCCTGATAAGCGGGATTCCTCCCTATGGAGGGAGGAAGGAACCGCGCTATAAAAAAGTATTGTATCTTAAACAATTTCTTTCGGTTCATCATAGCCAGAGATGTAAACGCTTAACACGTGTCGAGTCCAAGCACGTCAACAAAAATGTATGATTTTTGTAATACTCCAACCTTTTTTTCTGAATAATATACGTTAATATACAATAGCGTAACATTTACACACGAATTAACTTTTTTTATGTACCTATTTTATAGGTTTAAAATAAGATTATAATGATCTGTCCACTGTGGCATACACCAAGATACTCTTGTGAACTGCAACTGGTACAGGGCGGTACGTCAGTACCACTGTGGTATGCAAAGAGCGGCTGTTCTACTGTCAAAAATTAGAAATTCTACATTCCTAAAGTTGTTTGGAGGCTTATCTTTATGACTCCAGACAAGGACTTGCACATGACGAGGGTACACCCGGCGTTACCTGGAGAGACAAAATGCCCCCCCCCACCCTAAGCCTCCTAGGTCCTCACCTTTGAATTCATATTACTTTTCAATGAGTTGAAAAAAAAAATAAATAAATAAAAACTGCTGTAAATAGAAAATACCAAAAACAATTCTAAAGAACAAAATCAACACCAGTACAGTAACCTAGATATAGGGCATCTTCGAATTCGAAGATGCTGTAGAAAAGAAATATAGTTTCAAATTATACGTATCCTGTTTTATTGACTAATACATTTTACTACTATAAGCAATCACAAAAATAACGTGCAGTGAAAAAAAACTGAGTGAAACACTCAAAAAGATCCGTTCAAATAAACGAAACTACCTAAAATTTAAGCACTTCTTTCTCAAGATATGACCATATGAAAATTTCTTCAAAACATAGTTTGTAGAGAATTTAGTAAGCTTTCGAATGGTAACCTTCCGCTTACCAAGATTTTGAACCATTTTCGAGATATTAAGGAATATATATGAAGTTCCCAAAACTTTTCATGTCTATTAATAAAATATTTTATTCTAACCCTTCCTTTACTCCAAACGTAACCAAAATTTCAACGTATTAGTGTTGATGAAATTCAAACATGCAGAAAATGTTTCAACTGAATCCCATAATTCTAAGTACCAAAATCAAAGACAAATAAAAAGTCCGACTCGCAGGAACTGCAGCATCTTAGCGCGGTTCCGTTCATGTCCCTAGTGCCATTTGATAAGCTTAGAAAAGAAATAAACTTATTTTTTTTTTATATATCTCGTGAAAATTGTCAAAATCCTCTCGAACATCTCGAATAAAAATGATATTAAGGCCTCAGGGACACCGACAGTAGCTAACTTTTACACAGAAGCGGAAATTACAGAATTACAAAAACACGACATTTCATCAGAATCCCCTGCTGAATAAAACTTATATAGAATAATATACAAAATAAAGCCTATCTAGTGGATAAAAATAGAGGAAAAAAGCCGTTCGTGGTGGTAGAAAATCTTAAAAGTATTTCGCTCAGAAATCTCCGAAATATTGTCACTAATTTTACGTATCCTGTTTTATAGCCAAATAGATTTATATTCTATAATCAATAAGAAAAACCTACTAACAATAAAAAACTATGGGTAACAGATAAAAATAGGGAATACCAAGAATAATTCTAAAGAACGAAATCAACACCAGTACTGTAATCTAGATATTCATACGGCATCTTCGAATTCTAACAAACAAAATATTGATTCTAATTAAACGTATCCTGTTTTATTGACAAATACATTTGACTACTATAAGCAATTAAAAACACTAGGGAATATGCCAAAGAACTCGGAGTAGCAGCCTCGACAGTTTCGAACCGTTCGAATAAACGAAATCAATTACTTCAAAGTTTAAGCATTTATTTCTCCGATTGACATAGCCTAATCAAAAATTGTTTCAGAATCTTTTTTGTAGAACATTTAGTAAGCTTTCGCATGGTAACCCTCCGTTTACCAATATTCCTAACCGTCTTCGAGATATTAGGGAATGTATACGAAGTTCCCAAAACATTTCATGTCTGTTAATAAAATATTTTATTCTAATCCTTCCTTAGCTCCAAACGTAACCAAAATTTTAACATATTAGTGTTGATGAAATTCAAACATGCAGAAAATGTTTCAACTGAATTCCATAATTTTAAGTATCAAAATCAAAGACAAAAAGAACAGTTCGAATAAGCGAAATCAATCACTTTAAAGTTTTAAGCACTTATTTCTCCGATTGACATCGCCTAATCAAAACTTTCATTAGAATCTTTTTTGTAGAGCATTTAGTAAGCTTTCTAAAGGTAATCTTTCGTTTTCCAAGATTCTCAACCTTTTTCGAGATATTAAGGAAAGTAAAGAAAGTTACCAAAACTTTTTATGTCTGTTAATAAAATATTTTATTCTAACCCTTCCTTAACTCCAAACGTAACAAAAATTTCAACATATTAGTTTTAATGAAAGTAGAACATGCAGGAAATGTTTCAACTGAATCCCATGAATCTAAGTACCCAAACCAAAAACGGTATTTAAAAACTATTTTTCCAATTTTCTCAAAAACGGTTAAAGCTATCACCTTGAAAATGGTTTCATTCGTTTTCCTAGCCCAAGAAGCCTATAAAAAGAGTACTTACAAGCTTATGAACTCAAAAACGTAAGCGTTACGATTTTTTTGCGCGAATTTCGCCCCAAACGCCATCTTCCAGTGGGCGGATTCTGCTGGTTAACGAACTTGACCTTTCAAATTAGACGAAAGATTTTTGTACCAAATTTCATCAAAATCGGACCATTCGTCTGGGAGCTAGAATATATATGTATATATATATATATATATATATATATATATATATATATATATATATATATATATATGTACAAATTTGAACCACCGTCATTTTCGGTCTCTAGGGGTTCTGAAACGGCACGGTCGGCACTTATCAACCTTATAAGCGGGGTTCCTCCCTAAGAAGGGAGGGAGGAACCGCGCTAAAAATGTAGATGATCGGTGTACGTCATTTGTTAAATAAAACTGCATTTTATAACTAAAATGAGTAATATTTATTTTTGGCGAAGTTTTGGCTTGAATTACAAGCTATCTTCAGGCCTATGCACTAATGTATATAGAAAATCATTTGGGGGGGGGGGGGGCTGAGAGCATTTAGGGGGCATGGAATACTAACAATCTAGAACTTGGAATAGTTCGCCAATTAAAAAGCTATTACACCCAAAAAAAATTGTTTTTCTGAACGAATTGATCTTATTTAATTTATTTTAAAGGTTTTTATTACACATTTTTACCAATTTCAGGGGGGGGGGTGCAGCCCCCTTCCCCTATATATGCCCAAGGGGCTATGGAGGCTAGAAAATAACCCAGTTAATGACAAAATTGACAAAGAAGTCATCTCCTCTACCTACTCCAACATCTTCCATTTATTAAAAACTCCATCCTAATCCCCTATACCGCCTGCAATATAGCCCTTTATACCTGCCTCCCTTTCCATTAACACAACATTTTATGACTTTATGACCCCTTACTGTACTTCGCCGCTTTCGCCGCTCTTTCTTTCATCTTCTAGATTCTCTGTCAATTGGGTGATCCAGAACCCCCCCCCCCTTCACCAACTCCTTTCTTCCTATGTTTCCCTGTATTAACTGTCAGAAATGATCCCGCATTTGTGAGGAATAGTTCTCTATCTTCCCATCGGTAAGCCCATATTGTTATTCTTATATCTAATCTAATATGTAATCTGTTACTCTTATATCTGTTTTCCTAATAATCGAAACACATTGGTATCCTAGAGCACATTGTTCTTCTATATATTATGTTCTAGCATTTTATGTTTTGTCTTTTTCCATATATATATATATGTATGTATATATGTATGTGTATTTGTGTATGTAGGCATATATATATATATATATATATATATATATATATATATATATATATATATATGTATATTTCAGTATTACATCCGTCCTACTTGTTTTTTACAGCCCTGATGAAGGCTTGAAGTTCAAGCCGAAACGTCGGCACAATAAAACCATTTTTATGATAAAATGTAGTTTTATTAAATAGCAGTGACCGAACCCCGACAATCCCTACCTTGATTAATCATTTTAGTTATAAAATGTAGTTTTATTTAACAAATGAATGAGCCCCGATCATATCAATGTCTCAATATTAAAGGTCGACTCTCTCTTCACAATAATGTTTATAAAATTGATTGAGCAATGTCAAACGACACACTAAAAACCTTGACAAGACTGACAATAAAACTACTCAGGTGCATCATACAATAAAATAAAATCATACTTTTGACTGTTATCCTAAATGCAGCCTCAATTTTGGTTTGTTTGCAGAAAACATGGCATATAACATTCTCAAAACAAATGATTAGATGCTTTTTCTAATCTAAAAAATTTCTTTTAAGAATGTTCTATACTATGCTTACGGCAAACAAACCGAAATTGTGGGTGCTATTATCAGCCGCACATAAGCACATACACACACGTGCACATACACATGTATGTGCCTATAGATCCTAACAACTGATAGCAATAATGAAGATTTGAAGAAATGTTGCTAAAATATTATCATGGGTGCAACCGGAATACCTAAATTCCTTCTCTCTATGCTAAAACAAAATTAATAAAGTAAATAAAACAAAAATTCTAAAATATATAAACAACATAAGCTTGTTGCTTTTATTTCTCATCAGGGCATTGGATTTATCTTTCTCTCTCTCTCTCTCTCTCTCAAATATTGACTATTTCTGACGACTTTAGGTCACAATGTTGACACATTGTGAAAGCACGTCCCAGATATGGGTTGATCAATTCATGCAAAGTACTCTTCAGTAAAAGCATCAAGGTATCTAAGCAACTGGGTTGCAAAACAAAGAGTTTGACCTTCGACTAATTGTCATAACCCTGGCCACCGAGGTATTTACTTTTGGGGTCAAGACAATCCTCCAACCTAGATTTCTTATTTTTAAAATCTTTAATAACTTAATTTTATCAATTATAAAATTAATATGTAAAATATTTGCAGGTAATTTATTATCTATATGTCTGTCTGTTAGTTTATTAACTGCTTAAATGCAATTTATTTTGTCATAAATTACCTACTGTTTTTTTTTTTTTAGATTTTTTTAATACATATTAATACAATTTTTTGGAGGCAAAATTCATTTCAATAATTGTATTAGGTATATTTTCATAAAGTAAAAACTCTCCTTGTTTTAAATTCTATGGAGAAATTGCACACAATAAATTTCTATTAATTAATTTAATTTAAAATACAAAAAAATTGTATTTAAAACAAATTTATTTTTAAATGATAATTACAAATTGAATTCTGAAATAAATAGATAATTGTTTTCTAATGAAAACAGTATAATTGTTGTTCCTTAAATATTTGCACATAATATTTTCAAGTATAATAAAGTATTGGAGCTGTTAATATGACAATATGATAATATATGCAACAAACAAAAAGAACCAGACGTCATGGCGGAATTCTTAAGGTCATGTAAAGAATGTAATATTTTATGAGAATTGATGACAGACCTTAATTTATTTTTCATGGCTCCCTTTAGTTGTCAGAGGTCAAAAACATTTTTTCACCTGTCTTCAAATAAGTTCCTCTCTATTTAAGTGCAAATTAAATGTATAAAATTATTCTTTTTTTTTCAATAAATACGATTTTTAATAGAAAACATTTTTATTATGAAAAATTGATAAATATGCTCTCTATAAAATTGGTTATAGTAATCAAAAATATTGATAAACTTTACTAAATTCCATAATTTTTTTGTTATGTTTTTTACAAGACTTTTGCTTTTAAATGTTGGTAAAAAAAGAGGTTTAAGGAAATCGAAAATTAAATAAATAATGCTCAGAATGCCAAACTCTTAAAAATAAAACATAAATTTTAAAAAAATCTCAAAAAACTGGTTAGTATCCGGTTGTTTTTATTACGCCATACTTTTTTAGCTAATGTTATTTGGAACTTTAATGTCAGATTATAATTTGAAAAATTATTTTGCAAACAGAGTATTATTGCAACAATTAATTTTAATTAGTATTATTCATTTTTTATGCTTAGTTTTTATTTTTTACAATAAAAATATAATGATGTAGAGCATCAATTTTCACAGAGCATTAATTTTTGTATTAAAAATTTGATTGACCTTTACTATATTATAAGATTAAATATCATTTGTTGCCAAAGACAATAAAATTAAATTCATGATTTTATTAATTTAAAATTTGGTAATAAATCAAATCAAACAAAAAAATTAATTATTTGAGCAATAAACACTTCTGTCAACATTTACTGTTATAATTGATTATTTATTTAATGAAAAACTGGGTAAATTCAGGAATAAATAAAGGAATCAGGGTTAAAAATTGTTGCTAATGTTACAAATAAAATTTATGTTTCAGAAATGGATTTTATTAAAAGTTTCTCATTTAAATCAGAAACCAAAAACGATGACTGGAAAGTTTCATTTGAGTTTACACGACATATTATAATTTATATCAACGCATCATTTTGAACAACTTTTACAAAAATGAAAGTTAAATGAAATTGACTCAGAACCTGAAAGAAGGTATCCTCATTGCTAGCGAGGACAAAAATGTCTTAAAAATTTACTTTAGGCGGAGATCAGACAGCTCTTTTGAGTAATTTTTGGATTCCAAAACAAGTGCTCTATTAAAACAATGGCAAAAAATGGACTAAATTCTTGAAACATGAGTTGAAGTTACTTACCTGCTTCAATATAGTTGAATGTAGAATGAAAATTGAGATTCATCAATGATGTTATAGTAATCCGAAATACCTAATGACACTAGGAGAAGAGAGCCCGTTCATGCCCAAGACCCTCCTTCAGACTAAGCACCTGAAGAGCCCTGGCCACCCCCCCCCCCCCCCAAACTTACCACCCACTCACCCCAATACTCAAACCTACATTTATCAGACGGGCATGGTTTCTATGAACGTTAATGCATTAACAAGTTTTAAGCTCTTATTATTTAACCAGTAATCATGATGAGTCTATAAAGTATATTTTTTTTTGCCATGTTAAAAATTTTCACAGGAATTGTCTGAGGTTTCAATTATTTACATTTTTAATTGCATACGATCTTTACCTCAACCATCTTTATTTATTGCTTATTATTTTTCTTTTTTACTTTTTTAACGTTTCGTCCACAGAGCCATGCTCATAAAACTTCAACTAACCTGTTCACAAATCATTTACCCTGTTTTTAAAGGGCTTGTCATCACTATAATATTGCAGCTACTACCTTTAAAAATTAGTTACATTCGAATTAACCACATTAATAAGCTTTTCACATATTCCATAACTAAAAAACTTACAGTTTTTCAGTATTCAGTAATACAGTCCAGGAATGTTGTGGTCACATGGACTGTATCGTAGCCTGAATAATGAAAAAGTGTAAGTTTTTTAGTTATAAATATTTAATTCGAATGTAACTAGTTTTTAAAGGTAGTAGCTGCAATATCATAGTGATGACTAGCCCTTTAAAAACAGGGTGAATGATTTGTGAACAGATTAGTGAAGTTTTATGAGGATGGCTCTGAGGACGAAATGTTAAAAATG
Organism: Gonocerus acuteangulatus; assembly: GCA_946811695.1. NCBI lineage: Eukaryota > Metazoa > Arthropoda > Insecta > Hemiptera > Coreidae > Gonocerus > Gonocerus acuteangulatus. The sequence goes on from OX328126.1 coordinate 20,191,082, forward strand.
TAAAAAAGACAAATAATAAGCAATAAATAAAGATGGTTGAGGTGAAGATTGTATGCAATTAAAAATGTAAATTATTTTATTTATTTATTTGCTTTACAAGGTTTTCACCTTAGCAAAGGAGTTTGGCTCACATACTTATTTAGTTAATCCTAATGTTAGTCAATATTAAATTTTCAATGTAATAGCAACATTTACAATAATGTTTATTTCCACTAATATTTACACATTATAATTTGTAAATGAGTAACAAAATAACAATATTACTATTTGCTAATTAAGTAATATACAATTTTATATAGTCTTCATTAAAAATATAATCATATAATTAAATTAGAATAAAAATTTAAATTAACTGAAAAGTAAATGATTAAAACTATAAAAATAAAAGTTATAATAACACTTCTATTCATTTAAAATAAATGATTGGCATCTGAGCATTGGCCGGATTGGTGAATCTTCAACAAAATTTAAGGTTCCCTCTTAGCGAAATTTAAAATACATTTTTATTTTTGGAATATTCCCAAAATTTGAATTTTGGGCATTTTCGCAAAATTCGTTTCAGTGCTAAAAACGAATCTGACATCCGTTTTTAAATCAAAAATTGTTTTACATACGCGACCCTATAGAAGTCATTTTTCTGCCAAAATATTCCATATACCTACATTTAAAAAGTTATCCATTATACAAAACATTTTGATTTAAAAACGGATGTCAGATTCGTTTTTAGCACATTGAAAAACCCCTAAATTCAAATTTTGGGAATATTCCAAGAATAAGCCAACGGCCATAGCCACGTTGAATGCACCGGTTTCCGTACATCACCGAAGTTAAGCAACGTCGGGCGTGGCCAGTACCTGAATGGGTGACCGACCACGTGCTGTTGGCATTATAGAAAAGGGAGGCAACCTGTAGACAGCACGAATGTTGATACGCCGTTAAACAAAAAAAAAAAAAAAAAAAAAATCCAAAAAAAATGTATTTTAAATTTTGCTAAGGGGGGAACCTAAAATTTTGTTAAAGATTCACCAATCCAGCCATATTTCAAAGAATATTTACCCGATTCAAACCAAACTTGGATGGTCGATAAAGGCCCTAATGTGAGACATTTCCTTTCAATCGGGGTGTTTCTAGCTGTTCCTGTATTGACATTATAAGCATAAACGTTTACATTTTATTTTGAGAACCATTTCTTGCAAGTACTTTTTGAGATAATTAGTAATTTGTATGGATAGAAAAAGGAGTCTTTCTTCTTGTGAAAGATTTCAATGACGTAAAAATCGGATTATCTCAAGGGGAGATATTTAATTTCAAAACGTCACGTTACTTTTTCGCTTACAAAGTTTTAGTGGGAAAAATCTTTATTTTTTTATTTCAATGATATTTACCACATTAGGGTTTTTTGGGGTGCTGATTTTAAATCTGCTTTTTTTTTTCTTTTTTTTTTTTTTTTTAAATGTATAATACTAGTTTACTTGAAAACGTGAGCATATTTTTTAATTTATTTGACGAAATATCAATTATTGTTTAACGAATATATATTTCTCATTTATAGAGTATAAAAAAAAATGTTAAATGGCTCTGCTCCAGAACAATCCAGAGCAAAATGTTAACTGCCCCTTTAGTTTTTTTGGGTTTTCTTAGAAAAGAAACAAAAATGAGATAAATGCAAAAGGACTTTTTTTCTTTCTTTTTTCATCCTGCATTGATTCCTGAAGTTTGGCTGTCTTTTTTTGGGGGGGGAGGGGGCACTCTGTATATATGAATGTAAGGCATACGGTATAGAGAAGAAATAATTTGCAACAGGATTATTTATTTAAATTTTAACGTCCACTTATACATAACACAGATTTTTGGGACGGGTTATCTACAGGTTACCACCCTGTACTAGCCAGGATAGGGCTAGTGGCTCTTCTCTTTTCTTTTTGTTTAGAAAAGCCGCAACCACAAGTGGGAATTGAGACCACGACCTTAGGCACGAAGAGCTCACACATTAACTCTCACAGCCATCGGATCTCCTCACAGAATTAAGCCATACATTTAATATTACATTATTTTTTTTTTCTACAATAGATTACAATCACAAATATAATAATATCAGAAACTTTTTACATCCACTTTCTGTCTGTTGAATTAGGATGGGCTATTTATAGGTAGCCAAACTTATCACAAATTTTTGGATATTTTTTTTTCAGTTGAACAAATATCCACTTGCCATCTATTAAGATTAAAAAATTATAATGAATGAATACAATTAAAAATATAAAACAAAAACTGAAATCACGTTGTTACACCACTATTTTGATCGAATTTCATAGTTAATTCTTTGTCTCCCCAAGAAGCTGTGTCCACTGGACTTGCATTGGTTCAGACATCATTTCAAGCAATCTACTATATATTTGTCAAATACCACTCACTCACTCACCTATCATCGCCCAACCCAAACCAGTTGACAGAAAAATTTGAAATTTTGCATGGACACTCCCTTTAGGATGTAAATACTCGCTAAGAAAGGTTTTTTTTTTATATTAAGTATTTTTAGAGAGGTTTGAAGTTTTAGTTGGTTTTAAAGAGAGTCTAGGCTGCATGCGTTGCTAGGATGATAACAGGTCAGCTGTTACCGTACTGTATCTATTTCATAATATTATTTTTAATTACGGTTAATTTCAACAATGATGGCAGTCCTTGAATTATTAGAAATAAACTGTGACTTTGTTTCTCATAGAGTTTACGCTTTACCTGGTGATGATCCACCCGAGGTAATAATATCCCAAAACCTTGCACAGCCCCTTCACCCAACAGCATCCCCAGTCAGAACACTTCTTAATAATACTCGCAAATATAATGGGTGTTTCAAAATGACATCTGAGAAACATAAATTGTTAAATTTTAACGTACATTTATTATTGCCAACGAAATTTAACCTGTATTGGTTACACTGCTGTCACTGGTAACCTACACATAACGGATTATCTCTAGGTTATTTGTTTGTTGAGACTGGTCCAGAGCGCCCCAGTGTCAAGAAACATTTTACTTTGATTACTTATCAATTGATGAACAACATATAGTATGACAGGAACCGTGCTATAATAAAGTGCACAAAATTAAATAGTAGCGGTAATTTTGATGATACATTATTTAACGCAATAAAATGACTACTTATCTGCTGGGACGAAGCACAGGTATTCAGCTAGTAAGTTATAAAACTTCTTAAATATAAAAAACGTTTATTTATTTAATTTGGGCGAGGTTAGCACAGTGGTAGAGCACTGGACTAATAAGTTGGAGGACCTGAGTTCAAATCCCGAGCAAGCACTAACGATTTTTTCTTCTAGTGTCTTCGTTCATGGGTTGGATTCGGCCTCCCTGACCGTCCCTAGGCCAACCCAGCATTTAATTAATTTAATAATGGGTACCTTGGTGCTAATGACTTTATCAGTCGAAGCAGCAAGGGGAAAATCAGGCGGCTGGAGCATAAAACTGACCACACTATCTCCGTAGTGAGCCGTATGGTCTTGAATCAGATACCTCTATAGTATCTGCCCCTCAGGGCCCTCTTGCCCTGTTATGGGACTGTTTTTTTTTGTTTTTTTTTGTTTATTTAATTAATTGAGTTTTTTAATTATCTTCTAATAATTGGCAGTTATATTAAAGAGTGGTTGACGTAAGTTAAAATCCATCTCTACTTCCTCAAAATAAGCACTACAAATAGCAGCAACAAACTGCAGCATCTGCCTATAAATGTTGAGAATAACCCGATGATATTTTTTTCAAGCTAGCAAACCTATATTACAGCCGACCAGTTAATTTTATTGAAATACTCTAGCTAGTACCAGGTCAACCAATAAAGAAAATTGTTAAATGCGTATTGGGGTCTCCCATGGTCTAGTGGCTAGCGCCTTAGATTCATAAACGGGACTAGTGGGTTTTCTCATCCCACGGCTCGTTGGGAAAATTTCTCACTGCACCCTGGATGTCGGCCGCTAATAGCCTAGATGTTGAAGCGCAGAAAGAAAAAAAAAAAATACTTTTTTTTCATCAAGCATCTGGTTAACCTTGAGTGGGCACACCTATTCATTTGAACTATTCATTAGACATGTAGGCAATTCCAACAGACCACTATGTGGTAAATATCTCCAAAAATTTAACAAATTTTTAGCAAACAAATTCATTTGAACTAATAACAATAAAATTACAACTTTTCGTAAAATACAATTACTTTCTCCTGTATGGAGACGTATCACTCCTAGTCAGGTATCACAGCTGTTATCATAGGAGAAGTCAGATACATAAAAAATCAAGTTCTCAAATATTATTACTGGAAGAAAAAAGCGTCTAAAGTTTTGATTTTTTTGGCACATCAAGTTTGGAAACGTTATCCGATGGATGATGGGATTTGATATGATTTTTACATTGGGCAGACTGTCGAAACGCTTTTCCACACACATCACATTTATAAGGCAGCTCTCCGGTGTGAATCCTTCTATGCCTGAGAACGTCTCCATTCTTTGTAAAACCTCTGGAGCATATATCGCACTGATACGGTCTCTCACCGGTATGTATTCGACGATGGGCGACAAGGTGACTACTTTGAATGAAGGTTTCGCCACATATTTCACAGATATACGGCCTTTCGCCGGTATGAAGCCTCATATGTTTATTTAGATCCCCTTTTCCGTAAAAGCTCTGAGGACATACAGGACACTTATGAGGCCGAATGGTGTTATGCGTTCTACAGTGCTGTTTTAAAGAAGCTTTCTGTGAAAAATATTTCCCGCAATGAGGGCATAAATATGGTTTTACACCCGTATGAAGATTAACATGATCCTTTAATAGACAGCTAAAAGCAAACCTTTTCCCGCACGTTTCACAAGCAAAATTCTTTTCTACTTTCTTTTCTAATCCATCCATAGAATCATCAATATCACTGTCAAATGTATTTCGAGCACTTTTTTCTTCTGAAGAATGGTTCTTCGTATGAAGAAACATGCTTCTGTAATCGCTATAAGTTTTATTACATTTAGTGCAAGAGTATTTTCCAGTTTTTGAAGGGTGAACTTCAGATATATGTTTAATAATTTCTCCCTTTAAGAAAAATTTTGCATCACACAAGTCACAATAAATGTACAGCTTAACTTGGTGCGTTTTAAGCAAATGTACCCTCTTTCTTCCAAGGGAACTAAACTTTTGGTTACACAATTCACAGATTTCATTTTGTTTTCCAGTCGGACCTTTTGTTTCATATACAAACTTTAAAGCATTTTTCTTTTTTGTCAGATTCTTTTTGCAAACATAATTCTTCTTTTTGATTTTCTCATATTCCAAACTAAAACTACTTAGGTTGTTAGTATCAACATCTTTTAATGCTAAATCATCAGAAGGCTTAAACGATTTATGGCTAACTTTCTCCTTAATGCTATTATCAGGTTTATATGAAATTTCATTATCTTTGAGGAGTGAAGAAGACGTTTTTTCAAGAGACATTATATCAACAAGCCTGAAATCCGAAAGATGAAAATCTTCAGGTACATCACTCCTTAAATTTTCCTAAAGAACAAAAAACAAGTCAGTAATAAAAATGTATTTATGAAAGAAAATAAATATACTCATTAATTCAGCATACCCAAGATAAATTTTCAATTGAGTCGACTTCTCCAATATCCAGCGGATCGACAATTGGTATATCTCCTCTTTCTTCATTCCCCTGCAAAAAAATAAAAATAATGAAAGACAGAATCAGAGATGGGAAGGTGACAGGCCATCTTCTTATATTTATTTATATAACTAATCCAGGAACTTTCTTATTTAGTTTAAGCAATTTAATGGTTTTTGGTTTTTAGCAAATTTTGCTAAAGAAAAATCTTTTGTGCTACTGTTTAATAGTTGAAAAGAGTCTAGAATTTTTACATTATTATTGTAGTCTACCTATATCTTTTGAACTTCTCTTGTCCAAGAATAACAGTAAATTTAATATATATCTTAGGTGCTAATGGGCTAGATGTCGATGCGCCGTACAAGAAAAAGAAAAGAAAAAAAAACAACAGTAAATATTTATATTTACTGTCATTCTTTTATATTTATATTTACTGTTATTTCTTTATATTACGCCAGCTTTTATAACCTTCATAACAGTGAACTTTTGTGCTTAATAACTTCTTTCCTAGTTGAGAGCGAGTTTATTTTTTAACGGATTCATGCTTAGTGCATCAAAATACGTTATAGCAGAAAATGTGAAAATAATCGGTTTGGAGGACGCTAAACTTCAGTATTACCCCAGAATCTCGTTGATTAGGAATTTTTACTCAAATTTGATTTTTCTATTGATAAATAAGATGCAAGTGCTAAAAAGACATTAGTATAACTGAATCACCAAACGGAGCCTTGATCAACCAAATGAATCTTCAGATCACGTTAGATTCCTAGGTACCAAAATGTTCAGAATTTAGTGGCATACAACATTATTTACATTTTTTTTTTTCCTCTAACGCCACATGTTGAGAAGTTATCGGGATTTGGAGTGTAGAAAATGTGGTTTAAGGAGGTTTTTTTTAGCTCCAGCGCCTCCAGAAAGCAGTTCTGGCCCCGTGTTAACAGGAACTTCTTTGTTTAGACGTGAATTTCCTATAAGTACCTTGAAGCTGAAACACAACTTTGGGGCCACCCTATTTATATAAATTTTAAAGGGGATTATTTTCAGTGTCTAGTAGGTAGGATCAATGACGATTTTATGACATTTTTTAAAACTTCTTTCATGAGTGCAACGTCGATGGCTACATTCCATTCGGAAAGTGCCAACAAGTGTTTGTGGCCTATGAGTTATTAAATCCAGATTTTCATCATCAGGAGTTCGAGATTGTCATCGGGTCAAAGTCATAAGCGTGTTTTCCTCCCTAAAGCAATGCAAAAAACACATTAAAATTATATTGGTTTATTTTTCAATATTATAAAATTGTGTCTTTGTTCTCAATAATTTATTTTAAAAGTGGTGGTGGTGATATAATATATATATATATATATATATATTAAATACTTCATCTTCTAATATAATACTTTATTCTGTGCTCTACATGTTTTGTGCTTATAGAGGCCTCTTCAAGAGAAACAACACAATAAAGACACAATTTTAGCCTTAAATAAGGAAGACCTTCCACAGGGAAGGCCACATGTCCAGACTAGCATACTTAAATGAACCAAATTAAATGTGCTACTTGCAAAAAAGTATATGTAGGAGAATCAGGACAGCTTTGAAAAAAGAGGATAAAACTGCATGTCAAAAATATGGACGGCAATGACATTTTGAGTAAATGTTTTTTACATTAAGAGCAGTAATGCCAATGTCATTTTTTAAGAAATGTCTATCACAAATCTTAATATAATGTTGTCTTAACATATTTTGAACCATCTAATGTACAATCAAAAAAGCAATGCATTTATCCAAATTTAATATCTCAGTATTTCAATAAGCTTTGTTATTATTTTTTTTCTCTGGAAGACTAAAAGAGCCAATATCAAAAGTATTTTGTGAAATGATTTATTAATAATCTCTGCCCATATTAAATTTTTTATCCCAAATTGTAACGATTAAAAGAACTTTTACTTCATTGAGAGGAGATCGTTGACCGTAGATGATGCAAGGTAGGGATTGTCGGGGTTCGGTCACTGCTATTTAATAAAACTACATTTTATCATAAAAATGGTTTTATTGTGCCGACGTTTCGGCTTGAACTTCAAGCCTTCATCAGGGCTGTAAAAAACAAGTAGGACGGATGTAATACTGAAATATACATATATATATATATATATATATATATATATATATATATATATATATATATATATATATGCCTACATACACAAATACACATACATATATACATACATATATATATGGAAAAAGACAAAACATAAAATGCTAGAACATAATATATAGAAGAACAATGTGCTCTAGGATACCAATGTGTTTCGATTATTAGGAAAACAGATATAAGAATAACAGATTACATATTAGATTAGATATAAGAATAACAATATGGGCTTACCGATGGGAAGATAGAGAACTATTCCTCACAAATGCGGGATCATTTCTGACAGTTAATACAGGGAAACATAGGAAGAAAGGAGTTGGTGAGGGGGGGGGGGGTTCTGGACCACCCAATGGACAGAGAATATAGAAGATGAAAGAAAGAGCGGCGAAAGCGGTGAAGTACAGTAAAGGGTCATAAAGTCATAAAATGTTGTGTTAATGGAAAGGGAGGCAGTTATAAAGGGCTATATTGCAGGCGGTATAGGGGATTAGGATGGAGTTTTTAATAAATGGAAGATGTTGGAGTAGGTAGAGGAGATGACTTCTTTGTCAATTTTGTCATTAACTGGGTTATTTTCTAGGTGGATAAAAATTGATTCGGAAAGGAGGCGTTTGTCTTCGTTGGATTCAGTGGAGAGGATGGAGTATAGGTCAAAACCAAAGTCATGTCCGTCTGTGATGGCATGTCTAGTTAAAGCTGTCTTTATGTCTTTATTCCGGACATCGTTTTTGTGGTTGTTGATACGTTTTCTTACTGGGTTTTTAGTCTGTCCAATGTACGCACTATTGCAGTTGGGTGTGATGCAAGGGATTCTGTAGACTACATTGGTCCTGTCTTTTTGTGGGATAGGGTCTTTAAGAGTCGTATGTAAGTTTTTCAGTTTGTTCTGTGTCGATAGTCCTAGTTTTAGAGTGGGGAATGTATCGCGTAGGGATTTTTGGATTTTTTCTGTGAGGTTTGGGATATATGGAAGGCCTCTGAATTGAGGGACAATATTGTCTTGGGTAGTGGGGATGGGTTTAGGGTTATTAAAAGAATTTATGAGACGGGTGATAATGTTGATAGGAAATCCATTGGTAGTAAGAATATCGAGGAGTCGGGATTTGTTGGCAGGGTGAAATTTGGTGTCGGATAGGGAGAGGGCTCGATTTATTAGGTTGCTGGCAGTATTGAGGATTTGGTGTTTGGGGTGTGAGGAAAGGTAATGGAGAAGTCGTCCCGAGTAAGTGGGTTTGGTATACCAATCAGTGGATATAGAGCCGTCTGTATTTCTTATAAGGAGTATGTCAAGGAAAGGAAGGGAGTTGTTAGTTTCGGTCTCAATGGTGAATATTAACCGGGGATGGTAGGAGTTAAAGGCTGTTAGAATTTCTGGAATCTTATCAGGATTAATTATGAGGAAGAGGTCGTCAACATATTTTTTAAGGAAAATAATATCGTCGGGGAACATTGGGATATTGACAAGAATTGGACCACCCTCGAACCACACACCAAGCTATCTCGATCTTCCTATCTTGAATCCCTATCCCTCTGCTGCAAATCCGGATACCTCCTATTCCAAGATAAATTCTTCAACCAGATCTCTGGCCTCGCCATGGGTAACTGCCTCGCTCCTGACCTTTCCAATATTACCCTTAATGACCTCCTTGACCAAATCCTCCCCATGTTCCCAGACGATATTATTTTCCTTAAAAAATATGTTGACGACCTCTTCCTTCTTTTAATAACCCTAAACCCATCCCCACTACCCAAGACAATATTGTCCCTCAATTCAGAGGCCTCCCATATATCCCAAACCTCACAGAAAAAATCCAAAAATCCCTACGCGATACATTCCCCACTCTAAAACTAGGACTATCGACACAGAACAAACTGAAAAACTTACATACGACTCTTAAAGACCCTATCCCACAAAAAGACAGGACCAATGTAGTCTACAGAATCCCTTGCATCACACCCAACTGCAATAGTGCGTACATTGGACAGACTAAAAACCCAGTAAGAAAACGTATCAACAACCACAAAAACGATGTCCGGAATAAAGACATAAAGACAGCTTTAACTAGACATGCCATCACAGACGGACATGACTTTGGTTTTGACCTATACTCCATCCTTTCCACTGAATCCAACGAAGACAAACGCCTCCTTTCCGAATCAATTTTTATCCACCTAGAAAATAACCCAGTTAATGACAAAATTGACAAAGAAGTCATCTCCTCTACCTACTCCAACATCTTCCATTTATTAAAAACTCCATCCTAATCCCCTATACCGCCTGCAATATAGCCCTTTATACCTGCCTCCCTTTCCATTAACACAACATTTTATGACTTTATGACCCTTTACTGTACTTCACCGCTTTCGCCGCTCTTTCTTTCATCTTCTATATTCTCTGTCCATTGGGTGGTCCAGAACCCCCCCCCCCTCTCACCAACTCCTTTCTTCCTATGTTTCCCTGTATTAACTGTCAGAAATGATCCCGCATTTGTAATCTAATCTAATATGTAATCTGTTATTCTTATATCTGTTTTCCTAATAATCGAAACACATTGGTATCCTAGAGCACATTGTTCTTCTATATATTATGTTCTAGCATTTTATGTTTTGTCTTTTTCCATATATATATGTATGTATATATGTATGTGTATTTGTGTATGTAGGCATATATATATATATATGTATATTTCAGTATTACATCCGTCCTACTTGTTTTTTACAGCCCTGATGAAGGCTTGAAGTTCAAGCCGAAACGTCGGCACAATAAAACCATTTTTATGATAAAATGTAGTTTTATTAAATAGCAGTGACCGAACCCCGACAATCCCTACCTTGAACTTTTACTTCTTTTCTGTTTAACGAATTTTAGTTTTAAGAGTATGTTGAAATAATTTGGATGAAGAATACAATTTCTACCTACATTATTGTATGTGATCAATATTTCTTCAATGAATAAATTTGACAAGAATTATCACAGGTCCTAAAATTTAACAATATATTCATGGAGTAATTAATTTAATTAAAAAAATCATATTGCAGATATAAGTAAAAATAATTTTCAATGATATTAAAAATGTATCAAAAGTACTAGTAAACAACTTAATTAATGGATATATCCTATGTACATTTACTTAAGTAATGATATTAAATTAAATATGAAAATTGCAGGTAATCACTTACAAAATTAATAAAGTCGAAATTCTCAGGTTTATTCTGATCATCCATTTTTTTAAATTAGTTCAAACAGGATTTATGGTAAATATCTTAAACCATTTGATATATGCATTAGTTTTGACAGATCTGAAGTACTCAAAGTAGGAAGGTAACTTACTGTTTATTGTTTCAATAATCTTTTTCCCCTAACGGACGGTTATAGAACTAACCAAAATAGGAATCTAGAGTGCAAATCATTTAAATTTGATCCTCTAAAAGTTACATTTTTAAAAGTAATGTTCAATTAATAGAACAAACAAAAATTATTTAATTGAGAGGTGGTTTCTAAGAACAAATGTTGATAAACAATATTTGTTATTAAGTAGGAAATAGATTGGCTATCTCTGTCTTTATATGCCGAAATACTGGCTTCCCAACTGAAATATTTGTGTTCTCATGGTTCGAAAAATAGTCTATCAATTGACATTTTTCTGTCAATCTGCATTCATATAGGAATGAGTTTTAATATCTATAAAACCTACGTCACGAGTTCGACTCCTACTAGGGGTGTTAGCTTTTCCACCGTCACTCTGGCAAGAAAAGAGTGGTAACCAGCCGATAACCCGTCCCAAAAATTTGTGTTATTTATAAACTGTGTACGATAAACTTAAATAAATGGTATCTATAGAATCAAAATCAGAATATAAGGACCAAAACCATGTATTTGTCCTCATGGGCGTATATATAAAATAGTTTTGGTGGGGGCTTGGAGAATTTCGGTGGGCTCAGAGCATTTGAGGGATATGGTATACTAACAATCTAAGAACTTGGAATAGTTAGCCAATTAAAACGCTATTACACCAAAGAAAAAAAAAAACTTCTGAACTACGTAATCTTATTTAATTTATTTATAAGGTTTTTATGACAAATTTTTACCGATTGCGGGGAGGAGGGATGCAGGCCCCCCTTTTATAAACGTCCATGTTTGTTCTTAGTTTATGTTGGGAATAGACATGCGCGCCGCGCCGGCGCCGCTACGCCACGCCGGGTTTTAATGACGCCGCCGCCGCCGAGCCTATTCAGTCGGCGCGCCGAGGGGAGGAAATCTACTAGTGTACTGCATGGTGACCGGCCGGCGCCATTTTGTGCTTACCTGCTGATCGATTAAACGCTTGTGTGTTGTGATCGTTGATTGGAAAATGACAAAGCTTGTATCAGAAAAGCCTAAAATAAAATAATTTTATATAATCATACTCGACGATATAAAACTAAAAATACGTCCGACTCTCAGGAACTGCTTCATCTTAGCGCGGTTCCCTTCTTAGCCCTAGTGATATTTGTAAAGGAATAAATACAGTTTATGGATAGGGTTTGATCTTTCTTTAAAAATATAAGAGAGAAAACTTTATTTAAAACAAAATAAAATGGGCTCCCCAATTAAATTGGGTTGCTAGGTATACAGCGTGCTTATCATCCATTCGGAAATAGGGTCAATTTTCAGGCTGAAGATGTAAGGATTTCGAAATAAGTAATAGAGAATAAAGAAGATGAAGACGAAGATAGTGATGGATGAGAAGGAATGTTCAAATCTCAAACAAAAGGAAGTTTAAGAAGCCACAAAAGGAAACTGACAGTATCCTCGACAACACAACGTTCGCCCCGTGAAAACACTATTATCATTAAGTGTCTCATTTTCTTGCCTTATAGACTAATTTTTATAATTTTTTTTTTTTTTTTTTTTTTTTTTACGGCGGAAAGGAATGTTCCCAACGAGCCGTGGGATGAGAACATTCCTGCCGCCGCGACGGCACCGGTGGGGATCGAACCCACGAAGTACCCAAACCGAAAATGAGTTACATAAACATTTGTTCCACTATCAAAAACTGTTCCCTTTAAAAACGGTTTCATTCGTTTTCGTATGTTAAGGAATATATTATGCGAGTATCTGCAAGCATATAAACCCGTAGACATAAGCGTTACGATTTTTTTCGCGGGAAGTTCTCGCCAACACCACTCGGAGGACGGATTCTACTGGTTAACGAACTTGACGTTTCAAATTAGACGATTTTTGTACCAAAGATCTTCAAAATCTGACCATCAGCCACCATGTCTATTTCTGAGCCTGTGAAATAGCGGACAAATATATATATATATATATACTGTGATTAAAATTTTAACATCTCCCTTGGGGGTTAAATAAAAATAGCCCACGCCGCGCGCGCCGCCGCCGCCGGCCATTTTAGTCCAGCGCGCCGCCGCCGGAAAATTCAGCCTCGGCGCGCATGTCTAGTTGGGAAGTCGTTTAACCTACTCGTAAGTAGAGATAAAAGGTGGAAAATTTGAGATTCGGAGAAGTTTGAAGGAGTAACTAGTCTTCTAGCTTCAAAGAAATTGGTCTATACACTAATTCCTTTGTGCACTGAAATGAAGTGTACTTACGTATTAGCTTCAACGCAGGTTAAAGAATCGGCTCTCAGACATCTGGATCATCACTGGGTCAGAGATCTAGATTGAATTTTTGCCAATATGGCGACGGGATTACCAAAGATTTGGGTTGACGAAAGCTTCGATATAACCTTGAGGAAACGAGTAGTACTTAAGTTAATGGCATAATTACTATGCATTTCCGCTCGCTACGCTCACCCAAGGTTACATCGAAACTCTAGTCAATCCAAGTCGTTGATAATATAGATCACTGGTTTTCGGTGGAAAATGGGCCGATATGCAATTTAGCATCTTTTTCTGTAAAAGGTAAACCCCAAAGACGCATTTTCCTAGCAGAAACAAAACAACACTAAGAACTCAAACAACAAACTATGAAATGAAATTGCGCAAAAAACACAAATCTACAAGTGAATTGCGTTGAAAACAGAAAGTAAAAAAGGCGGTTACCCAATAGAATTGCCCGTAGGAATAGGCCAATAGAAATGCTAATGTGTTATGCGCCCTCGCTGATGATCCAGATCTCTGAACGAGACCCACATCTCTAACCATCGCTGAAGCTATACGTAAGTACCAATTGAAGTTTTCTACACAGATTTTAGTTTATTAGGAATAAAGCGATATTCTTTGGTCGGAGATTCATAAAGTATGTAATATGTTTTTTGGGGCTCAATAAGTTCACTAACACCAAGCATATACTTGACTAGGGGAATATTATTAAGAGCTGGGAATATAATTCCCTACCATTTTCTAGGCCAAGGAGGTTTGATCTAGCAATGAGTGATGCCAGATTTGACTACCCTGTTAAAACTAGTCATCTTAATTGGTGACTAAGATTTTCTAGTTTTCTGTTCCATTAGGCCTAAAAAGTCATTTCGTTATACTACATATAGCAGTACTTCTAAAGTGGCACAACTTGGGAAGTCAATTGAAAATGTTTCACTCTTGCCAATGTAGGGGCGAATAGCATTAAGACAGGAAGAGTGACACATTTTCAATTGAGTTCCCAAGTTGTGCCACTTTATAAGTACTGCTATATGTAGTATAACGAAATGACTTTTTAGGCCTAATGGAACAGAGAACTAGAAAATCTTAGTCAGTTTTTTTTCCTTTTCATTTTTTTTCCTCTTGATTTGAAGGGTGCATTCCACCGCGCTAGGTCATGGTCATACACTTTTGACGGTTGATTAAGAGATATTTATCAATGTCATTCAAAGTTATAATTGATAAAACCAAACTATTTTTGGGTAGTGTCACTTTAGAAATACTGCCAACGGACTGCCATAGTCACGTTGCTTGCACCGGTTCCCGTAGATCCCCGAAGTTAAGCAACGTCGGGCGTGGTCAGTACCTGAATGGGTGACCGACCACGTGCTGTTGGCATTATAGAAAAGGGCGGCAACCTGTAGACAGCCCGGCGTTAATAGCCCTAATGTTGATACGCCGTTAAACACACACACACACACAAAAAAAAAAAATAATAATAAAAAAAAAAATAGTGCGATATCGCAAATTCATAATTATTCGACTTGCTCAAATTGCATTTTCCTTCTTCAGTTAAAATTATTTTTTCTCTAGAAGTATAATATCCTATTGTTATCACTTTTCACCAAGAGAATATAAACAATTATACAATATATATATATATATATATATATATATCTACTATATATTTGTCAAATACCACTCACTCACTCACTCACTCATCTATCAACGCCCAGCCCAAACCGCTCGACAGAAAATTTTGAAATTTTGCATGGATACTCCCTATATAACGTAGGCACTCGCTAAGAAAGGATTTTTTGATATTCGTATTTTTAAGCATTTTTAGGGGGGTTTAAAGTTTGAGTTGGTTAGAGAAGGCAAGCCTAGGCAGCCTGCGTTGCTAGGACGATAAAGAACAGCTGTTACCTTACATTATCTATCTCATAGTTTTATTTCTAATTGAGGTTAATTTCAACTATGATGGCAGACCTTGAATTACTAGAAATTAACTGTCCCTCATAGAGTTTTAATTGCGTTGCTTTTCTGCCTGTCCCCGTCAGATTGGCTTGCCATATTTTTGGAGAGTTTAACCGATACACATTAATATGGGATGGGCACACCAGGGGGGGGGGGATAAAAAGAGTACAAATTATAAGCAAAATGGTTGGTGAGTTTTATGCCTAGCAACTAACGGGAAGGGGGAATCCTAAACTGTTAGTCTACCCAAACCTTAAAAATAAGAACGGAACCTTTTTTGCTACTTGATTTTCTTAAAACAATCTCTCAGCCAAATAGTAGTGTCCGGGAGCTGGCAGCGCTGTGCAGGTAGTTCCAGCGTTTTTCAGTTAGATTACTTCTGATTTCTTTGACACTGTGAACAGTAGTAAAAATGTTGATTGTAGAAAAGTAACCGATTTAAAAAAGATTCTTATAAACATGAATTCATTACTTTTTACATCTTACAGCCTTTTCCGGGACATTGATAAAATCGGGCGGGACACCGAAACAATTGCAAAATACCGGGACAGTCCCGGTCAAACCGTGATGTATGGCATATCCTTAGGTTTTCCAGGCGAGGTAATAATATCCGGAACCCTTGCACAGCCTCCTCGCCTATAACCTTGGTAATACTCGTAAATATATTGGGTGTTACCATATGACTTCTTGGAAACATAAACTTTTAAATTTTAACGCCCATTGAATAAAATATAGTATGACGGGAACCGTGCTGTAATAAACTGCACATAATTATGTAGTAGCGTTAATTTTGATGATACATTATTTAACGCAATAAAATAACTACTTATCTGCCGTGACGAAGCACGGGTATTCAGCTAGTATATATATATATATATATATATATATATATATATATATATATATATATATGAATATATATATATATAAGTAGGTATATGAAAAAATTGGATAGCTTTCGGTTTTTAATATAAATTTTTATTGAATTAAATATTTAACACATAAGTATTATACATTTCATTACAAAAAGGTGCTAACTGTTCATGTATTGCATACTTCAATGGTCCAATTTCTTTTTTTTAAACAGCCATGATCAAATTATAGTATGAGTATGCAGAATTCATCACCTGCAACAGAATCGGAAGAATTATTCAAGTATCAAATTTAATAGTATTTATTATAATAACATTTACAGATATACATATATATCTGTAAATTTCAGAATCTGATCAATCACAGAATTAATTAATTTAAAAACGAAATTGTTCTATTGATTTGAAATTTACTACTTAGTCAGGTCAGAGGCGAAAATTGGTAGAATTTCTACCAGTAATAAATCTCCCGTCACACAGGAGCTGCATAAAACACATTTCTCTACAAGGCGGGCAGGGACTAGGGATGGCCGATAGTCGATAGTTCAGCACTGTCGATAGGCCGATACTATCGGTTAAAAAATATCGATTGAATTATCTATTACTTGCAGAATTAGGTTTTTTTTTTTTTTTTTTCGCGGCGCATCGAAATCTTGGTCATTAGCGCCGTGGGTTAGGTATATTTATAAGATTACACAACGGTTTAAAACGAATTTATTGAAATTTATAAAAAGCATTTCCAAAGAAAAAAAAATATCAAGAGGAACAAAAAAGTGCAGTTATTTTAAACTGTTTTAGTTGTGCTCCTTGAGCCACATATTGCCAGAAAGGAAAAACAACATTTCCGCTATTCTTTGGCTCAGTCTTCTCCGTTGCTCAGAAATTACTTTTCCAGCGGCTGAAAATACACGTTCTGAGGCTACAGGCGAGCCTGAAACACAAAGAAGGTATTTTCTGGCTACATTATGTAGTTGGTTGCTTACACCAGACGGTTCCTTTTCAGTATTTAATTCACAAGGCGCGTCAGTACTTAATACCACAGCCCTACAGATGTTGAGAACTTCAATTCCAGAAAAAAAGTAAAAACTCCATCAATAGTTCATGACTATCGTTAGCCATGAACTGTCGATATATCGTTAGTAACTATCGACTCTCGACCATCCGTGTTAGAGAACACCACATTTATGAAGAATGTGGTTAAAATAATATATAAATTAAAAGTCCGTCACGCAGGAGCTGCATAACTAAGCACTTTCCACAGAATTGGGTAGTGTCGAGTGCATTCCTGAATAATTTGCTTAAAATAACCTATATAGATAAATAAAATAAAAACGTAAATAACACCTGTTTCAATTAAATTCAAACATAGTACAAAGTAAATCCCCCCCCCCCTTCCGATAGACAGATTTCGTTAATGTTTACAACACTTCTTCCTTATTAGATATCCTGGACGTATACCGCGTTTCGTTACAATACAGCAGAAATTACGACCGGTATGAGCAAATTAGGAATTTGGGTCCAGAGTAAACCCTCCCTTCTAGTCAACCAATTTAGTTTATTTTTATAACACATTTTTCTCTTCAGTTGAACACAACATATACCAAGTTTCGTTGAAATATAACAAAAATTACGACTGGTATTGGCAAATAACTACTTTGGCTCCGGAGTAAACTCCCCCTCCGGATGGACCGATTTTGTTGGTTAACGAACTCGAACAATCGTTTGATGGGGGAATATTATATACCAAGTTTCGTGACGAAAAAACAAAAACTCTGGCCTGTATCGTGTTAACGGACACATATGTAACTATATATATATATATATATATATATATATATATATATATATATATATATATATATAAATAAATAAATAAATTTTAACTGGGGTCATTTTTGGTGTCTACTAGGTAGGATCGATAAAGATTCGAAGAAAGTTTTCAAAAATTCCGTCATGAGTGCAACCTCGATAGCTACTTTCCTTCGGGGGAAAGTGCTAAAAAGAAACAAATCGTTTTGTTCATTTATTTTTGTAATGAACAGCTGGCTCAATTATAATTGTGTTTATATTTTGATATGGTGTACTCAACGGACCGATTTTTTTTTTCAGCACATATTCCTTATTAGTTTAGCTTGTTATTTACCGAGTTTTGATAAATGGAAGTATACATACAGCCATCTCGGGCAAATTTACAGGTTGTTTCGACCGATTTGGTTAACTTTTATAACACATCTTTCTCTTTAGATGTATGCCGAGTTTCATTGCATTATACCAATCATTTCTAAAGTTGGGGGTATATTAAAATCAAAGGCACACAAAATAAAAAAAATTTCGATAATGTTTTAGTAGGTTGGCCCGAAGTGTGATTTGAAGAACTTTGTCAAAAGTTCTTCCATGACTGCAACCAAAACGGCAACTTTCCTTCGGAAAGTGTTAAAAATGGTTAAATTACAACAGTGTTCTAAAACTTACATTTGAAAAACTATCCAAATTTGCTTTGACCAAACCCATGCCGGTTAACTGCAAAGGTCTCAGTGACATCTCTTGAAAAATTTGAATGCTTGACTTTGTAGAAATGGAAGAGTAATACCACTTGATGTTGTACACAGCTGAACGCAAATCCTCATTCTATAATCAAAACGAATTTGCAAAATGTCTCTTGGACTATAGAACATTTAGTATAAATATATTTGAATAGAATATTTGACCATTGTTCCATGATTCCTACACATTCATTATACAGTAAAATTCCTGTAATCCGGCATCCTATGGTCCGGCACGCTTGATAATCCACGGCAGGGGTGTCAAAGCAAAACGTGAAAAGTGCGCCTTTTCAGATCTTATGCATCAATCAATTCTGCGAAATCCCCACCTCAAGAACACTGTGGTGCCCAGATCGTAAAAAAAAAATCCCCGGAAACCTTCTCTGTGATCAAATAGGTACTTGTTGTCAGTTGAGTATATAGCTTTCGACTGGGGCAGTAATTCTAACAGTGCGCAATTTTATTTTAGTCATTTTACATTAAATATGCATAAAGAATACTTGATAATCCGGTACGCTTCAAGTCTCGAACGTGCCGGATTAAAGGAAGTTTACTGTATTTCTGAATTGAAGACTAATGTTCACTCATCTTATTTACTAATTTAGAAACTTGAAGATTTGGGAATCCTTGGTGGATTCCCAACTTTTCAAGCAATATTTCCATGTCACACCATAAAAAAGACTCTTCACCTGATAATGTGTACAAAACCTTGTTTTTGGAGGAGATCAATAAATACTGGGACCACTTTACAGATGCATCGAAAATAGATCATATAGGGGGTACATGAAAACTACACGAAACTAATTCAGTGTCTTCTGTTGAAATCTATGCTATCTTTCAAGCCTTAAAAATTGTAAATGAATCGAAAGAGATTTTATCATAACCGATTCTTTAAACTCATTAAAAGCAATCATGGCAGGAGATTCCACTCTTGGATTTCTACAGAAGGTTCAAGAATTATGCTTTCAGTGCAATCAGAAAGAAATATCATTTATGTGGGTGCCATCACATTGCGGGACCACACTCAACGAACAAGCTAATTACACCCGAACAGGAACCGAAACAACCATAATCAATGAAGACACAAAAGAAGACGTAAAGATTTACTTGAACAATGTCGTAAGACCAAAATGGAACCTCACATGGTTAGGAATCCATCGCACCCAAATCGCAAGAATTAAAAAGACTACAGGCACTTGGACAACAGCTCAACGACATTCCAGACGAGAAGAGACCGTTTTGACAAGACTGAGGATAGGACACACAGCACTGACCCACAGCTACCTATTTAACAACCTCCATACCCAAAGTGCAACACATGTGACACAAAACACTGTAGAACATATGCTAAAACACACATTGGTCACAAATACGACCAATTCAGAATAACACTCAAGACATTTTACTAGACGATGTATAGACAATTTAAAAACTCCTCACGCTTATTAAAAACATCAATATTTACAGAGACATTTGACTTTAAACTGATCGGACTGCCAATGACCCAGCAGGGTAGAGGCATTATAATAAAATATATATATATAAAAATAAATAATTTAGAATCATTTCCTTATGATTTCTATAAACCGTGACAGACATACAAGTCATAAATGGTTATTGATAAATTCTACTGTTTTATAAGTGCGTTTATATATATATATATATATATATATATATATATATATATATATATATATATATATATATATATATATATACAGTAAGACCTCCATTATCCGGGACTATTATCCGGGATTCCAATTAACCGGGGTCTCGATGGGGGAATTTTTATTTTTATTCCTTCTTTAAATATTATGTACATACGAACATATTTATTGCATTATTTTTATCAACTAAAGCATTTGATTTCATAATTATGTATTAAATATTTGTATGTATGCAATGACGATTATGTACATAAATATGAAATTAAATTAATTACATACATTGTAAACTAAGGAATGTAAAAACAGCGCTGTTTTCGGAAGAATGTGATGATTCCATATTTCTGGAAGCATCTCAATTTATTTCATATTCTTGGAACTGAAACGTTTTCAATTCTTTCTATGAATCTCCTACTGGGCTGTTAGCCTACCAAGGAAATATTTCCTCTGTTGGGCTTTAACCCTTCACTCGAGTACATACGGCCGATTTCAGCAGAATTATCTTGTTACAGGCGATCAGAACAGATATAAAAAAATAATTATGTATCTAAAAACGACGAAATATTACTGACTTTCACGGACAAAAAAATTTAATTTGATCTTGAGTTTATTTTT
Source organism: Gonocerus acuteangulatus (assembly GCA_946811695.1). NCBI lineage: Eukaryota > Metazoa > Arthropoda > Insecta > Hemiptera > Coreidae > Gonocerus > Gonocerus acuteangulatus. Next base: position 20,212,135 of record OX328126.1, read on the forward strand.
GCACTTATACAAATTATTAATTATTAAAACGTTTATATACACATTTCTGAATGCAAATAAGAAGGTTTATATGACATCTTGTACACAGTTTTTATTTATAACCTTATAATCCAGCACATTTAGTCAATAAAATATTGCGTTTCGATTATCCGGGGTTTTCGATTATCCGTGGACCACCCTCCCCGTCATTACCCCGGATAATGGAGGCTCTACTGTATATATGTATATATATATATATATATATATATACACACTCCTATATATGGACTGGTGAGGCCATGAACAGATAACTGTTCTCCCGAACTTTCGGAATAAGGGGTAAATCAAAAGACAAAAGATCTCGAAAAGTAGAAGAGTACAAATACTACTTTGTATTAGATCCTAATCTAACCAAGATAGCTCAGCGAAAACGAAGCACAGATGAGAGTTCACCATTATCAGTTGCCCATTACGGCTGTCCTTGTTTACTATTTCCACAAAACCATTCTCCAAGAATGGAATGTCAGTCTTCTGAGTGTACAGAACCTCGTAAAAAACGTAACAGCCAAACTAATAACACGCCTATTCATCTACAAAACAGATTTCATTCATTACCACTCTTCATGGAATCTTCAAAATAAAATAAGACAGACCAACCCTTAAAAATTCCAATTTTTGTTTGCTCATATGAAAACTACTTACAATTTACAAACGATATTAGTTCATATATTACAAGTAGATTCGAAATTTAACAATGCAACCAAAAACTCTTATTAGCATTGGAGCTTTCAGAAAAGTAACAAAACTTTATAATTTAAATTGTAAAAAATATTACACATATTATAACCCCAGGAAAAAAACCTTTCAGTCGTAATTCGAGACGTTCCCTGCTCACTCAGGGACACAGAAGTATTAGAATTCCTCTCAAATAAGAAATATTTGGTCCGGAGTACGTCAAAACTTCATAACCGACAGAGGCTTACATGATGTAGAGTTGAGAAACGATAAAAAGGGCTACGGCTAAAAACTATTAAAACTATAGCCTGTTCAAATAGATGGAGGGAATGGGCGGGGCCTATATTCCCTAGATATAGTGGGAAGAACTCCCTTTTATAACCTTATCAGTTTTCAACCTTAACCGCAGTCACCTCGCTTGTGCAATCTAACACGTTATAGTTTAAATTGTTTTCAGCCTTACTTTTGGCTAAATATTGATAAACATTAACCACTATCTCCCTTGCCTGGCCCCACAAAGCCTTTCCTGCTCTTAAACGAGACATAATCATTTTTTATGGTGATTCGCGTTAAGTGTTTGATCATAAAAAGGCTTTGCAAATGGCGAAACAGAAGGGAGAAATTCCCGTCCATGCGTTCGCGCCTGCGCAATTCAACCCCTGGGCTTATCTGGACAGGGTATAGATTGTATTGTACGCAACCTCCGGTAACCCAAGACACTCCTCGAATGCCTCATCTACGGATCTGCCCGCACTACATACCTCCATGATATGCACCCAGGTACTAATGAAGAAAATCTCACATTGATTCTTTCATCTTCGAATAAGGACTCAACGTTCAGGCTTTTCGGCTTCACCGTGGAAGCCCTAATGATGAGATCATTTGTGCTTTTAGCGCGGTTCCTCCCTCCCCCATAGGGAGGAACCCCGCTTATAAGGTTGATACAATGAAACAATCCGGAAGTGCCGACTAGAAAATTTTGCGTTTCAGAACCCCTAGAGACCGAAAATGATGGTGGTTCAAATTTGTATATATATATATATATATGTATATATTTATATATATATATATATATATATATATATATATATATATATATATATATATATATTTGTCTGTTCGCTCTCTAGCTCGAAGACGAATGGTCCGATTTTGATGAAATTTGGTACAAAAATCCGTCGTCCAATTTGAAAGGTCAAGTTCGTTAACCAGCGAAATCCGCCTACCGGAAGATGGCGTTTGGGGCGAAATTCGCGCAAAAAAAATCGTAACGCTTACGTTTTTGAGTTCATAAGCTTCTAAGTACTCGTTTTATATGATTCCTGGGCTAGGAAAACGAATGAAACCATTTTCAAGGCGATAGCTTTAACCGTTTTTGAGAAAATTGGAAAAATATTTTTTGAATACCGTTTTTGGTTTGGGTACTTAGAATCATGGGATTCAGTTGAAACTTTATCTGCATGTTCTACTTTCATTAAAACTAATATGTTGAAAGTTTTGTTACGTTTGGAGTTAAGGAAGGGTTAGAACAAAATATTTTATGAACAGACATGAAAAGTTTTGGGAAGTTCGTATACTTTCATTAATATCTCGAACACGGTTAGGAAATCGTGGTAAGTGGATAGAAACTATTTGAAAGCTTACTAAATTCTCTACAAAAAAGATTCTAAAACTATTTTTGATTAGGTTATGTCAATCGGAGAAATAAGTGCTTAAAACTTCAAATACGTCTGTTTTGTTCTTATGAACGGGTTTTTGTCGTTCTTGTTGTAATTTTTGTCTCTTTCACTTCGTTTTTTATTGCTTTTTATTTTTGTAATTTCTTATGTTGCGAAAATTTTGTGTGTAAAACAGGATATGAAAAATGAGGCCAATTTTCTGTTGCTAGAAATAATATAAATTTTGGGAACTTTCTTTAATATCTCGAAAACTGTTGAGAATTTTGGTAAACGGAAGAATACCATTAGAAAGCTTATTAAATGCTCTACATAAAAGGTTTAATGAAAGTTTTGATTAGGCGATGTCAATCGGAGAAAGAAGAGCTTAAAGCTTTAAAGTAATTGATTTCGCTTAATCGAAGTGTTCTTTTTGCCTGTATTTTATTCCTTGTTATTTTTTAATTGCTTATAGTTGGATAATGTATTCGAAAATAAAACAGGTTAAGTAAAATAACAAAAACAATTTATTGTTAGAAATATAGATTTCCAAGATTCCAAGACCTTGCAACTAGCGGGACGGTTTCTTGTGTTGCCGACCCTTCCAGGTCAGATTGTAAATCCTACCTTTCAAGACTGGTGGAACCAAAATATAACTGTCAGGGTTCGGTCACTGCTACTTAATAAAACTACATTTTATCGTAAAAATGGTGGTTTTATTGTGCCGACGTTTCGGCTTGAACTTCAAGCCTTCATCAGGGCTGTAAATACAAGTAGGACATATTTAACACTAATATATGCACATATCTATGTAAATATATATATATATATATATATATATATATATATATATACATATATAATATATATATATTTATATATATGCATATACACATACACATATGCACGCACACATATCTACATATATATGCCCACATACCTACACATATGGGGTATGTATTATTAAGTAGCAGTGACCTAACCCGGACAATCCCTACCTTGCATCATCAACGGTCAACGATCTCCTCTCAACAAAATAATAACTGCTTCTATTTTAATCTTTCGAAATTAGACTAGGGATAAGAACTTTACCGCGCTAAGATGAGGCAGTTCCTGCGAGTCGGACTTTTTGAATAGGGAGGAGTAATTAAGACTTCCATAAATTTATCTAGTTTACTGTTAATTATTATTATTTCTAAGATTTAAATTATTTATATTTATTACGAATAACTCAGTAATTTATTTTTTCACTTTTATTATTATTATTTTTCTTTTTAACCAGTCCCATGTAACTGTTTTAAAGAAAATACAGACTTTTATCTATATATTATTTATTTGCGGAACACATATCGTCTCCACCATGTCAAACTATGGAATATACAAATTGGAGCAAACTAGCGAACGAACATATTCGATACATATCAATGATGAAAGGGCCGCCACAAACTATGAGGTAGACCGGACAGGTTCACCCGTCAGGTGTCATAGTAGTAGCCTCATAGTCTGTGGCGGAACTTAACTACCCCCTCTCTACCCTCTCCGGCGACCTCACACCTGATGAAAATTCGATTATTTCCACCTCACAGGCGAGTAGACCTCATGTGTGTGTGGGGGTTGTCAGGTGTACCTGATGAGGTCTCAGTTTTCTGCAACTCTGATTTGTGCAAGACGATCGTAAAAGACGATGATTTTCACAATAGAAATAAAAGGGAGGCTGCATATCGCAAATTAGTATACAATTTGCAGGAAATATATCCAAATGTAAACGAGAGTATGACTAAAAGTAAAATTAATAGTTTTCGATCTAATATTCGGAAGGAGTAGGGGAAAATTGACTCCTCAAGAATCTCAAAGTAGCTGTTAGTTTTTCGTGTAGGGATATAGCGGCCCTCATTTGTGTATATTTCTTCTTAATAAAAGGAGATACAAGTGACAATAACTCTATGAAAATTGATTCGTTCATGCGCAGATAATTGCGATAATCTGTTGGTTCATCTCTTAATTCGTTCAGCAGATTGATATGGGTGAATTTATTTCTTCTTTACAACCATTCCTTACGCCATTGTTTGCGTTTTTTCCATTTGTTTTTACGTGCAAACAACTGATACTGCAAATAGAGAGAGATAAAGTAGATTATCTCCTGGAGGATCCATGTTGAAAACTTACAAACCTGTCCGGTACACCTGAACAGTGTGGGCCACAGGTAGACCGGACAGGTGCACCTCACGGGTGTACCTGTCCGGTCTACCTCATAGTGTGTGGCCGGCCTAACAGTGGGTAACCTCACTAGACAACCCTAAGATGATGACAGAATGGTTATTATTTTGTGAAAGCGAAGCAGGAATTTTTGAAGATTCTTAGGAAAAAGTACTTTTTTTAGTGAAATACAGACCAAGTCTGCGGCCCTTTGCCCGAGTATGGATATCAAAGCCATGAAACACACTTCAAGAAAACACGTCAGAATGGATGTCATAGCTGTTCCTGGGAGTGAAGTTCCCTGGAAAAAAGAAAAGTGTAAAATCAGTTCACTCTAATTGAATAGAATCAATCATCCAACTCTTTAAAACGATAAATGTCAATCGGAAAAATAACTGCTTAAAACATTAAAAGTGTTTGTTTTGTACTTTTGGAAGGGGATTTGTGTTTTTTAACTCACTTTTTTGGTTGTTTTTTGTTTTAAACTGCATTTATCACTAAAATTAGTGTTAGAAGGCAAGGAAATGAGAAAATAATTGGCAATAGTGGTTTCCTAGAGCATTCGTTGAGATGGTGGGCGAGTCATTTCCGCTTAGGACGCTAAGGTTTTTATTTCACATATTTTGTCAATAATCCATATGTTTACATATTCTGCCATAAACACATATTTTTGCTACATATTTTGATATTCTTTTTATTTTGTAATTGAAAAATTAAAGGGGAAACCGAGAAAGAAAATAATGCTTCTTAATGCACTGTGTCTTTTATAACTGCAAGAAGCAAAGGTGGCAACATGCTTTCCCGGCGCTAATGGTGGTGTGTTTTAAAAAAATTGTATAACAAATGATTTTTTAACAACTGTATTATTCCTTTAATATACTCTCTAAAATAAATGAATAGTTAAAGCATCATGTCGATATCATTTTCGAAACTCGAGATATAAAATAGTGAATTTTCAACCTATTTTATTTTATTTCCCAGCACCTATAACGCATTGGACGAAACGCTCGGACACGTGTCCACTATTTTTCGATGGAAAAAATGGGCCTGATCGGTGACCACACCACTGTATACTCCCCTTACGAGATCAAACTCAAAATTATGGTTTACGCCAACATTTGGTACAGGCATTATAAATAAATTATAAGTAAAATACGTACAGTTTTTATAGACAGCAAACTTAGTGCTATGACAAAAGTACCCGTTCCATATGATAGGGCCATTGGAACTGAGAACATATCTTTCATACAGTCAAACCACCTGAAATGAGGAAGAATTATAAGTACCTTAAAATTCATGACTCCTATAATAGTCTTATAATAGTAGCAAGTGAACGAACATATTTCAATGGTTATCAAGTCCAAAGAATTAATCTGCAATGCGATTTGGGTTTGTGAGCTTCATCAACCGGAGAAGATTAATCTTACCTGCACTCCTAAAAGATTTGTTATAGAGAATGGTTAAGATTTTAGGCTGTTGAAATACCAAATAAAAGTTATCATTCGTGCGTGCATAAATTATTCGGTAAGTCCATCGACATACTCTCTACTGTCCGTAAGAAATTCTGATATTATTCAGTAATTTCAGATTTGTTCCGAGGGTGCGGTCTTAGAATGCACTTTATGAACGACGGATTTCACTGTATTACAGTCAGGGTTCCCACCGACAGAGGAATGTCTGGGAATTCAATTATGAAAAAAAAAGTCAGATAAATGTCTGGGAAATTCAAATGCTTCATTTTTTTGTTAATTTATTTATTTTTTTAAGGCAGACAGAAAAAAGGGAAAATTCGCCTGCGTTGTACGTATATATTTTTTTCCAATTCTTCTTTTCTTTCTCTCACTGTCTTTTTTTTTTTTTTTTGGTGTTTTAAGGCAGTTCAACCACTAGGGTCATGGATGCCTATGTATATGCGTGCAATTGAAAATTAATTGACGTAAAGATGTAAAAGAGTATATTATTTGAATCATATATTTAGATTAATCATATACTTAATATTTAATCAATCATTTAATTAGTCAATGAATATATTTTTATTTTAGGAAAAAAAACAAAAAAACAAAACAAAAAAACTGTTAAATAGTCAGAATAAAATAAGATAATAAAGGGAAAAAATACTTAAAAATGTGGTGTAAATGTAATCACGTGGGATGTCACACACACAAACACTCATACATACACACACACACATGCACGCGCGCACATACATTCACATACACACACGCGCGCAAGTGTATTTTCTAGATCTACTTCTCCTTAAGATTTAATTGTTATTTATATTTTTGTGATCAGATCTGTAGCCCTGAGGAATCTCAATTTTCTCTGGCACAATTCATGGTCGTCTCCAAGTATATCAAAGAGAGTACCATGAATGTCCAGTTGATTTCGAATCTCTTCGTATGCTCTACAGTCCGTGAAAATATGTTTAATTGTTAGATCTTCACCACATACTGTAAATTCAGGCCTTTCTTCCCGCCTGAATAAATAAGAATGGGTGAGATTAGTATGGCCAATTCGCACTCTCGACAGAACCACCTCATCCCGCCTGCTGCCTTGGGATGAGGTTTTCCATGCCGAGGTAGTGGATTTTATCTCTCTTAATTTGTTGTCTCTTTTTCTATTCCATTCATTTTGCAATATCGAGTGAATATAATATTTTAAATGGGCAACAGCATCCGACTGTAGGATGTGCGAGTAAGGAATGCCATCTTTAATTGCTTTTTTTGCTGCTAAATCCGCTTTATCGCTGCCGCTTATATTATTGTGGCTCGGAATCCAGCAGAAAGTGACGTGTCGATTTCTTTTGTAATGAAAATCTATTCCCTCAATAAGGTCTGAAATGATCGCATTGCGGGAATAGAAGTTTTGTATTGAAAGGAGAGAAGACAGAGAGTCTGTGTATATCACTAGGTTATTAGTATTATGATTTAAACTATTTACTGCTTTGCTTAATGCAAGTAGCTCTGCTGTATAAATGGAACTAAGATTCGGTAGGGATAACATCTGTATTCTGGCATTATCCACCATCGCACATCCTACGCCATCATGAGTTTTGGAACCATCTGTGTATATCTCTGTTGCTCCAAGATACTTCAATCTGATTCTTTTGAATTCAGCCTGAAATATCGTAGAAGCGGTATCTCTTTTGATGTATCTAGTAAGTGAGAGATCGATTTTAGGAGCGTGAAGAGTCCAAGGTTCGAGATTTGGAAATCCCAGTTGATGAAGTTTGCTTAGATCGAAATCCACATTGGACAGCAATCTTATGGATCTATGTATAAATTGGTTGCTGTTAGCAAGGTTGTTATCATTAAAATATATGTTTCTGAAATTGTGGTTTAAAGGGTGATACGGAGATGTAATTATTTTTACGAAGTAAAAAAGGCCAGATAATCCCTTCGATACTGCTAAGGGGGCTCACCGGCATCTACCAATATACTATCTACGGGGCTTGTCCGGAAAGCACCCGTTGCTATTCTCAGACCAGAATTATGAATACTGTCTATTATTTTTAGGGTTCTGGCACTGGCCGATCCATAAGCTACACATCCATAGTCCAATTTCGATCTAATCAAACTTCTATAAAGCATTATCATACTCTTACGATCGGCTCCCCATTTAGTGTTGCTTAGAACTTTTAAAAAATTCAAAGAATTTGAGCATTTCTTTTTTAATTCTTTTAAATACGGTGTCCATGAAAGTGTGTAGTTGAAGGTTAGACCTAAGAACCGAACTTCAGGTTGAATCTGGATTTCCGCCCCATCTATATTAAGTGGAGGCAACTCCAAAATCCTACGTCGGCTAAAAAGAACCCCCACTGACTTGCTTATTGATATTTTAAAACCATTGCAAGCCACGTAGAAACATTGCAAAGGGCTCTTTGCACTTCGTTAAAACAGGAAGCCACACTTTCATGAGCACAGTATATTGTTAAATCATCAGCATACAACATTCCGAATACCGGAGCGTGTATCTGATTGAGTACCTCGTTTATGGCAACGCAGAATAGTGTTGCACTCAAGACACTTCCCTGTGGAACACCATTCTGCTGAACAAAAATATCAGAAAACGTTGAACCGCATCTTACATAGAAAGATCGGTTATTTAAAAAATTTTGAACGAACTTCAGCATGTGACCGTCAATCCCGTTCCTTGTGAGTGAGTTTATAATATGCCGCCTCCAAGTGCGATCAAATGCACTTTCTACATCAACAAAAACCGCCAAGAGTCTCATTTTAGCTTTAAAAGCGTTATGAATAGCATTTTCAAGGCCCACTAAGTTATCTATAGTACTCCTGTTCTCCCTAAATCCACTCTGCCAAGGATGGAGGTAACTATGTGTTTCCAAGTACCATTGAAGTCTTTTAACCACAAGTTTCTCCAATAGTTTGCAGAGTGAAGATGTAAGAGATACAGGACGATAACTAGTGACTTTGTCTGCTGGCTTATTAGTTTTCAAAACTGGGACAATAATGGCAAGCCTCCAATCGTTCGGAAATTCACCTTGTGAATAGATACGGTTGAAGACTCTTAAAATAATCATTTTACTTTGCATGGATAAATTTTTAATCATAGTAGTGCATATTTGTTCAATGCCGGGCGCAGTTTCTTTGCGGGAATTTAAAGCCAAGTTGAATTCATTGATTGTAAAAGAAATGTTAAGCGGATTATTTGGTTCATAATTAATTATTAATGGTTTTGCCTCTTCATAATTTTTAATTCGCACAAATTCTTCAGAGTAAAGCATCGATGATGAGTTGTTTTGAAAATAATTGCCGAAAGTATTTGCTATTGAGTGAGGTTCTGTAAACTGATTGTTATCGTGATTTATTTTATTTACTGATTTTGACAAGCTGCGCCCTTCAATCTTTCGAATAGTTTCCCAGACTTGGGATGGAGGAGTACTTGTATTTATTTTTGATACGAAGTCTTGCCATGATTTTCCCTTATTTTGTTTAATAATAAACCTAGCGTGGGTCCTGGCACGCTTGTAAGCCTCAAGAGAGTCTGAGCAAGGCCTTGATTTAAATCTACGGAGGGCCTTTTTCCTGTTTTTAACTGCAGTTTCACAGTCTTTTGACCACCATGGAACAAGAACCTTTTTTGGGCAAAGTTTGGTTTTGGGTATTGATTGGTTGGTCGAATGATTGATTGATTGGTTGGGTATTGATTGGGTATTGATTGGTTGGTTCTCACTGTCTTATTTGGGATGTTTTGGTCTCTGTAACGCAACATCTGGGAGGCTGGGAGGGTTGCATGAAGAATCTTAAAAAGTCCGACTCGCAGGAACTGCATCATCTTAGCGCGGTGCCGTTCATATCCCTATTGTCATTTGAAAAGCTTAGAATAGAATCAGATAATATTTTGTTCGGCCTTTGTTCAAAGGGGTTTATGACTTTACCTGGTCGGGTCCGCCAGACCCCAGAATCAAAAAACCTTTTCAAGAAAGGTCGAACCAAAATAATAAATGTTTCTATTTTAATCTTTCCAAAGGAGACTAGGGATAAGAACGGAACCGCGCTATGATGACGCAGTTCCTGCGAGTTGGACATTTTTATTTAAAATACTTTAAGCATTTTACCGTAATATTACGCTAGCACAGCCACCCCCGTAACTTTTGAACTAATTATCTGACGAAATTCAGATTGGTGCCATAATTTGTTGCTCTAGGTTGAGTCCAATCACAAATATGTAGCTCCAGCCGTTTCCGAGAAAACGTGGCTGTGCTACCGTAATATTCCGCTAGCACAGCCACCCCCGTAACTTTTGATCTAATTATCTGACGAAATTCAGATTGGTGCCATAATTTGTTCCTAATTTGTTGCTCTAGGTTGAGTCCAATCACGAATTTGTAGCTCCAGCCGTTTCCGAGAAAACGTGGCTGTGCTGCCGTAATATTACGCTAGCACAGCCACCCCCGTAACTTTTGATCTAATTATCTGACGAAATTCAGATTGGTGCCATAATTTGTTCCTAATTTGTTGCTCTAGGTTGAGTCCAATCACGAATTTGTAGCTCCAGCCGTTTCCGAGAAAACGTGGCTGTGCTGCCGTAATATTACGCTAGCACAGCCACCCCCGTAACTTTTGATCTAATTATCTGACGAAATTCAGACTGGTGCCATAATTTGTTGCTCTAGGTTGAGCCCAACTACGAATTTGTAGGTCCAGCGGTTTCCGAGAAAACGTGGCTGTGGTACCGTAATATTACGCCAGCACAGCCACCCCCGTCACTTTTGAACTAATTATCTGATGAAATTCAGATTGGTGCCATAATTTGTTGCTCTAGGTTGAGTCCAATCACGAATTTGTAGCTCCAGCCGTTTCCGAGAAAACGTGGCTGTGCTACCGTAATATTACGCTACCACAGCCACCCCCGTCACTTTTGATCTAATTGTCTGACGAAATTCAGACTGGTGCCATAATTTGTTGCTCTAGGTTGAGCCCAACCACGAATTTGTAGCTCCAGCCGTTTCCGAGAAAACGTGGCTGTGCTACCGTAATATTACGTAGCACAGCCACCCCCGTAACTTTTGATGTAATTGTCTGATGATATTCAGACTGGTGCCATAATTTGTTGCTCTAGCTTGAGCCCAACCACGAATTTGTAGCTCCAGCCGTTTCCGAGAATACGTGGCTGTGCTACCGTAATATTACGCTAGCACAGCCACCCCGGCAACTTTTGATCTAATTGTCTGACGAAATTCAGACTGGTGCCATAATTTGTTGCTCTAGGTTGAGTCCAATCACGAATTTGTAGCTCCAGCCGTTTCCGAGAAAACGTGGCTGTGCTACCGTAATATTACGTAGCACAGCCACCCCCGTAACTTTTGATGTAATTGTCTGATGATATTCAGACTGGTGCCATAATTTGTTGCTCTAGCTTGAGCCCAACCACGAATTTGTAGCTCCAGCCGTTTCCGAGAATACGTGGCTGTGCTACCGTAATATTACGCTAGCACAGCCACCCCGGCAACTTTTGATCTAATTGTCTGACGAAATTCAGACTGGTGCCATAATTTGTTGCTAATTTGTTGCGCTAGATTGAGCCCAATCACGAATTTGTTGCTCCAGCCGTTTCCCATAACACCTATATGCATGATTCTGGGGTTTCTTTCAAAATAGGTCTACTATACTAAATTTGGTGTGTTGAGTCAAAAACTGTAATCGTTTTTTTTTCTACCACGTTACACAAATAGTAGTTGATAGATTTATTAGTCAGATATTAATTTTTCAAAATTAACATTTTTTCAAATTTTTCCAAAATCCAAACGACATGCTTTACATGAGGCGATGACTTTCAATATGGGTCCATTTTGTCATCAAATTAATTTCTTTTGTAAAAACGGTTTTTTTTCTCACAGAAAAAACTTTATTTTTTTAAATTCATTAAATCTCATAAAAAATGAGGAAATGAATGTTAGTGTGGCCTCGTAAATATTAATTTCCTAAAGTCATTATACTAGCTTATACGTTTTTTGTGTCTTCTGAATAGTTTTACGATTTGGACATATCCTTTTTTGAAAGTCGAAGCCTCACATATTTGAAATATTTAAAAAAATGAGGAGATATTCAATTTGTGAAAAACTTTAAAAAACAAAAAAAATTCTGAGACCGTCCAAATTGACCGATTTTCAATCATTAAAATATTTTTGAAAGTTTGAGTTCCTTAGTTTTTTTTTTTTTTTTTTTTTTTTTAATATTTCAAATCTGTAAAGCATTTTGTTTGGATTTTGTAATAATTTTAAAAATGTTTTCTTTAATACCTCAATTGTCAAATTATTATGCAAAAACTGTCTTTCTTATCAAATCTTAGCGAATGTTGGAAATATGAACGTATTTATGAAATTATGGCTAATTTGAGAAATAACTTTGAATTGCACGAGAAAATTAAGAACTTCTTTAACTGCTCATTGGCACTCTTGCGCAGCATAATATTAGAGGAAATAAAAAAAAAAAAAAAATATCTGGAAGGTTCGTATTCACTTAATGTATTATTTTGTGAGAAAAGCTATTTACCTCAATAAAAGCTGATGGTGTCGGAAACACTTTTTCAAGCAGGCTTCATAACATTTTAGGTATCTATTGTCTTGATACATCCTTCCTTTCAATAAAGTCTCTCTGTGGACACTTTTAAACAATGCCTCCGCCCTGGTCTCTATCCTATTTACCATTTCTAAAAGATATTTTTGATGCATAGTAAAATACTGCATAATATTGATGAAAAACAGAGCAAGTGAGCCGATTACCGAAATGATAAAGAGCATACTGAGTCCTTGTACTAGAGATAGAAAGTAGAAATAAGAAGGGTGTGCCGTGGGGAAAGGGTAGTCAGCTGGGATCGGCGTACTCATGTACAGATTGGTTTCGGAAACGTTGAAACCAAGAGATCCGTATTTTTTGTCAATTATCGGGCTAAGAATTATGCAATTCCCTCCGGCAATTGAAGTCAAGACGGGCAAAAACCACAGCTGTTTCATCACCTTCGCGATGTCCTTCTTCATCTCATCCAGTAGTCCGCCGTCGTCTTCGCCGTAATCGTAAAATTCCCCAATCATTTCTTTATGCACGGTCTGAAACTTTTTTCGCTTGAAGTTGAGGGCTACGACATTCAACATACAGAATTGTATTAGAAGATAAATTTGGATTATGTACGTCAAGAGGGTGAAATTCAAAGCGGAGAAAATTCTAGCCGTCCTTACGACGATGTATAAATGAAAAGCGGCAACAGTGAAATGCACCGTTAAGAGCAATACTGTCAAAATTCTAAAATTCTTCTTCATAACAGGATATATTCCTGAAAAGCCAGTGCAATAGAAATAATCGCGTCTGATGATAGAATCCGTAACTTCATCAGAATCATAATAATCTAGAAAGGATTTGTAAATATTCTTAATTTTTTGCATCTCTTAAGATAACTACAGCGACTGATCGAGCCTTCTGCGATAGCAGTTGTGAAAGTAACATCGGATAGTTAAGTAATTAATTTAGAGCTCATAAAAAAATAATCTATATGGAAATAAACGTTTACCTTCTGGAGTAATATTAAAGCAGCTACAGAAGAGTTAAATGACTTTTTTGACCACAATAAAAGTTTGTTTAGTCAGGACGCAAACCACAAATCTATATTGCACAAGGCTAACTATTTTACGGTTGTTACGTGAAAAATAAGTTTTCTATAAATCAGACTCAATAAAACATTAATGCTTTATGTCACCACTTGTCATAGGGTCAGTCCATTTCAAATCATCCAGCTAAATAGTAAATGAAACCCATGTCCTCAGAATTGCCTGAAACTTTTTTTATTTGTTTAACTGGTCATTCTAATGATATATTCCAAATTTTAGTTAGATATCTTCAATACTTTTTGAGTTATGAATTTTTAAAGTTGTCTGTAAAACTTGCTTTTGCTGTTACCGAAGTTTTAAGTCAAAGCGACTTTCATTTACTAAAAAAATCATTACTCTGTTAATTTTAATGATATCTCAATGGGTCAAATGGTCACAATAATATTTTTAAAATGGAAAAAATATATATATACTATCTGTTATCTTTCTGGTTGCTAAGTATATTTATTCAAAAACAAAATTTTAATTTAAAATAAATTAAAAACATAAAAATTTCAAAAATCTAGAAAAATAAAAGGCGCTCCATAAAATCAAGTTCTTTTTTCATGGATACATTCTTAAAAGTATAAACTATTAGATTTTAAAAGAAAAACTCTGGGATTTTGCTGTTAAGTATTCTTAAATCAATAAAATAATATAAATTCCTTTTTTTTTTAATAATTACCTACTTAAACGTGGGGCGTGGTCAGTACCTGAATGGGTGAGCGACTATGTGCTGTTGGCATTATAAAAGGGTGGCGACCTGTAGATAGCCCGGCGCTAATAGCCAAATAGTTGATGCGCCGTAAAAAAAAAAATAAAAAAAAAAAAAATTAAATTACCTACTTGATGATTAATATAAGTGTACTGGAGCTACATTTACTATTACTTAGGTTAATCTTAATATAAACTTATGTAAATAAACTATTTTTAAAGTTTACTATAAACTTAGTTTTTTATTATTCTAATTCACTACAGTGAAAACTATTCGTTTCTGTTGCAAAATGAAGCCAAGATTATTATTTGAAAAACAACAGCACAAATATGAAAAAAGTCATCAGAAATGTTACTATTAGCGCCGGGCTATCTACAGGTCACCACCCTTTTATAATGCCAACAGCACATAGTCGGTCACCCATTCAGGTACTGACCACGCCCAACGTTTAAGTAGGTAATTATTAAAAAAAAGGAATTTATATTATTTTATTGATTTAAGAATACTTAACAGCAAAATCCCAGAGTTTTTCTTTTAAAATCTAATAGTTTATACTTTTAAGAATGTATCCATGAAAAAAGAACTTGATTTTATGGAGCGCCTTTTATTTTTATAGATTTTTGAAATTTTTATGTTTTTAATTTATTTTAAATTAAAATTTTGTTTTTAAATAAATATACTTAGCAACCAGAAAGATAACAGATAGTATATATATTTTTTCCATATTCAAAATATTATTGTGACCATTTTGGTGAAAATCCCATTGAGATATCATTAAAATTAACAGAGTAATGATTTTTTTAGTAAATTAAAGTCGCTTTGATTTAAATCGTCGGTAACAGCAAAAGCAAGTTTTATAGACAACTTTAAAAATTCATAACTCAAAAAGTATTGAAGATATCTAACTAAAATTTGGAATATATCATTAGAATGACCAGTTAAACAAATAAAAAACGTTTCAGGCAATTCTGAGGACATGGGTTTCATGGCCTGGTGGCATGGTGGATGATCTGATGTGATCAGTGTCCTGCCGTTCGAATGAATGTACGATTTCGATTGTCTGACTTGTTTTTTAATGGCTTAAATCAATAAAAGTAACAGTTATAAAACAAATTTTATTGTATCTACATATACAACAAAAAAAAGTCAATTTTCATTTATTCCTAAATGTCTAATCACTATTTAAATCCGTCATTATTGATGATTCCATTTCCAACCATGTTTGGCAATAGTCCTAGGGTCAATATTAGGGTATCCGATATTGGCGCGTCCAAAGGTGTTTAGATAAGCTTGTCTTGTACTTATATGTTGCGTTTCCATCCGACTTCTTCTCCTTGCAAAATTCGTACATGGCCGGAATAATATGAAGTACAAGATTTCCACCAAGCTGAGGATGCTGAAGCCCAGAAATAATCCTAGAAGCCCTCCGACATTTGCTAGAAAAAAAAAACAAAAACAATAAAAAGTTAATTTTTAAAGTTTTAGCGCGGTTCCTCCCTCCCCCATAGGGAGGAACCCCGCTTATAAGGTTGATACAATGAAACAATGACTAGAAAATTTTGCGTTTCAGAACCCCTAGAAACCGAAAATAACGGTGGTTCAAATTTGTATATATATATATATGTATATATTTATTTATATATATATATATATATATATATATATATATATATATATATATATATATATATTTGTCTGTTCGCTCTCTAAATAGAAGACGAATGGTCCGATTTTGATGAAATTTGGTACAAAAATCTGTCGTCCAATTTGAAAGGTCAAGTTCGTTAACCAGCAAAATCCGCCCACTGGAAGATGGCGTTTGGGGCGAAATTCGCGCAGAAAAAATCGTAACGCTTACGTTTTTGAGTTCATAAGCTTGTAAGTACTCGTTTTATAGGCTTCTTGGGCTAGAAAAACGAATGAAACCATTTTCAAGGCGATAGCTTTAACCGTTGTCGAGAAAATTGGAAAAATAGTTTTTGAATACCGTTTTTGGTTTGGGTACTTAGAATCAAGGGATTCAGTTGAAACATTTACTGCATGTTCTACATTCATTAAAACTAATATGTTGAAATTTTGGTTGCGTTTGGAGTTAAGGAAGGGTTAGAATAAAATATTTTATTAACAGGCATAAAAAAGTTTTGGTAACTTTGTATACTTTCCTTAATATCTCGAAAAAGGTTGAGAATTTGGGAAACGGAAGAATACCATTAGAAAGCTTACTAAATGCTCTACAAAAAAGGTTCTAATAAAAGTTTTGATTAGGCGATGTCAATCGGAGAAATAACGTATGAAATGTCAGTTTTGGATTTGTCGATTTCCTTCAAATGTCTTGAAACTGTCGAGGCTCCTACTCCGAGTTCTTTGGCATATTCCCTAGTGTTTTTAATTGCTTATAGTAGTCAAATGTATTTGTCAATGAAACAGGATACGTATAATTAGAATCAATATTTTGTTTGTTAGAATTCGAAGATGCCGTATGAATATCTAGATGTGACAGTACTGGTGTTGATTTCGTTCTTTAGAATTACTCTTGGTATTCCCTATTTTCATCTGTTACCCATAGTTTTTTATTGTTAGTAGATTTTTCTTATTGATTATAGAATATTAATCTATTTGGCTATAAAACAGGATACGTAAAATTAGTGACAATATTTCGGAGATTTCTGAGCGAAATACGTTTAAGATTTTCTACCACCACGAACGGCTTTTTTCCTCTATTTTTATCCACTAGATAGGCTTTATTTTGCATATTATTCTATATAAGTTTTATTCAGCAGGGGATTCTGATGAAATGTCGTGTTTTTGCTGTGGATTTTAAATACGATGTATCTAAGATTGGATAACATTAGCGAGTCTACATAATTAAGAACCGACGACGGAGGATTACTTCTTGCTATGATTTAGTCTACATACGTATATTAAGTCCTAAATCCAATCCTCCTAAAGTTCAATGCCCGTAGAAACCAGGGGGCCGCAGGAAATTTACCTGCTAAGAGTTAATCCTCAAGAGCTGTAAATATACCCCAGGTATCTGCCGACACAAATACAAAGCCTAGGCGGAGAGCACCCCAAAAACTCAGATCCAAACATAAGGTTATATACTAAATATTGATAAAGACTACTTAGTTGTAAACCGATTCATCAATTAGCAATCAATAGTTTTCAACAAAGGTTATATACTAAATATTGATAAAAAGTATTTAATTAGAAAAAAAAAAAAAACAATATTCCACAAGACTTGTTTTTGGTCCATTTGTGTCTACTCCATAGACTTAATTAGGTATATTATTCTATTGTAGTTGGGCAACTAAACTTTGTTTTATTTTGTTAAATAAAGTTTTTTTCTTGATTTGTTATTCGTCAAGACTTTTATTTGTCCTTGTGTATTTACTAGATAGGTTTTATTCAACATATTATTCTATATAGGCTATATTAGGCAGGGTATTCTACTCAATCTTGTGTACTTATTCTTGATCCTTCTGTACATGGGCGTATATAAAAACAATTTCGGGGGGGGGGCTGAGACCATTTCCAGGGTATGGAATACTAAATATTTAGAGCTTGGAATAGTTTTAGGCAACTAAAACGCTATTACACGTAAAATAAAATATGTTTTATGAACTAAGTGATCTTATTTAATTTATTTTTAAGGGTTTTACGAGAAGTTTTTATCATCAATTCAAAATTTCGGGAGGGGCTGCAGTCCCCTCAGCCCCCCCCCTCATATAAGCCCATGCTTCTGTATCCTCTAGAAAGGCTTTATTAGGCATATTTTGTATTGATTTATAGAGCTTTGCTTTAGAATGAGAGCCAGATTCTGTAATTTCCGCTTCTGTGTAAAAGTTAGCTACCGTCGGTGTCCCTGACGCCTTAATATCACTTTTATTCGAGATGTTCGAGAGGATTTTGACAATTTTCACAAGATATATAAAAAAAAAAAGTTTATTTTTTTCTGAGCTTATCAAATGGCACTAGGGACATGAACGGAACCGCGCTAAGATGCTGCAGTTCCTGCGAGTCGGACTTTTAAATGTGTATGCGTTCACTTGTATTTAAGCTACACTTCACACCAATCCTCCATTGCCGGTAAAAATTAAATTTTCGCGGGAATCCAAAACAGTATGAGCGCTTGGAATGTCCACTGAATCACTAACTCCATTAGCTTATTAATTACTATTAGAACAACTCTTAGCTTGACTAATTCTGTCAACAATTTTCCATTGTAACATGGTATAAATATTAAAAAAATAAACAAAACAAAAACTTCAATTTGAGGAGGAAAACTTAACCAGTAAGGCCAACCCCAGATTTGTCATGGACAAGAAAGAATCCAATATGGAGAATAGAAGTCAGCTGATCGATAATCGATATGTCATATATTTAAAATTAACCTCCAGAAAAATATATTATTAAAAATTTAATATTCCTTTTTTCCCACTAATTTAAACGTATTTTTTATTGTTTGTCAAATAAGATAATACCATGATTTAGATGTTGTATTTCAGTTTTTTTTTATTTGCCACTTTCTATTTTCATGATGCGGATATTTTCCTTAATCATTCTTATATTCTATTTCTTTCTTTTACTAATAAGCTATTTCTTTTTTTACTTAAATTTTAACGTCCATTTATTATCTGTAGATATATAACCTCTTTCCAGCCAGGATATAGCTGATGCATTTCCTTCCCAATATACTATTTTCTTATATATATATATATATATATATATATATATATATATATATATATATATATATTTTTGCGGCGCTTCGACAAATCTGGGCCATTAGCGCCGACATCCAGGATGCAGCGACGAATTTTGCCAACGAGCCGTGGGATGAGAAAATTCCTGCCGGTAGTGAGGATCGAGACCACGGGAGACCCTTCCAATATGCTAATGTTTTCAAAATTAAAATTGTTTATAGTTTATAACTTAATAAGCCAACGCTGTAAAAGCTTTTTTTTTGGGGGGGGGGGCTTCCGCCTATAACGAAAATTCGAAAAAATAATAAAATTAGTACTTTAAACCAACGCAATAACAATACGTTGGATGCTTACCTATAAAGTCTGTAAGACTAAACATTACAGTTCTCTTAATTCCAATGAAAAACTTTGTCTGGAACTTAATCCTTAGTATAGAAAAAGAATTACTAAAACAAACAGAAATTCATTATTATATTTTGAATCCTTATCACTTCTTGAAAGTAATGTAGTTTTAAAAACTCATAAAGAGGTTTACTTGGGTGAATGGAAAAGATCCTGACTCCAATATCTTGTTGCTTTGGTAATCCTTACTTCATATTGAAGCTCAGAACAAGATGGGAGACAATTACAGCCAGACAATGTTTCTTGAAACGTCATAGTATCACCGACTTCCGCTGAAATAGAGAAAGAGCATTATAACTTCCTTGGATTTGGAAATGATAACACTTGAAGAATGAAGCGTTTGGTATTGACCTAAAGATATTCCTATGCAAGGTAGCTTTCCTGGACCACAGACTGGTGTGTCAATATTGCCTGTTGGAAAAATTTATCCATAAAATATGACAAATAATGTTATTTTTCATCAATTTAGTTACTGGTTTACCAAAATTAGGCGACGCCTATAAAATATCGTGGTACTTACGTATTAGTTGCACCGATCTCGAGAACTGGCTCCCGTTCAGGCTCCCAGTCAGTGATCCGGATCAGGCAATATGGCGATAATTTCAATATGGCGACCTGTTATGCAGACCACTTATGGCACCAAGACCATGTATTAATATTATCAACGAGTTGGATTGACTAGAGTTTCGATATATCCTTGAGCGATCGTAGCGAGCGGAAACACATAGCAATTCTGCCATTAACATAAGTCCTTTTAATTTCCTAGATTACATAACATTAGCAATTATGTTAATTTAATAATTGCTATGCGTTTCCGGTCGGTACGTTCGCTCAAGGTCATAACGAAACTGTAGTTAATCCAACTCGTTGGTAATATAGATGTGAATTGGGACATTTCCTTTCTTGGTGAAAAATATTGCGTTGCTGCAAAAATGCAATTGCGTCTTTTTCGGTTGTTGGTAAATTCCAAAGACTCATTTTGACCGTGGAGAGATAGCACAAAGGACACAAATTGACTCTAAAAACAAACAACACTCACAACTCCCTGGAACAATAAATTTTAAAGGAGACGAATTTAAGAGCAAGGCACACAAAACAATGAAGACTAGAGCGGAAAAGAAAACAACCAATGAAATTGCTCAAAAGATCAACCAATAGAAATGCTAGTTGTTCTCTTTTCCGCTCTTATATTGGAGATAAGGGAGATAACCTCATAATAACCTGTCATTTCATGATCCCGATCACTGGGCGTGAGTCTGAACGGGAGCCGGTTCTCGAGATCGGTGCAACTAATACGTAAGTACCAATATTGTAATGTAGAAATGTTACATATTCCATCGGTGTGTGTGTACTAAATGTAGATTACTAGAGCACTTGCCAGTTTCACATATATTTCTAAAATATTTGAAACATTTAAATAGTTCTTGAAGAAAGTGGCAGGAGTTGCTCCCCAAAATTGTTTAAAACATTAGCTTAAAATGGCGACGTTTCGAACCTATTCAAGTTCCTCGTAGACAGTGTGAATATAACATCATGATTCTTAATTATAATAGGATTTAATTTTCACTCTCCAAATTTAATATTTGTAGGCCTAAAATTAAATTTAAAATCACAATACACATTAACACCACTTAAATAACATACCTGATGATGAACCTGAATAGGTTCGAAACATTGCATATATAAGCTAATGTTTTAAACAATTTTGGGGAGGAACTCCTGCCACTTTCTTCAAGAATCCATTGATCATTCTACACCCTAACGTCAACTTACATGTAAATATTTAATAAAAATTATAAAAATAAGATTCCATGACTTATATCAATAATTCCATTTAAAATTATAGATACATAAAGTTGTTAGGTTATGTTTCTTATTGAATTTTTATTTTCTTATTTTTTATTATTTATATGATATTGTTTCACCTCGACAACACCTGCCTGACTTAATAAGTTAAACAATTGGGCACTTACGTATTAGCGTCAAAGCAGGTTAAAGAGTCAGGTGTCAGAGAACTGGATCTTCGCCGGGTCAGAGAGTTGGATCAAGGAGTCAAATCAGTTTTTGCCAATATGGCGACGGGATTATCAACGATTTGGGTTAACTAGAGTTTTGATATAACCTAACGAAAGCGCGTAGCACTTATATTAATAGCATAATTGCTATGCGTTTCCGCTCGCTACGCTCGCTCAAGGTTATATCGAAACTCTAGTCAATCCAACTCGTTGATAATATAGATCAAGGATGGTTTTTTTCGCTGGATAATAGACTGATATAAAATTTAGCATCGCTTCGATGCTAATAGTATATTTTGTATATGTGCAACAAACTCGTACAAAAACTGAAATCGCGTAACAAAAAAAAACAACAATTGCGTGGGTAAATAAACCACAAATGAATGGCGTTATAAAGACAAAGGGAACAAGATGGTTACTATAAACACAATAGCCAATGAAATCTCTGATAGTGATTGACCAATAGAAATGCGTTATCCACGATCCAGATCTCTGAACGAGACCCGACTCTTTAACCTGCTTTGACGCTAATACGTAAGTAACAACAATTCATTTATTATAAAAGTGATAATCGCCAAATGTTGCGGACTCTGGAATAAATAAATTATACATATTTAAACGTTTAGAATCGAACGAAAGCAGTCTCAAGTCGGTATCATAACCCATTTTAGAGAAAACTCGAAAATAAAACAGAATTTAAGCACTTGCCCAAAAAATACGGACGGAGTTGAATTTTCATTTGGATTTTTAAATTAATGTTAATATTACGTCATAGTGTTATATTTTATACTTATACTTGAACACAATATCCTGATATTTGTTTTGTTTCTTTTACTGCAATAGCTTTGTTGTTTTGATACTTCCGAGGGAAATGGTTCTTCTGACATATATTTAAATAAATAATGAATATATTGTATTTGCAAGACCCTATTTATTATATTTTTTATTTTATTTGATATCTTCATTTGCACGACTCCTGGACCGATTTTGTTATTATTACACATGTTTCTTATTAGATTGTGGATGATATCTACCGCGTTCCGATGCAAGGTGGTAATAATAACTTTCAAGCACATGGGCGTATATAGAAAATAATTTCGGAGGGGGCTGGGAAAATTTCGGGGGGGGGGCTGAGACCATTTCCGGTGTATGGAATACTAACAATTTAGATCTTGGAAGAGTTTTAGCCAACTAAAACGCTATTACGCCCAAAATGGAATATTTTTTATGAACTAAATGATCTTATTTAATTTATTTTTAAGGATTTTATGAAATTTTTACCGATTAACTCAAAATTTTTTGGGGGGGCTGCAGCGCCCTCAGCCCCCCTCCTTATATACGCCCATGTTCAAGCAAGTAAATAATTTCTTTCAGGTCAGCCTGATGAACAGGTTTCCTAGCTTTAGAAACGGAAGTAACACGCTAAAATTAATCGAAAATGTAATAACAAAATAGAACATTTGCGTACGGGGATAATAGAAAGGAACACACTGACAGTTGTCCAGTGTGTAGTTGGCTTCACATTCCAGTTCACAATTGTGCTGTGTGTATATCTGGAAGTGCTGCAGTGTGCGTTCCCTCTGGAAATAGCAACCCCTCTCCTGTGGCGTCCAGCTGTCTAGGCTGCTGTCGGTTATGTAGAGTTTGGGGACAGCAGAAACGGTTGTGTCGCGGTTCTCTTCGATGTAGACGAGGGCGTCAGAAGCGCTCGGCATTTCTGCGGGATTGTGTATGTATACCTGAAACAAAGTGTTATAAAATTGTGAACCTCTTTTCTTTGAATACATTATTTAAATAGGCGGAAGGTCATGCATACATAAAACTCGTCAACTTCACTTTATATGTTTTCTTTTCGCTTTACACGTTACGCGTCACTTGATGTCTCTGCAGGAGCAGTTTAGTTATTTATACATATATTTAGTCTTAGCTACGGAAGACCTTCCACAGGTAGGGCCACGTCCATAATAGTACAATGACGTTAATATGGCTGTTCTCCATCAGATGATTTAGATCGATTCTGGCTCATATCGAATCTATGTTTTATTGCATGGTCTACTAATGCTGTTTGGTTGTCACACGTTAAAAATATAAACGAGAATGACAACCGAACAGCATTAGTAGACCATGCAATAAAACAATGACACACATTTCATTTTGAGAATATAAAACGTTTGGATAAAGAAAAGAACCCCATAAGAAGAAAAATAAAATAAAATATACATATAAATAAAAATAGGGGGGAAAACAGTAAATAAAAAAAACGGAGATCAAACAATATATTTTTTAATATACTTAACGGTAATTAGGAATATTGATATCATTCGTTTTATTTTATTTTTATTTAATATATAAAGTGAAGTTGAAGAGTTTTATGTATGCATGACCTTTCGCCTATTTAAATAATATATTGAAACAAAGTAGATATCAGTTAAAATAAAAATATGTGAAGCTGCAATCATCTGTCATCGTTGTTTAGTAAATACGGTAGAGTACGGTTTATGGAATGGAGAAAAATTGAAAAAAGTAAATAAATAAATATAGCATTTCATTTTTAGCTCAGTACACAGTATTTTTTAAATAATAAAATCTTAATAGTTTTTCATCATTTATAATTATGTTTTTATACTGTCGTCAAAAATATGACTTTTTAAATAATATTAAATTCTGAAACGCGTTAAAATTGATATAATGTGATAGAAGAAAGTACTTAATGTAATATATATATTTCTTCAAAGTATACAAATTCAAAGCCACAACTAGAGTCAGGTATAGTTCTCAATCTTCCCATCGCCCTGATGAAGGCTTGAAGTTCAAGCCGAAACGTTGGCACAATAAAACCATTTTTACGATAAAATGTAGTTTTATTAAGTAGCAGTGACCGAACCCCGACAATCCCTACCTTGAAACAATGTTTTCTTATCTCTGTGTCTTGGACAAACGATACATCTACCAGAAAGTCAATGTTCTGTTTTTGGTGTTGCTTCTGGTGTCCTCTTCCTGTTCATTTTTACCACGCCGAGCTATAGAACATGTCGCGCACATCATGTCAATGATGTCTACACCACCTTTTGGTAGATTATAAAATGTTATTACTTCTAGTTTCTCGTCAACCCAGCATGCTCTAGTGATTCCTCATCCCACTGTTCAGTGTGAGTTTCTTGTAATGGTGTTTCAAAAGAAGGGTTTATCTGATGCGAGAGCCATCTCTATGTGAACACAACTACTATTTAGGAAGGTACCAAAGAGATGAAAAGGATTGCAAATCTATAAATTCAAAATATAGACCAAATTAAGTCATGGGGTGCTTAGAACACCTCTCCTTTCTACTTAATAAATGTTGGCCCCAGAATCGGTTGTGTACAAAAAAATAGCAGAAGACGTATAAAAATATTTAATAATAAAATATATGAGGTAGGAATTTCCTCACGTAAAACCCTCTGCCTCCTCTGCTACAGAGACCACCAAAGTCACCCTCGGACATCTTGAAATCGAAGAAAACCGTGTTACCCAGATTGCTGGAAGTCTTCCAAGGCTGGGGTCCAGGATAAGATCCATTGCTCTTCGATGTAAACCCAGTGTCGGGGCTCCAAGAGTCACTTTCTTCTTTCCAGAACTCTCTAGCCCAATTGTTAAATCTGCGCAGAAAAAAAATTGATTAATGTATATACAAATAATGCATGGGAAACAAACATTTTATGATTGGCCTTCTAATAACACATTAAGGAAGCAGCATCTTCCTAAGACCAATTATGAAGAGAATAAATTCTTAAAAACTTTAGAGAGCTCACAAACCATAAAAAAATTACTAGATAGCTGAGGGTCACCAATCCTTAGACCAAATTCTCAGATATTTTATACACAATGTGTTAAAGCGAGAACGGATAACATACTCCAACCTGCATGGTTAAAGGAGAACTCATCATCATCAGTTTTAGAACTGTTAATCAGTTTGCGACTTTTTTTTTATTTCTTCGTGCTAGTTACATTACCGAAGCTCTTGGCAGCATTGGTACGAGGTTTTATGGAAGGTCGTAAGAGATAGGGACTTAGATATGCCAAAATATTTGGCCTATTTATAATATATTTTTATCAGACTATTATTTTTTTATCGGCAAAAATTGGCTCGATAAAAATTTCCAAGCCATATCAATAGCCGTTGTCCAAGAAAATGGAAAACACTAGACTATTCTTGGGATTATCGAATTTGTTATATATCTGGAACCCGATTGGGAAATTGTAGTAACTGCAAGGAATCTATGCGGAAGCTTATTACATTTCCTACAAATAACGTACTTAATGCTATTTTTTATTTCGCTCAACATGCCACAAATAGCCACGTCCTAACTAAGATGGCCCCTCCTGCGGAAGGCTCCCTGAGGTTGAGGCTGTGATTTGCATTTTATGTGCTGAAGAGGGGGTCAGGGGGGTGTGAAATATGTAGAGCGAAATAAAGTTTTATTAGAGAATAATGTGTAATTAATGATATTTGACCTTCTGACACATAAAAAAAGTCCGACTCGCAGGAACTGCGTCATCTTAGCGCGGTTCCCTACATCTCGAAGAAATGGAATAGATTAGGCATCACAAATCACAGGAAACTGACAGTAGCCAACTTACACTGAGCAATACGGATAATTCTTAATCCTCATTCTTGAGGAAGTCTGAATAAGTCAATACAATTGTGTACTCAAAACATACTCACTCTTCGACTACTGCACAGAAGGCTCTATTTCGAACCAAAAATTCGTTGTCATTTTAAGCTTCTTTTGTTTTACTAGCAAATTCATTTTACTGTTATAATCAACTTTAAATATGTGCTTCATGGCAAATAAAATTCCATTCTCTCGAGGGTAAAATCTTTATATAAAATTAGAAATAACGATAACTTCAGTTGTAGGCTATGAGGAAAGTTATATAGATAGGAGAATTAAAAACAAACTTATGTTTGTATATTCATTTGTATACGCCATCATGATTAGCCACTGCCATCATGGTTACCACAGCCACTCCAAACTTATTACCAGTACCTTTCACTGTTTCTTGGCTTATTTTACTAAAATACTAATTTCACTGATAAATGCAATTTAAAACAAAAAACAACCAATTAAATAGTGAGATAAACAAAGACAAAAACCCGTTCAAAACAACAAAACAAACACTTTTTAAGTTTTAAGCGCTTATATCTCTGATTGACGTTGCCCCATCGAATATTTCTTCTGAACCTTTTTTGCAGAGAATTTAGTAATCATTCGAATTGTCACCTTCCGTGAAAAATGTGTGAAGATCCGAAAACTTTTCATGTCTATTAATAAAATATTTTTTTCGCATACTTCCTTAACTCCAAATATAACCATAATTTAAAAATCTTAGTTGGGATTAATTTCCAAGATGTAGAAAATATTTCAATTGAATCCCGCGATTCTAAGTACCCACAAAATAATAATGACTTACAAAAACATTGATTCCACTTTTCTCAAAAACGGTTACAGATATCGCCTTTAAAATTGTTTCATTCGTTTTCCTATGTTAAGAAACCTATAAAAAAAGTACCTGCAAGCATAGAAACTCAAAAACGTAAGCGTTACGATTTTTTTTTTGCGCGAATTTCGCCCCAAACACTATCTTCCCGTGGGCGGATTCTGCTGGTTAACGAACTTGACCTTTTAAATTAGAAGACAGATTTTGTATCAAATTTCATCAAAATCGGGCCATTTTTGAGCTTGCTAGAGCGTTAACAGACAAGCATATATATAAATATATACACACACACATATATATATATATATATATATATATATATATATATATATATATATACAAATTTGAACCACCTATATTTTCGTGATCTATGGGGTCTGAAACGAGAAAGTTTCTAGTCGGCACTTCCGGATTGCGTCGTGAGGTCAACTTCATAAGCGGGTTCTTCCTATGGAGGTAGGAAGGAACCGCGTTAAAACATTGTGAAATAATGGGTGACCATCATATAGTAAAATACTAACTGTAACTACTCTAAGCTTTCCACAAGACACTAGAGACATGAACGGGAACGCGCTAAGATGGCGCATTTCCTGCGAATCGGTCGTTATACTCGTCTAATAGAAACGTATTCCTATCTTGTGTTATAATTATCACATTTTAAAACGAGTAAACCCTCCATAAAAAAATAATTAATATGAATACGTACATTATATCTGTACTCCTGAATATGTGGACCAATGGTAACATGTTGAAGCTCAAACAGCCACCATAAGTAGCTACCATTGGTTGTAGGAATTGGCAAGGCTGTTGGATGTTCAGAGAAATCCACTTCAAACTAGCCACTTGATCTCTGCATGCGTCCAGGCCGTAGGTACTCTGAAACGGTATGTAGATTCTTATTTCTTTAACCATGTTGGAAGGGATGAATTCAAAATATGTTAATATTAATTAAAAATAAATCAATATGAAATTTATTCAATAAAAAATAAAGACCAAGATGAAGATTTATTTGCCAGGTACACTGAGCTGAATTTTCTGCAAAGGTAAGCTATGTCGTGTATGACGTGTCGTCCCGCGTATAAGCGTTCATGCCACACACACTACAGCTTATTGTACAATATGTTGTCTCAGTACCTGTAATATTTTTATAATTTCTTACTCAATTTTATATCCCTATAATAATTAATTGTAGAAAAATCGTTCGTTGCATTTCACTAAACGATTTTATATGTTTCAACTTAAAGTAACAAACAGGTCAATATGAACCCTGAAGATCGGCATTACTTCTGAGACTCCAACTGTGCTTCTCTAGAGCGGTTCTGGAAACGTTTCTCAAAATTAGTTTCTCTCAGACTATGTGGTTCTTCCAATTTCCTGGACAAAAGTTGACTTTTCTCCATTTCTTAATGACTTTATTGCCCTACTTCAAAATTATAATTGTTATTTTAAAAAAAATATTCTTAAACCTTCAGAATCTATTTAAAAATTAAGTAGCAAATTTCAGCAACTTCATTCTCAGACAATCTTTGCCTTTCCGTAACAGTGCCGCCGCAACAGTTATGAGTAGAGCCCGGAAGTTAGCCAAAATGCCTTTTAGCGCGGTTCCTCCCTCCCCCATAGGGAGGAACCCCGCTTATAAGGTTGATACAATGAAACAATCCGGACGTGCCGACAAGAAAATTTCGCGTTTCAGAACCCCTAGAGACCGAAAATAACGGTGGTTCAAATTTGTATATACAGGGTGTCCCGTAAATGTCTAGTCATATTGTGGGAGGTGATAGAGGACTTTAAGGGGATCAAAAAATGTTCTGTGACGATTTTCCGAATTCTCACACATAAGGGAGAAAACGTCGTTTTATTGTTTTTTCGAGACAAACGTGGTTTTTAGAAGAATAATCGTTGTAGTTCCGTTCCAGGTGGTTCTACTAGGAAGGAAGTGAAACCAATCGAAAGCTGAGTAAATTTACTATAAGACTAGTTGGGAGTAAACACAAAATTGAATGGATTTAAGTATGTCTATCTTACCAAAAGAAAGCTATTCTAAATTTCCTGACATTTTCTTGATATTTCTTACTCGCGTTACTCCTCAATGGGCAGGAGCTGAGATTTCCGGGTTTCAGAAAAACTTCCTCATTTAACCAGCTTTCCATTCATGTATCACAACCCTGTGTTATTGAAGTATTTGAACGATTTAAGAACAAAAGTTTAAAAAAAAACATGGATCTGTGAAAAGAAAATTTTTTTTTTTCTTCAGTTTATTCAAAAAGCTGAAAAGAAATATTTTTTTTTTATAAATGTTTACATAAATATTAAGTAAATATTTACTTAAAACAATAAAAATAAATTACTTCACCAAATATAAAAAAATATCCTAAAACAGTAAATAAATAAAAAACACATATATTTTGAATTTGTTAATTACAGTAACTAATACTGGGTCCAGGAGGTGGCCATTAATGAACCCCAACCATGCATTAACCTCAAAAATTACTATTTTTACCTAGATCACGCATTTGAATACATTTGACCTGGTATTTATATTTGGAAAACAAATTCTTTATCTTGAATTGATACTGATGGCTACGCTTGTGGAACTCACTGGGATTCTCGTGAGCCCATGCGTTTTTGTTGTGGTAATTAAAAATTATATCCCTCATAAATAAGATGTACATAGTCCTTTAAAAATGTATTCAAATGCGTGATATAGGTAAAAATAATAATTTTTTAGGTTAATGTATAGTTGGGGTTCCTTAATGGCCGCCTCCTGGACCCAGTATTAGTTACCTGAATTAATAAATTCAAAATAAATGTGTATTTTATTTATTTACTGTTTTAGGATTTTTTTTTATATTCGTGGAAGTAATTTTTTTATTGTTTTAAGTAAATATTTACTTAATATTTATGTAAACATTTATAAAAATAAATATTTATCTTCAGCTTTTTGAATAAACTGAAGAAAAAAATGTAATTTTCTTTTCACAGATCCATGTTTTTTTTTTAAACATTTGTTCTTAAACCGTTCAAATACTTCAATAACACAGGGTTGTGATACATGACTGGAAAGCTGGTTAAATGAGGAAGTTTTTCTGAAACCCGGAAATCTCAGATCCTGCCCATTGAGGAGTAACGCTGGTAAGAAATATCAATAAAATGTCAGGAAATTTAGAATAGCTATCTTTTGGTAAGATATACATACTTACATTCATTCATTTTTACGTTTACTCTCAACTAGTCTTATAGTAAATTTACTCAGCTTTCGATTGGTTTTACTCCCTTTGTAGTAGTACCACCTGAGACAGAGCTACAACGATTATTCTTCTAACAACCACGTGTGTCTCGAAAAAACAATAAAACGACGTTTTCTCCCTTACGGGCGAGAATTCGGGAAATCGTCATAGAACATTTTTTGTTCCCCTAACGGTCCTCTATCACCCCTCACAATATGACTAGACATTTACGGGACACCCTGTATATATATATGTATATATTTATTTATATATATATATATATATATATATATATATATATATATATATATATATATATATTTGTCTGTTCGCTCATTTCTGGCTTCCCTGATGGTCCGATTTTGATGAAATTTGGTACAAAAATCCGTCGTCCAATTTGAAAGGTCAAGTTCGTTAACCAGCAAAATCCGCCCACTGGAAGATGGCGGTTGGGGCGAAATTCGCGCAGAAAAAATCGTAACGCTTACGTTTTTGAGTTCATAAGCTTGTAAGTACTCTTTTTATAGGCTTCTTGGGCTAGGAAAACAAATGAAACCATTTTCAAGGCGATAGCTTTAACCGTTTTCGAGAAAATTGGAAAAATAGTTTTTGAATACAGTTTTTGGTTTGGGTACTTAGAATCACGGGATTCAGTTGAAACATTATCTGCATGTTCTACTTTCATTAAAACTAATATGTTGAAAGTTATGTTACGTTTGGAGTTAAGGAAGGGTTAGAATAAAATATTTTATGAACAGACATGAAAAGTTTTGGGAACTTCGTATACTTTCATTAATATCTCGAACACGGTTGGGAAATCGTGGTAAGTGGATAGAAACTATTTGAAAGCTTACTAAATTCTCTACAAAAATGATTCTGAAACTATTTTTGATTAGGTTATGTCAATCGGAGAAATAAGTGCTTAAAACTTCAAATACGTCTGTTTTGTTCTTATGAACGGGTTTTTGTCGTTCTTTTTGTAATTTTTGTCTCTTTCCCTTGGTTTTTTATTGCTTTTTATTTTTGTAATTTATTATGTTAGGAAAATGTATTTGTTTGTAAAACAGGATAGGAAAAATGAGACCAATTTTCTGTTGCTAGAAATAATGAAAATTTTGGGAACTTCGTATACTTTCATTAATATCTCGAAAACGGTTGAAAATCTTGGGAAGCGAAAGGTTACCATTCGAAAGCTTACTAAATGCTCTACAAAAAATGTTCTGACGAAAGTTTTAATTAAGCGATGTCAATCGGAGAAATAACCGTTTATTCGAACGGTTTTTTGTCTGTTTTTATTCCTATTTTTTCATTGCTTATAGTTGGATAATGTATTTGACAATAAAATAGATTAATTAAAATAAGAAAAACAATTCGAACAGGTAGATATCGAAAAAAGCTGTGCTTCAAATTAGAATCTATTGTTGAGTAATTATATGAATCTTTGGATAATAATTCCAATAGTTAAAATTATAACTAAATTGGAAAATATGTATTTAATAGAACTCATTAAACCTTTTACAGAGAAATCTATTTTTTATTTTTATTTTATTGATCAACAGGTCTTTGCATATATTTAAAAACTCTGTTGATATAACCTCTATATCGTTTTTTGTTTTTAGGCCAATCTATAATTCCTTTGGGTTAATATGTTTTTTAAATTGAAGCTTTAAAGCCTCAACAGGAATATTTGTGTAATCACCCTTCACAGTTAATTTATTAGAATCATGAGTGACCGTTTTTGTGTTACAACTAACAATCTTTGAAAACGAAGTTGTTATTTTCCTTCTGTTTGGCCGAGATTTTCTATTCATGATCTAATTCTCCTTGAATTTTTTGACTAGATCAAGAACCTAATTTAAGCACTCTTAAATTCCTTAATTTAATTGAGGAAGTTTATCAAGCTTGATATAATCACTTTTAGGTTAATACGGGTGGTCTATACCGAGTCCTTTGTTTGTAAACACAAAGAGCCTTCTGAGTAACGGTAAAGGGCAGTAAAAGTATATGACTTTACCTGGAAGCAGACCCTGCATACAGAGAATTACAATACAAGACCTCATTCTCTCTTTTTACCAGCTCCCGTGTAACACCTTAGATCTGTTTATATTGTTAGCGCGGTTCCTCCCTCCCTTCATACGGAGGAACCCCGCTTATAAAATTGATCTCATGAAACAATCCGGAAGTGCCGACTAGAAAATTTCGCGTTTCAGAACCCCTAGAGACCGAAAATAACGGTGGTTCAAATTTGTATATATATATATATATATATATATATATATATATATATATATATATATATATATATTTGTCTGTTATTTGAAAGGTCAAGTTCGTTAACCAGCAAAATCCGCCCACTGGAAGATGGCGTTTGGGGCGAAATTCGCGCAAATAAAATCGCAACGCTTACATTTTTGAGTTCATATGCTTGTAAGTACTCGTTTTGTAGGCTTCTTGGCCTAGGAAAACGAATGAAACCGTTTTTAAGGCGATAGCTTTAACCGTTTTCGAGAAAATTGGAAAAATAGTTTTTGAATACAGTTTTTGGTTTGGGTACTTAGAATCACGGGATTCAGTTGAAACATTATCTGCATGTTCTACTTTCATTAAAACTAATATGTTGAAAGTTATGTTACGTTTGGAGTTAAGGAAGGGTTAGAATAAAATATTTTATGAACAGACATGAAAAGTTTTGGGAACTTCGTATACTTTCATTAATATCTCGAACACGGTTGGGAAATCGTGGTAAGTGGATAGAAACTATTTGAAAGCTTACTAAATTCTCTACAAAAATGATTCTGAAACTATTTTTGATTAGGTTATGTCAATCGGAGAAATAAGTGCTTAAAACTTCAAATACGTCTGTTTTGTTCTTATGAACGGGTTTTTGTCGTTCTTTTTGTAATTTTTGTCTCTTTCCCTTGGTTTTTTATTGCTTTTTATTTTTGTAATTTATTATGTTAGGAAAATGTATTTGTTTGTAAAACAGGATAGGAAAAATGAGACCAATTTTCTGTTGCTAGAAATAATGAAAATTTTGGGAACTTCGTATACTTTCATTAATATCTCGAAAACGGTTGAAAATCTTGGGAAGCGAAAGGTTACCATTCGAAAGCTTACTAAATGCTCTACAAAAAATGTTCTGACGAAAGTTTTAATTAAGCGATGTCAATCGGAGAAATAAGTGCTTAAACCATTAAAGTAATTGATTCCGTTTATTCGAACGGTTTTTTGTCTGTTTTTATTCCTATTTTTTCATTGCTTATAGTTGGATAATGTATTTGACAATAAAATAGATTAATTAAAATAAGAAAAACAATTCGAACAGGTAGATATCGAAAAAAGCTGTGCTTCAAATTAGAATCTATTGTTGAGTAATTATATGAATCTTTGGATAATAATTCCAATAGTTAAAATTATAACTAAATTGGAAAATATGTATTTAATAGAACTCATTAAACCTTTTACAGAGAAATCTATTTTTTATTTTTATTTTATTGATCAACAGGTCTTTGCATATATTTAAAAACTCTGTTGATATAACCTCTATATCGTTTTTTGTTTTTAGGCCAATCTATAATTCCTTTGGGTTAATATGTTTTTTAAATTGAAGCTTTAAAGCCTCAACAGGAATATTTGTGTAATCACCCTTCACAGTTAATTTATTAGAATCATGAGTGACCGTTTTTGTGTTACAACTAACAATCTTTGAAAACGAAGTTGTTATTTTCCTTCTGTTTGGCCGAGATTTTCTATTCATGATCTAATTCTCCTTGAATTTTTTGACTAGATCAAGAACCTAATTTAAGCACTCTTAAATTCCTTAATTTAATTGAGGAAGTTTATCAAGCTTGATATAATCACTTTTAGGTTAATACGGGTGGTCTATACCGAGTCCTTTGTTTGTAAACACAAAGAGCCTTCTGAGTAACGGTAAAGGGCAGTAAAAGTATATGACTTTACCTGGAAGCAGACCCTGCATACGGAGAATTACAATACAAGACCTCATTCTCTCTTTTTACCAGCTCCCGTGTAACACCTTAGATCTGTTTATATTGTTAGCGCGGTTCCTCCCTCCCTTCATACGGAGGAACCCCGCTTATAAAATTGATCTCATGAAACAATCCGGAAGTGCCGACTAGAAAATTTCGCGTTTCAGAACCCCTAGAGACCGAAAATAACAGTGGTTCAAATTTGTATATATATATATATATATATATTTGTCTGTTATTTGAAAGGTCAAGTTCGTTAACCAGCAAAATCCGCCCACTGGAAGATGGCGTTTGGGGCGAAATTCGCGCAAATAAAATCGCAACGCTTACATTTTTGAGTTCATATGCTTGTAAGTACTCGTTTTGTAGGCTTCTTGGCCTAGGAAAACGAATGAAACCGTTTTTAAGGCGATAGCTTTAACCGTTTTCGAGAAAATTGGGAACATAGTTGCTGAATAACGTTTTTGGTATTGGTACATAAAATCATGGGATTCAGTTGAAACATTTTTTGCATGTTCAAATTTTATCAAAACTAATATCTTAAACTTTGTGTTACGTTTGGAGTTAAGGAAGGGTTAGAATAAAATATTTTATGAACAGACATGAAAAGTTTTGGGAACTTCGTATATTTTCATTAATATCTCGAACACGGTTGGGAAATTTTCATAAGTGGATAGAAACTATTTGAAAGCTTTCTAAATTCTCTACAGAAAAGATTCTGAAACAAGTTTTGATTAGGTGATGTCAGTCGAAGAAATAAGTGCTTAAAACTTCAAATACGTCTGTTTAGTTCTTATGAACGGGTGTTTGTCGTTCTTTTTGTAATTTTTGTCTCTTTCCCTTAGTTTTTTATTGATTTTTATTTTTGTAATTTCTTATGTTAAGAAAATGTATTTGTTTGTAAAACAGGATAGGTAAAATGAGACCAATTTTCTATTGCTAGAAATAATGAAAAGTTTTGGGAACTTCGTATACTTTCATTAATATCTCGAAAACGGTTGAAAATCTTGGGAAGCGAAAGGTTACCATTCGAAAGCTTACTAAATGCTCTACAAAAAATGTTCTGACGAAAGTTTTAATTAGGCGATGTCAATCGGAGAAATAAGTGCTTAAACCATTAAAGTAATTGATTTCGTTTATTCGAACGGTTTTTTGTCTGTTTTTATTCCTTGTTATTTCTTAATTGCTTATAGTTGGATAATGTATTTTACAATAAAACTAGGTAAGTAAAATATAAAAAAAATTTGTTGTTAGAAATATAGATTTCCTAGATTCCAAGACCTTGTAACTAGCGGGACCCTTTCAAGTGATGACCGACCCTTCCAGGTAAGATCGTAA
Source organism: Gonocerus acuteangulatus (assembly GCA_946811695.1). Lineage (NCBI taxonomy): Eukaryota > Metazoa > Arthropoda > Insecta > Hemiptera > Coreidae > Gonocerus > Gonocerus acuteangulatus. Next base: position 20,247,676 of record OX328126.1, read on the forward strand.
ATCAAGACCTTTCAAGACTGGTGGAACCAAAATAATAACTGCTTCTATTTTAATCTTAAGGCGATTCGCCAAAGTTGCGAAGCCTTATCAATAAATAAATATTTTAATCTTTCCAAATTAGACTAGGGATAAGAAAGGAACCGCGCTAAGATGATGCAGTTCCTGCGAGTCGGACTTTTTTTATCTGAATGGATATATTGAAGAATCAGATAGAAATAAATATGTTTCAGTGCATTTAGGAAGTGTAAAGACAATTTTTATTTTGCCTTTTTTGCCTATTTTGGCTATTTTAAGATTTAATGTCTTTTTTTGCCTTTTTAGCGCGGTTCCTCCCTCCCCCATAGGGAGGAACCCCGCTTATAAGGTTGATACAATGAAACATTCCGGAAGTGCCGACAAGAAAATTTCGCGTTTCAGAACCCCTAGAGACCGAAAATAACGGTGGTTCAAATTTGTATATATATATATATATATATGTAAATATTTATATATATATATATATATATATATATATATATATTTGTTTGTTCGCTCTCTAGCTCAAAGACGAATTGTCCGATTTTGATGAAATTTGGTACAAAAATCAGTCGTCCAATATGAAAGGTCAAGTTCGTTAACCAGCAAAATCCGCCCACTGGAAGATGGAGTTTGGGGCGAAATTCGCGCAGAAAAAATCGTAACGCTTACGTTTTTGAGTTCATACGCTTGTAAGTACTCTTTTTATAGGCTTCTTGGGCTAGGAAAACGAATGAAACCATTTTCAAGGCGATAGCTTTAACCGTTTTCGAGAAAATTGGAAAAATAGTTTTTGAATACCGTTTTTGGTTTGGGTACTTAGAATCATGGGATTCAGTTGAAACATTTTCTGCATGTTCTACTTTCATTAAAACTAATATGTTGAAATTTTGGTTACGTTTGGAGTTAAGGAAGGGTTAGAATAAAATATTTTATTAACAGACATAAAAAGTTTTGGTAACTTTGTATATTTTCCTTAATATCTCGAAAAAGGTTAAGAATTTGGTAAACGAAAGAATACCATTAGAAAGCTTACTAAATGCTCTACAAAAAAGGTTCTGATGAAAGTTTTGATTAGGCGATGTCAATCGGAGAAATAAGTGCTTAAAACATTAAAGTAATTGATTTTGCTTATTTGAACTGTTCTTTTTGTCTGTTTTTATTCCTTGTTATTTTTTAATTGCTTATAGTTGGATAATGTATTTTACAATAAAACAGATTAGGCAAAATAAGAAAAACAATTCATTGTTAGAAATATAGCTTGCCAAGAGAAAAAGATTCGTTGACGTCTTTTGAATATTTTCAATTGCCTTTATGCTGTTGGTTTTTTTATTTTATTTTTTAATTGATTTTATCTGTAGAATTATTACTATAGTAAAAGAACACAGGAATGTGTGAAAATATTTGATATTTTCCAATTCATTGAAACGTATGAAATGAAGTATCGGTAGAAGAGGATTCTAGGGTCTTGCGGACCTGACCCCAGGTATAGCCAGCCATAAAACCCTTTGAACAAAGGCCGAGGAAAATATTATCTGTTTCTATTCTATGCTTTTCAAATGAGAATAGGGATATGAACAGGAACCGGGGTCTCCCGTGGTCTAATGGCTAGCGCCTTGGATTCATAAGCGGGAGATGGTGGGTTCGATTCCCAACCTCCGGCAGGAATTTTATCATCCCACGGCTCGCTGGTGAAATTCCTCGCTACACCCTGGATGTCGGCGCTAATGACCTAGATGTAGATGTGCCGTAAAAAAAAAAAAATAAATAAAAAAAAAATAAAAAAAAAATAAAAAAAAAAAAAATAAAAAAAAAATAAAAAAAAAATAAAATAAAAAAAAAAAAATAGCGGACACCTCTGGGAGAACCAAAGTTGTCCACTATAGAGAGGTGTCCGCTATACAGAGGGGTTGGCCGAGGTGGATTGTACCGAATATGTACATTTAATTCATGTTTTAATTAACCATTTAATAATTACCCATAACAAGATTTTTTAAGTATATAGAAAGAAGTGCAATAAGTATAAACATAAAAAAAGTTTTTATTCTAAAAAGTTTTAAGCGTAAAGAAGTTCTTAGTTCACGGACAACATTTTTGTCACAATTTTCCGTCCATTTCTTCAAAATTTCATCTTTCTTTTTCAATATTTCTGCTGCTTGTGTTTTCCCTATCTTAAAAAAACTCGGCAAATTTACGCACACCACATTTTTCGCGATTGGAAAATGTTATCACGTCAATTTTTTCTTTAAGTGTCAGAGATTTCCGGTTAAACATATTGAAGAGAAGGAATGTGAACCGAACAGACTTATGGAATATTCCCGGAACCGTGATACCGCGTAGGCAAAACAATAGTAATCTGCCAGCGGGAAAATCATATGCTTCTGCTTAAAAGGAAGGGGTTGCTGTTGTGAAATTCCTAGGATGATATTACTAGCCACTATTCTATATATATATATATATATCTTATTCTTACAAAGAGTTGTTATTGTTAAAGCATTTTTCTGGAAACCTACACCCATGGGAACACGCTTCTATAAAAAACATTAGCTGTAATTGTCCGTAATAAGGAGGTAAAAAATCAGGGTTTTCTGTCCGTGTCCTTTGTACAGAGGTGTCCGCCATATAGAGGTTTATTTAACCAATAGAAAAATTCGGGACTGTGAGAAAATGTCCGTTAATAGAGGTGTCCGCTGTAGGGAGGTGTCCGTTATGGGAGGTTTCACAGTAGTTGGATAATGTATTTGACAATAAAACTGGTTAAGTAAAATAACAAAAACAATTTCTTGTTAGAAATATAGATTTCCAAGATTCCAAGACCTTGTAACTAGCGGGGCCGTTTCTAGTGTTAGCCGACCCTTCCAGGTAAGATCGTAAATCAAGACCTTTCAAGACTGATGGAACCAAAATAATAACTGCTTCTATTTTCATCTTTCCAAATTAGACTAGGGAGAAGAACGGAACCGCGCTAAGATGATGCAGTTCCTGCGAGTCGGACTTTTTACTATTTTTTTCTGGGATTTAAACATTTTAAAAAGCACCGTTCATCGAAGACAAAAAAGTTTGCACATGTTAAATTACATATATCCGTCACAAATATCTATTCGAGAGCTCATTTTCCCAACCCATGGATTTAACCTCTATAAATAACAGATCCTTCCTTAGTAGAAGGAATGATGAAGCATAATGAATACCAGGATAGAGACAGGATGAGAAAAGTACGTCACTTCTTCTTCCTCACACCCCTTTTGCTGTGACGATGGTTAGTTAACTGGTACTCCGGATTTCGAAATATTAAGATATTGCACAGGAAGAGAGGAAATAACTTCCCTCTAACAGGAGAATTATAAAATAAGCTGTTAGTCTACTGTTGAACTTCTTAAAGACAGCTCGTGTGTTCGTTCTCACTTATTTATCATGCCGAAAGTTTCATCGTTGCGTGGTTAATTACATAGCTATGTTCGCGAATTCGGTTTCATACTTTCTACTGATGGAGCTATACTCTTCTGCAAAGTCTGTGAAAAATCTATCAATCACGATCAAAAGTATTTTATTACTCAACATTTCGCAACAACGAAACATAAATCTAGGATAAATACTGTTGGTCCAAAGATTAATTTAATTGCAACAGCAGTTACAACATCCAGCAGGCAATCTCAGTTTTCCCTGGATCTATGCAAAGCTTTCTTGGACTCAGGAATTCCATTCTGGAAACTGGAAAATCAATCCCTGAGGAAATTTCTGCAAAAGTACACTAAAGAAGAGGTTCCATCAGAATCCACGTTAAGAAAAACGTATTTAAATATCACCTTTGAAGAGACGATGCAGAAGATTCGACTCAGAGTTGCAGAAAAGAAGATCTGGATCTCCATTGATGAAACTACGGATGCAATGGGACGTTACATAGCCAATGTTATCATTGGAACCATGGAAGCAAAGCAAACTGACTTATCATCAGTCTATCTTTTGACGACAGAGGAGATGGAGAGAGCAAATGGTACCACAGTGGCACAGTTGTTTACCAATTCACTAATGCTACTCTGGCCGGACGGAATACGGCATGATGATGTCCTACTTTTTGTCACAGATGCAGCACCTTACATGAAAAAAGCAGCTAAAGCCTTACGAGTTCTCTTTCCTAAAATGCTCTACCTCACTTGTCTAGCACATGGCCTCCACAGAATCGCTGAAGAGATAAGCAGTTTGTATCCTCACGTGGATAAATTAGTTTCTAACGCCAAGAAAATCTTCCTAAAATCACCCACTCGAATCCGGGTTTTTAAGGACATAGCACCAGAGCTGGCTTTACCTCCTCAGCCAGTTCTTACCAGATGGGGAACCTGGATCTCAGCAGTAATATATTACTGCAACAACTTGGACAAGATACGTGAGGTAGTTCATGCAGTATCAGTAGACGAAGTTAGTTCAGTTCGCGAGGTAAAAAAGTTGCTGGACCAAGAAGAGCTTAGCAATGATCTGGCATTTATAAAAGCACATTATAGTGTGATACCGGAAGCAATCTTGAAGTTAGAGAAAAGAGATGATTCGCTGGTATCATCTATGGGGATCTTCGAAGATGCTGTAAATCAACTGCTCCAAGCACCAGGAGAAAAAGGAAAGAGTGTCAGTGAAAAAGTTAAACGTGTTCTGCGTGCTAATGTGGACATCGAAAAAATTAAGAACATTCGTAATGTTCTGAAAGGCGAAAATTCTGTTTTAACTGGCATGTGTCCTTTCGATGTAGCTTGTTTCAAATTTGCGCCTATCACTTCAGTGGAAGTAGAACGTTCCTTTTCCATGATGAAAAACATTCTTTCTGACAAGCGTCTGTCTATGACAGTTGATAATTTAAAAAAGCATCTTGTTGTAGCTTGTAATCAGGGAAAGTAAGTACAGTATTTAAAATGCACCTTTTAATTGATAATTAGGAATGAGATTCCTCTTTGCCTTCACTCCTTGTAAATAACTATTTTAATTAAAGTACTTTTATGTATTTCAAGTGCCTTTTTGCCTGCCTATTTTAACCAAAATTAAATGCCTAACTTCCGGGCTCTAATAATGAGTAAGATTCATCTTTGCCTTCACTCCTAAAAAATGCCTATTTTAACTAAAGTACTTCCTATTTTCAGTATTTTAACTGCCTTTTTGCCTGCCTATTTTAACCAAAAATAAATGCCTAACTTCCGGGCTCTAGTTATGAGTAAAATATGACTACAAACTCCCACATCGTAGGATTACTTCGATGTTGAAGTAATAATAATCTCTGGCTTTCAAAATACAATCTGACGACGCTAATCTCGGTTGCAATGCGCCCTATATGTTCATGGAAGGATATTCTTGTACGTTATTTGCATAAATTTATTCTATGATTTTCAGCGGATAGCCAAAGCATGAGTCCTGATCAAAACCAACAAACTTATTGTTCGGCAACCATATTAAAACTACCACTGCTCCATCAACACCTAAATCGTACATTTTGTGTTCTGCTCTTATGGCCTCAATATTAATGTAACAGTTATCATAATTTAATTGTATATTCTCACGTGTGCCAATTTTGTTTACCGAACTTACCAGAAGAATTTCATGGACGAATTTCGAATCAAACGTATCTCTGCCTTTAATTGAACTGTTAAACTTGCAAAGGTACGATGCAAACTCGAATTTCTTTTTCCTGTTAAAAAAAAATAGTTATTATAAAATGTATATGTAATAAAGATAATAGAAACAGTAATTGGCAAAATTTATGCACAATGTGAGTGTTCTTTTTTTTTTTTTCTTGTTTTCCACGTTAGAGTATCTCTCCAGCGTGGGAGTTTATTTACTACGTATGCCATCCTCTGGATGCTAGTAGAGGTATAATAGGGTTTCTGGCGCAGTCTTCAAAATTCCCTATTTCCCCGAAAAAACCTGATCGTCGATTTTTGTAGGATTTTTCATTTTTATCTCAAACATCTAATTTTTTTAAAAAATATACATTTTCTAACATATTTCTTTAAAACCTAACAAATAAAAAAAAAATACATATTTTTAACATATTTCTTTAAAACGATACAAAAATTGGGATCACCCCCAAAAAGTAAAAATATTATATAATTAATTTAATTATTATTTCCATTTGTTATACACGTTTAATCATCAATATCACTTTCAGATTTCTTAGATTTAGATCTATTTTCATTTTTATTTTCTCGGAAGTCAATAATATGAATTTTCTTCCCATCATTTAATTCTTTTAAACCGTCATAAACGAATAATAGTTTTTGTGAATTTAATTGTTGAATATCTTTTTTATTTAATTTGTCATTAAATCTATCTGGTAGATAAACTTGAAATTTATCTTCCTTATCTTTTAACGTAACAACTATACGTTTTCCAAATTTTGTAATAATTTCTTTAAATTCTTTAATTGAATAAGATTGACCACATTCCAATTCTGTTAGTTTCTTTATTAGAGTATTTTGACATTGACCAACTCGTTGGATCTTTTTTAATACTTCCATTTATTAGAAATGAAATTTTTCATTTCTTAACATGAGGAAAACATTGGAATAATTTAAAAGGTCATTTGTAGAGATGCAATCTGGCTTCAGTTTCCCTTGTACATACGTCACCTGACCTCGGATTGCTCGAGCTCGAACAATGTCCTTGGATTGCTCGGCTCCAAACAATACTGCACAGTTTTTCCTCGTTGTGATTAATTTCTCTTGATTGTATTTTTTACATCCATTCTTTTTTTATATTGGGATGACAGTTGATTAGAATTGTAGTCGAGATGATGTTTACCTTCTAATAAAAACCTTTCCAGTTCTTCAAATATATATATATATATATGTTGTTTAAGCCAAAGATTTAACTCCTCACCATGTTTTCGTTTAAAGATCCATCAACTACTCTTTTTTTAACTCCATCGAAGTCTTTCTTAGATTCTTCTAGAATTTTTATTAATGTATTTGAATCCTTAATAATTTTATCTATTTTATAATTCATGATCGCTCTACACTAAACTCGACGGACTCCTGAGAACTACTGACGGTTGTTATCATGTTGTTTTATCCTCCTTCTATTTCAAGGGTAGAGGAAAAATGAACAAGTTCTATCATCTATTCTGAGAACATACTTTGTCTATTATCTGTACTGCTAACATACTAAACTTCTAATATATCGTTTTTAAGAAAATCATATCTAATTTTTTTCTCGGATAAAATAACCACGTATATATTTGTACCTCCAGGAACTACATTATGAAAATCAACATTCAGAATAATATTATTTTTACTATTTGAAATATTAATTGGTCCTTTTCTAACATCTATTACATATAAAGGTCTATTTTTTATGAAATCATCAGGACCATAAAGCATATTCATATTTCCGATATAAGACCTTTTATAATCTTTATACATATCATATAATAATGAATAATTGTTCTCTTTAATATCTAAATTTAACATTTCTTCCGGATAATATGTTTCATTAATTTTAACTCTAATATTTCTAACATCAACATGGTCAAATTTAGAAGGATCTTTCTTTTGATCATTTCTTCTCGATGTTTGGAATCCTACAATTATGAATTTCGGTTTATCAATGTTCCTATAAATATTAGTTATATCAAAACTTAAATTTGATCCCATAATACCAGTTTTTTCAATACACTCCCAAGTTTTAAATACAAATTCTTGTGTTCCACCAAACTTGTCCATCTCATTAATTAATTCAATTTTTGAAGGTGTTGAATACTCTATGATAGGAACACGTAAATAAAAATCAGTTATTGTAATTTTACCTGTAGGTGCATAAGACTTTCCATCTGCTTGAAGTGATAGAAAAATCCCGTCATCATCAGTGTTTCTAAGAAATGTTATTAAAAATCCTCCTTTGTATATTGGTATGTTTATACCTCCAAAATATCCTAATCCTAAATCGTTTAAGGTTCCACAATAATTAAATTTTCCATATTTATGATCACATTTCACTGCACCATTCATTTTAGACACAGTTTCATCTTGAGACAGTGATATCGTATGTTTTACAGTACTTATAATACCTGGATCTTCAATTCTATCAATTAATTTATTATGTTTTTTTACTTCTATACTTCGAAATAAGAAAGGAATAAAATTATCTATTAATTTAGTTCCCGAATTCATACCATAGTGTTCACCATCTTTGGCATTGAAAGAACCTGAAATAACAAACTGAAAATGGGAACTTAAAAAATTATCACCAACATCGATTAAGAATTCTATTCTCTGATTTTCTTTATTAAAATTCAATTCGGTATTATTCGATGGGAAAAAATGTTTAAATTGTTGTTTTTCTATATTAGGATTATATTTTGAATACATCTCCATTTATTAAGATAAAAAATCTTTATAATTTAAAAACTAGTTTATAATTATTAGACCCCGTCTCAGTGACGAGGTTTGAAAATTTAAAAAACATAATTTATTAATGAAGGTACAGTATCAACATTAAATCTATTTTTATAATATTTCGAAAATTCTTCATAATGTTCTTGTTTAAATTCATTTGATATATCAGTTCTTTCGAAAATTATTATCCAATTAACCAAATGTTTATATTTTATTAAAGTATCTGGAGAAAACTTTTGATAAAAAGACATAATGTTCCAATCAAATAATGAGTAATAAAACTCGATCTTTTGTTCATCAATTTTCTGATATCTCGAAATGATTTTCCAATCTATTTTATTTGAAAACATTCCCAATTCTTCTAATTTAAACGGATGGTATTGTGAAACAAGTTTCCAATTTAATTTATTCTGAAATACAATTAAAAATTCTGTTGTTAAACCAGGAAATGAAGATATTTCATCCCAATCATTATTTTGTGTTGTCTCCATTTATTAAGAAAAAAATCTTTTTAATTTTCAAAATTGTCACCACTTTAGGAAATAATATTATTCGGAAGGTAAAGCAATATAATGAAGTTCTCTTCGCAGTTCTGATACTTTTGTGTTTAATTCTTTTCTTATTATTTCTATTTCTTTAAGAAATTCTTCTTTCGTTATGTTTTTTTCCAGTTCTTCTATTTTATTGTTTAAATCTTTCATAAATTGTTGTACTTGTGGGTAATAACCATTATATAAAGTGTCAGAAAATATTTGAAGATGTTTTTCTAACTCTGTTTCTGTCAAATATTCTTCCATTTTGTTCTTTATATCACTATCAACTTGTACTGGTATAACATCACTAATTAAATCCTGAGTGAGTTTTTTCATCTTTTCATCTAAATCTTCTTTAGTTGTATATTCAAATAATTTCTCATCGATGATCTCTTCAAATTCTTTTGTATCAGTTGTTCTTTTATCTCTTTTATTTTCATTAATTACCTTCTCTATCATCGTTTTCACTTGTTTCATAATAACTACATCATTATTATCTCTTCCTTCTGAAACACTGACAAGTCTTTTTTTATTAAAACCAATATAACTTTTAGTAAATGTAAACAATGAACCGATAATTTCATCAACTTTTACTTTTAATTCATTCTTTAATTTATTATTAAAATCATTTTTTAAATCATTCTTTAATTTATTTTCATCATCTTTTAATTTTGTTTGGAATGTTGAGAATTCTGTTCTAAAAGAATTTGAAAGTTCATTTACAATATCACTTTTTAATTTCGTTTCATCAATATCGCCAGATTCCGGAAAAACAATTTGATTTCCTAAAACATCAAATTTTAAAATAACTCTTGAATAAGATTCCATTTCTTTCTATTTATTATATTTAAAATTTCATTAAAATCCATATCTTTAGAAAAGAATTTAAGAACTAACAAACATAAATGTCCACAAATAGGTGGATCATTAATTTCTTGAAGTCTGTCTTCATTATATATTAAATTATCTTTTCCCAAATATATAACTAATTCCTTTGATGGATGTAAGTTTCCATATGAATTAAAATAATATTTTTTATTTCCATTTTTATAATAAGAAACCCAGTGAGTACCATTTCCGAAAGAATTATCAATGTTTACAATTCCACACTCAATATTTCTAGGATGTTTCGGAAGTTCATCTTTCATAAAAACTCCTCTAAAATGTTTTATGTTTAACTTCTTAACGATATTCTCGATATCAAAATTAGATAAAGGAGTTATTTTTTTTTTTTTTAACTGTTACAAGTTTTCCTCCCTGTTTCTTTTCCATTTCTTTATTATGTCTTGTTTGTTCTTCTATTAGTTTATCTTTATATCTTTTATCGATAACCGAGTTTGCAATAGAACTTGCTCCACTCGCTAAAGCAGCTAAAGCTCCTAATCCTGCAAAAATTAAAGGAAGTATTCCACCATCTTTTTCATTTTCTCTTAATTGTTTATATGTTAATTTAATTCTAGTTCCCTTTCCGTCTTTAGCATTTCTGTTAATCTTATCGATCTGTCTTTGAGTTAACAAAATTGAATTATTTCCTTTTTTTGTATCGATTGTAACATCAGTTTTCTTTTTTACAGCACCAATAATTTTAGATTTTTGACCTTCCGTTAGTGAAATTTTAAAAGGTTTATACTCACTCATTTTCTTTAATTTATAATGAATAAAAAAGAATATAAATTCTTTCTACTGGAAATTTTTGCAGGATTTAAAAATGTTCGTTTCTAATAAATGGAGGGGATTCTAAATATTCTGAACAACAAACTTAACTATAATAATAAAGAAATATTTATGATTTTAGATGAAAATAACGATCCTTGGTTTAAAGCTAGAGATATTGCTGAATTATTAGAGTATAAAAAAATAACCAAAGCATATAATCTTGTTGATGAAGAACATAAAACAAATCTAAATCTTATTTTAGAAGGGTGCTCCTTAGAAGAGCACTCTTCAAATATGCAAGCACATACTATTTTTATTAACGAATTAGGTTTATATTCTTTGATTATGAAATCGAAATTACCTCAAGCAAAAGAATTTCAAAAATGGGTTTACAATGTTATCAAAACAATTAGAAAAACAGGGGAGTATAAATTGAAGGAAGAATTATACAGTAAAGACAAAATTATAAAAAAGAAAGATGAAAAAATTGAAAATTTAAATAATAAAATAACAAATATCAAATCTGATGTTGTACCTAAAACTAAAGATGAAAAATTAAGACATTTTTTCCTATTATTTAAGTTAAACGACTATGAATGTGAATATAGTTATTATGTTATAAGATGTCAAAAAGTATATTTAAAAAGAGCTGTTGATAAAATAGTTTTAGAACATCAAGATTGTGAGGAGATAATAAAATTCTATGATCCAAATAGTGTTAATTTATATTCTAGAATAAAAGAAAAATTAAAAAATGATTTAGAATTTCATGGTAATTATTTTAGAATAAATAATGAAGAATTTAGTGAGGAATATCTAATTATAAAAATAGAGGAATTACACAGTGAAAAAGAAATTTAATTCACAACATTTTTTTTTATTTATCCAAGTATTATGTGAATTATCAAAACCTAACCATTTGACATAAACTTTATCTCCTTTTCTTTTTAAAACCTTTTCAACAAGATAATCATGTGGATATTTGGTTTTCATTAATTCTTCTTTATAAAATCTACCTTCGATTTCTTCTTCCTTCAAATCTATTAATTTATAAGTAATAGGAACTGAATGTATTATTTTACTTATTTTAAATACCTCTGTAGACCAATTAGGTGTATATCCTTTTTCAAATATTCCTTTATATTTACTTATCCTTACATAATCGTTTAATTTAAATTTCGGTTTTTCAATTTTAACATTGTTATCATTATAAATATTCATTAATACTTCTTCTCCATTTTTCTTATTAACTCCTATAGGTTTCATTTTTATAGTTCTATGATAGGAATTATTATATTCTTTAATTAAGTCATCTAAAATATCTATCCATTTATATGATCCTCTCTTAGAAAATTCTTTCCACATTTTTTCTTTTAAAGTTCTATTAAATCTTTCTACTATAGCAGATTTTATTTCACTATAACTAGAATAATGATTGATATTATATTCTTTCATTAAATTCTGAAATTCTTTATTATAAAATTCTTTTCCGTTATCCGTTTGTAAATTTTTTGGTTTATTTTTATCGTTCAATATACTTTTTAATGCTTCAGTCACTAATTTACCAGTTTTATCTTTAACAGGAATTGCCCAAGAAACTTTAGAAAATGTATCTATTACAGTTAAAATATATTTAAATCCTTTATTAATTTTTGATATTCCTTTTAAACTTCCAGTATTCATCTCAACTAAATCAGATTGCCACAGGTCATTTATTCCTCGAGTTATAATTTTTGTTCTTTCAAAATTTCTTCTAACCGGTTTATGAATTTCTTCAATTATTCCTTCTTTTACACTCATTTCTTTTTCATTTTTTGACCTAAAAAAGTATTCTTTTTACTTCCACAAATTTCACAAATTCCTTTACCCATGAGTTTTCCATTTTTAGAAGTTTCTTCATGATAATTCTTACTTTCTGTTTGTTTTTTACACTTTACACAATATATAAGTACCATTTATTATAGGATAAAATCTAGTCTTTAAAATAGATAAATTTCTCTAGTTTATGGATATACTTTCCATTGTTTAATTTATTATATGTATTTATCGATAGAAAACCATAATCATCCTCCCAACAATCATTACAAATTTTTTTAAAAATATCAAAGGATGAAAAATCACTTCCAGCAAAATCTTTATATATCATTTCAGTGTAATGAAGAGATTGTTTAAAAGAACAAATAAAATTAACATTATTTCTAATAAACTTTCTATCAACTTTACTATAACATTGACTTAAATAAATACAAGAAATATTTTTATGTCTACCTCTAACAAAATATTCATTAATTTTTTCATGATTTTCAAATATAATATCATCAAAGATAACTAAACTATTCGGTTCACAAGTATCTACATTTTCCATTTCTTCAATATCATTATAAAAACACCCTACATCCTCTCCTATTTTATTTCCAATATCACTAAACAACTCAATCATTTCTTGATAAATATCTTGATCTAAAGATTTACTACATACATATAATTTAGAATAATCTAACCAATCTCCATAAATAAAATTTGTTAATAAAGTTGTTTTTCCAGAACCACTACTACCGATAATTATACATCTTAATGGTAATGGAAAAGGTTTATTGTTAGTCTTATTTTTATCTTCGTGGTAAATTTTTATACGATACTTTTTTTCCATTATAAATAGAGTAATTTATATAAGATGAAATTGTTAAAAATAACTGGTAAAACTTCTGAGTTGACTTTGAAATTAGCACATCCAATATTTCTAGACGAAAATATAAATTATAAAATAGGTCTTGTTGGTTTTTATTCGGATAATAACATTCCTAACATACAAAAAGATTCATTCATTTCATTCGATATTAATAAATCAAGAAAACATATTAAAATTGAAAAAGGATTTTGGAGTTTAAAAGAAATCGATAATCTAATAAAGAAAGAACTTGTAAACGAAAAGTTCTATATAAAAAGTAATAATGATGGAAAGGTAAAAATGTTTTCACCGTATCCATTTGATCTGGACGTAAATCTTAAAAACATTTTTGGTTTCGAAATACCAACTAAAAATGAAATTTCAACAGATTATGCAAGTAACACGGTACATGTTGGAAAATTCAGACCTAAATTAAGACCTTTTGATGTTATCGAAATTCATTGTAATTTAGTCGAATCTAGTTTAGTGAGTCATTCTTCTAATGAACACATACATGAAGAAACTGATTTAGTATATAGTTTTTTCCCGAATGTTCCTTTTGAATCAAAGATTTCAGAAAAACCCTTAGAAATTGTTTATGTTCCAATTAGAAACGATATTCATAAAATTCAAAAAATAAATGTAACTATTAGGAATGAAAGACATGAATTATTAAATAATGAAAATGTTAATAATATTATATATTTAAGTCTGATTCATGACAAATAAACTTAACGAAATGTTAAACTTAGTTAAATCTAGTTAAACCGTTCTGAACTTTTTAATATAATAAATGGATCCAAAACAAACTATTAAGATAAGAGATAGATTAATTAAAAAATTTGAACATGCCAGAAAACAAAGAATACTTGAAGAAGATTTAAAAGGTAAAGAATATTTACCGATAACGAGTGCAATCAATAAACTTGATAATACTTTTAATGAAAAGATTTCTCAAGTCGACAAGAGTATAAAAAATGTGTTAGAACAAAATAAAACATTAATTACAGATCTTGTACCGTTTACAAGAAACATAGCAGATATGGAAATTCCACCTTCAGAAGAAGAAACATGTTTTGAACGAGAATTATACGATAAAGATACACCACTTGCAAAAAGTACACCTTTTTCAAAAGACAAAAAGAGAGTTACATTTGTTCCAATGGAAAAAGTTTCAGAAGACGAGTCGGATTTAAGTGAAGACAGTTTAAATGAATCAGATACTCCATTGAATATTTCATCATCTGTTATCGGTCAAATAATTGGTCCTCTTGGAGCAACATATTTACCAAAACTAACTGATAAACATTATGGAATTACTTACGATGAAAAAAAATTATTTTTTAAAATCGGAAAGAATAAAGTTAATATAGATGGAAATGATTTAATTATTGATGGAAAAAAATATATTGGAACAAAAGGATTATGGGTTCTCTTAACACAAAATTATGAAAACTTATTTGATAATAAAGGTGAAAAATTATATTCACAAGAAGAATTTAATACCTATAAAGAAATTTTAATTAATAGTGAGGTTTTATATAACAAAAATAACTCGTCAACAAATAGACCAAAAGCTCCACAATCAAAAAAATATAAAAATTTATTAAAACCTATATACGAAGAATTAAAGACAATTCCGGTTACCGGAAGAGGAATAGTTAATTATAATGAACATTCTGTTATGTATATACAAAATTTGAATGAATTGATTTCAAGATTGAATTTAATATATGCTTCAGAATTGGCTGGAGATAATAATTTTCATAATGAAAAAGTCGGTATTATCAGATTTTTAACAAATCTTTTAGAAAAACATATTGATGATCGAAAAGGAACTGAATATTTAATAAGATTAGTGAATGCTCTTCCACATAAAATAATTAAGGATGAAACTATAGGATCTGGATTGTTTAATAAAATATTAAGTGGATTACCATTCGAATTACATTATCCGGGTTATAACTATTTAGGTCCAGGTACTAAATTAAATGAAAGATTGGAAAGAGGTGATAAACCAATTAATAAATTAGATGAAGCTGCAAAAGAACATGATATATCTTATAGAGATCATAAAGAAGTATCAGATAGACATATCGCAGACAAAATTTTAGAAAATAAAGCATGGGAAAGAGTTATTTCGAGTGATGCTGATATAGGAGAAAGAACTGCGGCATATTTGACAACGAATGCAATGAAAATTAAAAGACATTTAGGAATGGGTTTGATACATTCAGAATTTGATATATTTCAGTAGATTTCTCATTACCTCTTAACGTGACCGATTCTGTCACCTTTAACTTTTTTAAAACTATAAAATGAAGAAGGTAAGATTTAATGATCTTGTAACTATTTATGAAATACCTTATGAATGTAGAATTAATTTTAATTTAATCAATAATCAGAGGTTTAAAATGAGAATATTTGAGTTTGAAAAGATATTTAACAAAATATTTCGATGATAAATTTTATATTGATAAAAATTATTTCTAAATAAATGGAAGACCTGAAAAATAAGACAGTTGAAGATTTAAAAAAAATCTGTAAAGAAAAGAATTATCGAGGTTTTTCTAAATTGAGAAAACAAGCATTAATCGATTTAATATTAGAAAAATCTAAAAGTAAGGAAAAATTAAGTAATAAAAATATAGGTGAATTAAGACGTTTGGGAAGTCAGTATAAAATAAAAAATTATTATAACATGAAGAAATCTGTTTTAATTAAGTTATTAGAAGAAAAAGAATCTATGGAAGAATTTAAATTACCTCCACATTACGAAGACGAATTTGAATTAACTTCAGTTTATGGAGACGATTTAAAAAATTCGGATACAGAAGGAAACTTTATAGATGAAAATTTGGATCATGGAGAAATGGAAATGTGTAGTATATGTGGAAGGTATAGTGTATTAAATAATAATTGTTATAATTGTGTAACAGACATTAAAATAGGTAAATATAATCGTAAATCGTATAGAATAAATAGATTTCGTAAAAAATTGAATAATTTAATAGAAAATGTTAATGATAAGGTTGAAATTGAAAAAATATTTGAAACTTTTATTAATAATTATAGAGGTAAATATATACCTTATAAATATTTAGTAAAAAAGATTGCAGATTATTTAAAAGTAGGAAATAATATTGAAATTAAGGAAACTAAGAGAATGGTGAAAATATGGAATAACTTTGAATATAAATTAATCTATTAGAGAGTATATTTTAAAACAAATGATGATGTAAAATTTTGTAAGATCTAAAAAAGTTCGTTCCTAATAAATGGAGGAATTAGAACCTTTCGAATTTTGTCAGATCTGTTGTAAACAATCGGTATTAGATAATCGTTGTTATAGTTGTTATCCACCAACAAGAAATCCTCATAATAATTTTAAATATAGACAGAGATATTTTCATAAACATTTATTACAATTAATAGATGAACCTGAAGATAGAATTAAAATTGAAGAAGTGTTTGAAGTTTTTAATGAAAATTATAAACGAAAAGCCCTACCATATAAATTTTTTATTGCAAAAATTGCAGATCTATTAGAAATTAAACATAATGTTCGAATAAGAAAATTTAAGAGAAATGAAGAATTGTGGAATGAATTTTTAGAGATGAAACCATTTGAGATAATTGAAAAGAAAAACCAATTTAGAGGATATATTTTGAATCAGTTTAAAAAAATGTATTAATTTCTAGGATGGAAAAATTTGCAGGATTTAAAAAGTTCATTTCTAATAAATGGAGAACCAACTGAGAAGTCAAACTCTCAAAAACCTTCGAGATTACTGTAAATCTCACAATATTAAAGGATATTTTAAATATAATAAGAAAGATGATCTTATAAATCATATTATTGATGAAATAGAGAAAAAGAAATTTATAAATGAATTCAATTTTGATTCTAGTTTGTTTTCTAGACCAAAACCTGATAAAAACTTTGAATTATGGACGATGAAACAATTACAAGATTATTGTAGATCACGTAATATTAAAGGATTTTCAAAATTAAAGAATAAATCTGATCTTATTAAGTTGATCACTAATGATGAAAAAAGAAAGAAAAACCGAAAGAGATTAATAAATGAATCCATTAAAAAATCGATAAATCAATCCAAAAAAACATCAATAAATGAATTCAATTTCCATCCAAGTTTATTTTCAAAACCTAAACCTCCTAGGGAAAAACAAATCAAATGTGATGATTGTAATAAATATTATAAAAAATCATATAAAGAGAAACATATTGAATCTTTAGCACACAAGAAAGTAAACATTAATGATGAACAAGAAATTCAGGAAATTGAAACAGCTTATGAATCAAGATTAAAAACCTATATAGTTAGGAATATGGAAGGAATTTTTCATCCAAGAGAATTCTTGGAAGATAAAAGAAATATAATAATCGATAAGATAACTGAAAATGTAAAAAATATGGATTTGAAAGTTAATCTTAAATTTTTCCTTACCTTTAAAAAAAGGGGGGAAGTAAAATGGTTTGGTGGAGCACATTATTTTCTGGAAGAATTTTCATTTAAAACTAAAAATGAAATCATATTACAATCTTCAGATCTAAATACATTTTATGATAGTGCTATTGAGAAATTGATAAAAGAAATGGATGATTTTGAAAGAAATGGTTCAGGATGGGAGTTTGTAAGTATTGATTATTTAGAACTTCGAATCAATAAATATAATCCATTGAGAGGTTCTTCATATATCGATTTACCAGAAAAAATAAAATCTAAAAAAGCAATTATTAATGTAAAAAATAATGATAATAAATGTTTTATGTGGTCAGTTCTATCAGCATTACATCCAGTAGACAAGGATCCTCAAAGAGTTACAAAATATGAAATGTATAAAGATGAATTAAATTTTGATGGAATCAACTTCCCAGTTTCCTTTAAAGATATTAGTAAATTTGAAAAACAAAACGATATATCTATAAATGTATATGGGTATGAAGAATCTGTTCATCCTTTAAGAATTACAAAACATAAATTAGATAAACATATAAATTTATTTTATATTAAAGATAATGAAAATGATCATTACTGTTGGATTAAAGATCTTTCTCGATTGATCAAAACACAACTAACAAATATGAAAGTAAAAATTTATCCATGTGAAAGATGTTTAAGATATTACTATTCAGCTGAAAAATTAGAAAATCATGAACTTGATTGTAAAACTAAAACGGCGGTAAAAATTGAAATGCCGAAAAAAGGTGAATATTTAAATTTCAAAAATTATAACAGATCGTTAAGAGTTCCTTTCGTAATATATGCAGATTTTGAATGTTTAACTAAAAAAATTGATAATTGTCAACCTGATTCATCAGGTTCTTATACTATGAAATATCAAAAACATGAACCAAATAGTTTTTGTTATTATATAAAATATCAAAATTATGATTACAAACAACCTGTAGTATATAGAGGATCTGATTGCACTGATAAATTTGTAGAAATGATTCATGAGGAAGTTAAAAATATTCAAAAGATTTATGAAGAAATTAAACCGTTGGAGATGACTTTTGAAGAAGAAAAACATTTTCAGGAAACTGATATTTGTCATATATGTGAAAAGGATATAATAACATGGAATAATTATAAGAAATATGGGGAAAAACCTATTGGGATATTAGGAAAAAAGGTAAGAGATCATGATCATTTAACTGGAAAATATCGAGGTCCAGCTCATGAAATTTGTAATTTGAATTATAAAAATCCTTCCTTTGTTCCAGTATTCATTCATAATTTATCTGGATATGATGCACATCTATTTGTTAAAGCGATGGGGAAATTTAAAGAAAATATTGAGGTAATTCCAAATACTGAAGAAAAATATATTTCATTCACACAGAAAGTTGATAAATTAGAAATTAGATTTGTTGATTCATTCAGATTTATGGCTTCGAGTTTAGATTCATTATCTACGAACTTAAGAAAAATTCCTGAAGAAATGAAAGGTAAAAAGTTAGAAGAATATAAATTCTTGAAATCTATGTTTAGAGAAACCAGTAAATATTATAAAGATGAAAAATTAGATTTGATTACGAGAAAAGGTGTGTATCCTTATGATTACATGGATTCGGAAGAAAAATTTGAAGAGTCAAAATTACCTTCAATCGAAGAATTTTATAGTAAATTGAATGATTGTGATATTTCTGAAAACGATTATAAACATGCGAAAAAAGTATGGAAAACATTTGAAATTAGAAATTTAGGAGAGTATTCAGATTTATATGTTAAATCAGATGTTTTAATATTGTCTGATATATTTGAAAATTTTAGAGATGTCTGTTTAAAAACTTATAAACTTGATCCAGCTTGGTATTTTACAGCTCCAGGATTATCTTGGGATGCAATGTTAAAAACTACAGAAATCGAGTTGGAATTATTAAATGATTATGATATGATTTTGATGTTGGAAAAAGGAACTCGTGGTGGAATATCTCAATGTTGTAATAGATATTCTAAAGCAAATAATAAATATATGAAAAAATATGATAAAAATCTTCCATCTAGTTATTTAATGTATTTAGATGCAAATAATTTATATGGTTGGGCGATGAGTCAATATTTACCTTATGGAGGATTTAAATGGATAAAACCAGAAGAAATGGAAAATTTAGATGATGATTCAGAGAAAGGTTATATACTAGAAGTTGATCTTGAATATCCAAAAGAGTTACATGATGATCATTCTGATTTACCTCTAGCTCCAGAAAATGGAATACCAGGTAATTCAAAACATGTAAAATTATTAACGACATTATTTGATAAAGAAAAATATGTGATTCATTACAGAAATTTAAAACAATGTTTGGATATGGGATTAAAGCTAAAAAAAGTTCATAGGGTATTAGAATTTAAACAATCGAATTGGTTACAAAAATATATTGATCTCAATACGAAAATGAGAACTAGAGCTGTAAATGATTTTGAAAAAGATTTCTATAAACTAATGAATAATTCAGTGTTTGGAAAAACTATGGAAAATATAAGAAAACGAATTGATGTGAAATTGTGTAATAATTATGGGAAAGTTGAGAAATTAATATCAAAACCAAATTTTAAAGGAAGAACAATATTTGATGAAAATCTATCAGCAATTCATATGAACAAAACAAAAGTTAAATTTAATAAACCGATTTATGTAGGAATGAGTATTCTAGATTTATCGAAACATTTAATGTACGATTTTCATTACAATACTATGAAACGGAAATATGGAAATGATCTTAAATTAATGTACATGGACACAGACAGTCTTATATATAATATTAAAACAGACGATTTTTATGAAGACATGAAAGAAATGATTGATCTGTTCGATACTTCAGATTTTCCTGTTGATAACAGATTCAATATACCTAGAGTAAATAAGAAAGTATTAGGTAAAATGAAAGATGAAAATAATGGAGTTATTATGACAGAATTTATTGGATTAAGATCTAAAATGTATTCTCATAAAAATGAGATATCTATTTGTAAGAAATCAAAAGGTGTAAAGAAATCCGTTGTAAATAAGAATATATCATTTGAAGATTATAAAGATTGTTTATTCAATAAAAGAGTTCATTATAGAACAATGAATCAAATCAGGAGTTATAAACATGAGATATATTCAATTCAAGTTAATAAAAAAGCTTTATCACCAGATGATGATAAACGTTATATTTTAGAAGATGGAATCCATACTAGAGCATTAGGACATTATAAAAATATTTAAATAAATTTTATTCGTAATAAATGGAAGTATTAAAAAAGATCCAACGAGTTGGTCAATGTCAAAATACTCCAATAAAGAAACTAACGGAATTGGAATGTGGTCAATCTTATTCAATTAAAGAATTTAAAGAAACTATTACAAAATTTGGAAAACGTATAGTTGTTACGTTAAAAGATAAGGAAGATAAATTTCAAGTTTATCTACCAGATAGATTTAATGACAAATTAAATAAAAAAGATATTCAACAATTAAATTCACAAAAACTATTATTCGTTTATGACGGTTTAAAAGAATTAAATGATGGGAAGAAAATTCATATTATTGACTTCCGAGAAAATAAAAATGAAAATAGATCTAAATCTAAGAAATCTGAAAGTGATATTGATGATTAAACGTGTATAACAAATGGAAATAATAATTAAATTAATTATATAATATTTTTACTTTTTGGGGGTGATCCCAATTTTTGTATCGTTTTAAAGAAATATGTTAAAAATATGTATTTTTTTTTTATTTGTTAGGTTTTAAAGAAATATGTTAGAAAATGTATATTTTTTAAAAAAATTAGATGTTTGAGATAAAAATGAAAAATCCTACAAAAATCGACGATCAGGTTTTTTCGGGGAAATAGGGAATTTTGAAGACTGCGCCAGAAACCCTATTATACCTCTACTGATGCTACACGTATTTTGATAATGTACATAAAATAATGTTTCCTTGTACAATGAATATTAATACTGAAAAACCGTATCCAAATTCAATATCCAATACACAATATCCAAATTCAAACGTGAGTGTTTGTTAACAAAACAGCATAAGGTAAATTTGGATAAAAGAATGTTTTATTCTACAACTTACATTTCTGGAGAAAGGATGCTAATATTTTGAAAGGCTTCCGTCAAGTTTATTATAGACGGTTTTATTTGATTATCCGTACAGAAAGTGACCGCTGGAAATGGTATTTCTTGTACCGATTTTGACTTTGAGTCAAATGAAATGAGTACAGGACTCTGAAGAAATGTCTTAACTTGATCCATTATAAGAAACATTACCGATAAGTAGACAACGACAATGGCAGCAAACCAATACAATCTGGAAAACAAAGACAGATTATGTCACAAATGGTGAATGTTGTAATGGTTTATATAAATTGCGAGAAGTTAGTTTCTACATAAACATAATCCAACCTTTCATAAAGAGGCCTGTTTGGTTCTGACAAATATTTGAATCCGTGGAGAGTAGTCGCGTCACAGTATTTTCTCAAACAGGTAACCAATACTGAGCACCTGCTGGTGACGGGTTTGCTGGTCTCCGGGTCTCCAGTGTAAACCTTGTTCTCCATATATTTGATCCAACCTGAGTGCTTAAGAAAAAAAATATCTTTAATCTGTCATTAGAACATTAGTTTTCATCAATAATATGTAAGCACCATTCTAACAAGCAATCCAATATTCTTGGACTGACTTGTTTTCAGCATTTTCTCCACAGTAAGAAAATTCTTTCGATACCCGACAAAAAGGACGCCCAATGACCGTGAGCGGCCCTTTTTTTCATTTCGTTTAATTTTATGACATTTAAGAATTACAATTTATTATATAATTATATTTTATCTCGGGATCGCATAAGCTATAATTATTTGTTATCGAAATAATATTTCTAGGCTATTTGGCCTTTAGTAAACCTTAGAAGCATTAACTATCTCAGTTTTACAAAATACCCTCTCTTAAAATGCAAATAATCATCTTTGATTAGAGCGAGCAAAGAAGATATAATAAATAGCAATTCTCTATGTCTACACAGAATCCTTTAGTAAAAATACAATGCCATACCAATCCTGTATGAAGAAGCGAATTTTGTTTCGGATTCAGGACGCCACCTGACATTTGGCTGAAAAGACTGGTTATTCTCGATTTATCTCTAATGCTAGCAAAAGGTGGCCTCGGTGCAGTTAGAATAATGTATAATTTAGCTCACGCAAACCTAGGCAGCGTTGTTTAATTAAAAGTGGATGTACTATCGAATTAATAAATCGATGTTATCGTTCACATTGATCTTTTATGATTGACGGCAGAATTTATGATATCGCCAGTACGCCATTTATCTTGTTCTATATTAATTCATTAAAGGGGGTCTCCCGTGGTCTAATGGCTAGCGCCTTGGATTCATAAGCGGGAGATGGTGGGTTCGATTCCCAACCTCCGGCAGGAATTTTATCATCCCACGGCTCGCTGGTAAAATTCCTCGCTGCACCCTGGATGTCGGCGCTAATGACCTAGATGTAGATGCGCCGTAAAAAAAAAAAAAAAAAAAAAAAAAAAAAAAAAAAAAAAAAAAAATTAATTCATTAAAAGATACGTATTTTCTTTAATAACCTTTCGAGTGATGTATTGGCTAATTAAGCAACCGAGAACTGCAATTCATTATGAAATCATAGTAATGGTTAATGCCAACAGGCCAAGAAAAGTCAATACATATTCCTAACGAATGTTTTGTTTTATTAATATGTGGCAATTCACAACTATTTAAAATAAGAAATCTTAACGGGAACCACGTCTAGCAAACTCCTTTATGGCAGAGTCCAGAGTGTCGAACGTACATATTTATATAAGTACATAAGCATTTGTCATTTCATGCTCTACCGTCTTCAAAAATGTTCCAATGCTGATGAAATTTGACAACAAGATGTTTCTAAAACGAAAGATCAAATTCGTTATCCAGTGGAAACCGTATACCGGAAAACAGTTGTTTGTTTTTTTTGTTTTGTTTTTTTATTTTGCAAAGTTGCATTAATATGTCTCCAGGGAAGGTGGCTATGCAGGTTCAGTTTAAAGCTCAAGGCCGGGACTGCACAGTTTCGCCACAAGGTTTGTACGGTACGGGTCTAACACACACACGATAAGTTAATAAACCTCAAGGCAGGGACTGCTCAGTCCAGTTATAGCAGACTCATTGTATGTGAAGCAAATATCCTCTTGCCAATAAACACTCCCGGCCTCATTGGACTGTACATTTAATCTATTGGGGTTTTAATTCTACATCCATGGACTGTATAGTTCAACTCTACCCTCAAGGACGCCTCATTCAAGGTGAGAAATATCTTAAAGTTTGGACTACGCAGAGGACTTTTCGTATGCTTAAGAACTTGGTTGCAGAGAAACAGAGTGAGTGGGCTTTCTGCTAGTAGAAACACTAGGAGCAGCCCAAATTCCTTCGACATTTCTTTCCAGCATCGAAATTAGTTTAGGTTTAAAATGAATGCTTAAATAGAATAGCAGAAATAGAAAGAACTAAATTTCTCACTATTGAAGAACTAAAATTGCTTCTACAGAAAATCGATAGGATCCCCCGTTAGGAGTCGCTATAACGACAGAAGAGTTCTAGAGGTTCGATTAGGAGGGACATAGAAGTTTATATTAAGATGGATTCAAGAGGATATAGAAGATCATATTCGGAAGAATATAAAAAGTCATATTAACACGTTAACCGCCATGGGGGACACCCGTGACCGGCAGTGATATATTTCATGAGGCCGTGGGGGTCACCCGTGACCGGCAAAACGGCCCTTTCTTAACCCAACTACAGATCATTGCCGGGCACAAATACATCGTATTCTACTGCTAAGCGGTGACCGGCGCGGCTCAACGGAACTGCCAAGTACGTTGGTTTTTGGGAATTTCACCTCTATGACTTTTGGGTAGCTTATAATGTATAAGATATAAATAAAATAAAAATTAGAAAAAAAGATCTATGAAATGACATTATAGTTTTAAACATGCATGATTAGTAAAAAAACGAAATAATTAAATTTCAAATTATTGAAATATAAAACCATTCAGAGACGATGTTCTCTATTGAAACATGTCAAAAATAGTGCGTCTGACGTTTATCGTTCTGTTTTTGACCATTATCTATTATCATTTCGAGGTTGTTGGGAGTCTTGTTTGTTTGATATAGTTTTGACATTTTATAGGTTTAATATTTATAGACTTTGGGGTTTTTTTTTTTTTTTTTGCGACCTTGTGGAAGATACTTTTACGAAAATGGAGTTTGATGATGATGATTTCACTCAGTGTTTAGTAGATGCGTTAGATCTGGCAGAATTAGAATGTACACATAAACGAAGTTTATCGTGTAGTAGCGATGACTCATTGGTTCTAAGAAATGTGCGGAAAAGAAAACATACGCGGTTTCTAGATAGCGCCGACCGACAACGTGCACGACTCGGCCCATTGAAATAAAATCTACCAGTTCACGCCAAGGCGGGCACGGGTGACCGGCACCAATCAATATCTCCTGCGGAAATAAATAAAACACATTTTCTTTACCCAAAACATTGAAATAAATTTAAATTAGACCAAAAAAACACAAAACAAAAAATTACAAGAAATGTTTTGTCAAAAAGTTTAATGGCGGTTAATGTGTTAAGAAGTATATAGAGGGGCATATTAGAATATAAATATATAAATATATATATATATATATATATATATATATATATATATATATATATATATATATGCACATTCATATGTACATATAAACTTCGATATATAAATATTCAAATTAGACACCCTGTTTCTTAGCTAGCACATCATTTTTCGGATGAGCCGAATGAAATTTTTTTCGACGCGCTAAATTCCGTATTATTTACGTCTCATAGTTTTAATTTATTTATCCAGAGAACGTATTGTCGATAATTAGTGAGTTATGGAATAATAATTTTTCCTTTATATTTATAATTGTAGGACAAAAAGTATTCCTTACGTTGATACTCCTCGATGAAAAAATTTAATTTATTCTTCTTAGCAGACCACTTATAATAACCTCTTTGGTAAAGTATTTTTCAAATCTTATTTTTTAAATTTATAATTGCCCTTCACTTGTTATATGCAATTTTAATTTATTTATTTGTCTATGTTTATATAAGATCAAGACAAAAAAATAATGTAAACGTAACTGGTTTTATCTATTACTATATTGAATACATTATATTTCTTTTGAATTTGGCGCCACTAGAAGAGACCAATAACATTGAGACATTTGGCCCTTGTATTTTTCGAATAACGTGCCTTGTAATATTCTTAGTTCTGGACAATTCTGACTTACCGATTGTGACATGAAGACCGGTTGATTGATCCAATATATTAAACGGGCTTGCTTATTTAGATAAATAAATTGAATTTAGAAATTTGTCACGTTTTTAAGTAAAACTAAATTAAAAATGAACAGTGATATTAAGACTTTTTTACTAATTTTTATTGTGTGTTTATTACAATGTGCACACAGTTTAAAAAAGGAAGACTGTGAAGGTAAGAAATATTATCCTTTATATACAAGTTGTTAATGAATAATATTCCTAATTTAATTTGTGTATTATTTTTCTTTATTTCAGTATGCTTCACAGTCCTCGAAAGATTTAGTGCAGAACTAACTGATGAAACTAGACCAAATCCACAGTTAATTGAAGAACAATTCAAAAAGTTTTGTAAGACTACTGCCAATAGTAACAATAGTGCTAAGCTGAAAGAGAATAAATTTGTAAGTAAATAATCAGTATTTTGCCATTCCTTATGATATATAATGACTTTCCAAGGACTTTACTCAATTTTATTTGTAATAGCTTTGTACTTAATTTTTATTATCTGATTTGAAACAAATTACTTAATTTCATCATTCAAATGTACAATAACCTATTACATATTAATCTCTCTTTATAAACTTTTACACGTTAATAAATTAATCATAATAAGTTAAAGAAGGATTATGTACTAGTTACAAAATGATTTAATTTTCTACTTTGAGAAAAATCATCTCTTCAATAGAGTAGAATTTTTCTTGAGTAGTTAATGCTTTTTTTAATAACTCTTAACAATATAGGATATATATTATCTTAAATTTGTTTGATTATCCAGTTTAAATATTAGAACAACAGATTGTCAATATTTAAAGATATTTCTAGCTAGTTAGGGGGCAAGGTTAGCTCAGTGGTAGAGCACTCGACTAATGATCTGGAGGATCCAGGTTCAAAACCCGAGCGCGCACTAAAGATTTTTTCTTCTAGTGCCGTCGTTTAAGGGTTGGATTTGGGGTCCCAGTTCGTCCCAAGGCTCACCCAGCCTTTAATTAATTTGTTAATTAATTAATGGGTACCTACAAAGGGAAAAATCAGGCGGTCGGAGCATAGTATTGATCACACTATCTCCCTAGTGTGCCGTATGGTCAAGAATCAGATACCTTTACAGTATCTGCCCCTCTGGGCCCTTGTGGCCTGTTACGGGACTGATGACTGATCTAGCTAGTTAAGAGTGATTCAATTTGATTTTTTAGTGGAATATTCTTTCGTAAAAGTCATCTTCTTGTAAGAGAACAAATTTGTTTATATTTATGGTTTATTCATGGAAAAGCTTCCATGACCATTAATGCAACATATATTTATTAATACCAAAATAATAAATATTTCCATTTTTAATTAGAATCCAACCTTTGTCGGAACTTACTGTATTAGGAATTTCAAAAGATCTAACCTGCTTTTGTCCAATATAATAATGGACTAGGTATTGAATTATTTTTGTTCAGACACAAAATTTGCTAATGTTTATTTGTATTTTCGTTTATTCCCCTCCCTTATAAAAGTTTTCAGACTATTTCCCCATCTCTGGACAGTTCTATCATCTAAAATACTTCACCATCTATTTTCTACCTGGTCTCCTCCTTATCAAGCGTCATTCCGTCGAAGCTTGTGAAAAATAAATTCCTATAGAGTTTAAAGAACATTGTCGTTGTTTATTTAATCAAGACTTTAAATCGTTGATTTTTTTATTATTTTTTTAAGTGTTATTACCTCGGAGGATTGGAAGAATCTGCAACAAGCATTCTTAGGGATCTGTCGAAGCCGCTGTCTTACTCTCTTCCTATTGACAAACTCTGTGAAAGGCTGAACTCTAAAATCGGTGGAATCTGCGCTTTGAGATATGGTAACTACCCCATTTATGTTTTTTGTGAACTTCTTTTTCAAACTGAAAGTGTTCTGTGGTAATAAGGAGGAACTAGTCAATTCTATTTGTAAAAACAATTTAGATTTAACGTTTGAAGTTATGATTCTAATACTTTACTTATCCCAAAAAAATAATAATGCCATATTTTGCAATATTCTATATGAAATGGAAACAAAGTTAAAGCCAATGAACATTTTTAGTTTTTTATAGGGGAAAAAGAGATTTGTCTTTTTTTTTCATGAGTGCCCTAGAATAATTATAATGTGATAAGTGTGCTTATGTACTTACTTCCTTACTTAATTTTTACTTCCTTTTTAATTAACTCTGAATTTTTGAGAAGGGTTATCTACAGGTCACTACCCTTTTCTAAAACCTCTGTTAGGATTCAAATGTACAACCTTAAGCCTCCAATTTTGTTCATAAATGACTGTTCAATATCCCCAAGTCTTAAGATAACTTCATATTCTACCAAAGACTCCTTTCACTGAGAAATACTTCTATTGCTGGTGTAAAGAGATCCATCTCCAGCAGAATTATTTTGCATTCTGTATTATATTTTGCTGGACCCCTGCCCGGCTTCTTCAGATTAAAATTTATGGTCGCCTGGTTTTCAAAAGGATGGATTCATCGACTCTGGTCCTTAAATACTACCTCTACTGGCTATTATCTGGATTGGAGAGCCAAGTGAGTATCCAGTCGACAGATGAAACGTATGAAAACTTCTGCTGTTCGTTAGCACGGGGTGGACTGCTCCAGGCAAATAGTATTTTACGAAACCAGAGTCGACAAATTACAAAGAAGGCTATAGAGAGAGGTTGTTACAATCTTAAACAACCACAAAATATTCAATGCTGATAAAGGCCTTGCCCTTGAGCAATGAGGGCACTAGAGATTGCAAATGGTTTAAGTCATTTTGAACTAAATGGTATTTGATTCTTCTGTTGGTATAGACTGCACCAGTCAGTTATTTTTAGAAACATTTCATTCCTATATCTGTAAGAAGAGCAATTCTCAGCTATGTGGCTTAGTACAAAAAAATAAAACCCAAAATTACACCACTAGCTTTCTTAACCTCTCAAATATGGCTTTAAATTTGTGGAACTGAACAGGGAAGGACTCATTTAAAGGTGATGTCCTAGGCATCTCCAAAGATAGACTTGACCTTAAGCTGAGCATCTTGAAATGGAGGACTTATATTTTATTTTTATTTTTTAACAGCGCACCAACTTCTTGGTAATTAGCGCTGTGGGGGCTTATATTAATAATTTTGGGTTTTAGAAAGTTAAGTATATCTTTTCAGTTGGGGACTACCTTCTCCCTAGTGCAATTTAAACAAATTAAAATTTTCTGGGAATATGATACATCATTTTTTAAAAAGTGTTCACATTGTGAGCTTGTTCCCATTTGTAATAATCATTGTAATTCCTCTGCCCTTGAATTAAAACTTCTGTTCCATACAGCTTCAGCCATACTTGAGGGGTTGGGAATGAAAGTGATGTACATCAAGATTTTGTTGTTTAGTTCTTAGATTGTATTAGAATTTAGAATTGTTGCATCTACTCAGGAATGCAGTGGTAAAACTTATTCAACGTACCCCAGCCCAAATTTGAGCCTGTGTATTAAAGATATCCTGTAATCATGTGAGCATATTTATTATAGCCTGTTCAGATAACCCCAGGAGGAATTGCCCATGCGCAAACGTCGGCGGGAATTTCTCCTGGCACTCTCCCTTCTGTTCAGCCATCTGCAAAGCCTCTTAATGCTTAATACTTAACGTGAATAACAATGAAAACATTATTTCTCGTTTAAGACTAGGGAACACTTTGAGAGGTTAGACAAGGAAGATATTAATTTATATATATCAATACTTAGCCAAAGCTAAGGCTGAAAACAACTTAAATTTCATAGTGATAAGGTTATGACAGAGAGAATTTTTACCGCGAATATAGGCCACGCCCTTTTCCCTCACTCTAACCACCTATTTAAACACTATCTCCCTTGCCTGACCTCTCAAAGTCTTCCCTAGTGCTAAACGAGACATAATCCGTTTTCATTGAGATTCACGTAGTGTGTTGTTCATTGAAATCGTAATGCAAATGGCGGACCCGTCGAGATTAATTCCCACAGAATTTTTCGCATGCGAGATTTGAACTACTCCATATGACTGAACGGCTATAATAAATGTTTGTATACTACCCAATTTTTCTGTTTCTTTAAGTTCAATTTTTCAATTTTGTTTTTCTAGAAAGAACTATCGACTTGAAGACTGTAGACCTAAAGAAACTTAAAGTAAGGGATCTTAAAAAAATATTAAGCGACTGGGATGAGGACTGTGAGGGCTGCATCGAGAAGACGGATTTCATCAAAAGGATAGAATCTTTAAAATCTAAATACCTGAAAGATGAATTGTGAAACAATTGATTGGAAATGTTTGTAAAGTAACGAGAGGATTGTTATACAGTCCATTCCCCTTCCCAGTTTTTCAAAGTTGTTGTGCGATTGTTCGTTTCCAAAGACTGGTACTTATAAATGTTCAATGTCTTAGCACAACAAGTCTTGTATATGTTTAATTTGTTGTAAATCATAACCAAAGCATCAAATTGAACATTTCTTTTCATATTTGATGCACTGTAAGATATAATTTATTATTGATTTAATAGCTTTGTAATAAAAATGTTCAATAAGAAGTTCCTTTATTTTATCTGTACATCTATTTAATACAAAATATTTATTTTATAACAATAAAAAATAAATAAAAAGAAAAATATTTATCCTCTTCTTTCTTTAATGACTAGAAGTCTTAAAATTTCAATCCTTTTGCTGTCAAATCCTTCCTGGCTTGGATAATTTGCTGAAAAAAAGTGTCTATGAGTAATGAATATAAACAATAACATAATAAAGTTTTAACCTATTTTCAATGTAATGGTGAAGAGAAAATGATAATTCATTTTAAAAAAAAAAAAGTCGGACTCGCAGGAACTGCGTCATCTTAGCGCGGTTCCTGAGTGCCATTAGTAAAGACATAATACCTAATTTCATTAAATTCTGCCCATTTTTTAGCCAGCTAAAGAGCGAATTCCAAAAACGTTATTCAACAACTATGTTTTCAATTTTCTCGAAAACGGTAAAAGCTATCGCCTTAAAAATGGTTTCATTCGTTTTCCTAGGCCCAGAAGCCTATAAAAGGAGTACTTGCAAGCATATGAAGTAAGCGAAACGATTTTTTCGCACGACTTCCGCTCCAAAAACCATGTTCCGGTGGGCGGATTCAGCTGGTTAACGAACTTGACCTTTCAAATTAGACGAAAGATTTTTGTACCAAATTTCATCAAAATCGGACCATTAGAGAGCGAACAGACAAATATATATATATATATATATATATATATATATACAAATTTGAACCACCTCCATTTTCGGTCTCAAGGGGTTCTGAAACGAAAATTTTCTAGTCGGCACTTCCGGATTGTTTCATGAGATCAACCTTAAAAAAAAAACAAAAAACAAAAAAAACAAAAAAAACATACAAATGAGTTTTTAAGTCTCAATGGAAATAGAAATGAGCTCTGGCCACTTAAAACCTTAAGGCTCAGTGTTCTGCAAATACCGTTGCAAACCAGCTGCATCTGAAACAGAACTTTTGTCCGCACACGGGTCTACTGGCAAAGGGCTTGCTGTAAATCAGTAGCGCCTATGTTGCAGTAAAATTGGAGTGTTTATGTAGTGAGCTAAATGTTTGTTTTCAAGTCCTTGGCTTGGCCATGTGAGCTTATTACGTCCGACTCAGTCGAAGAAGACGTAGTTAACTATTATTAATACCGAATACGGTGAAGAGCACAGGGAGCATTGGATTCACCTTAATTCAGCAAAAATGTGAACTCTAGACTATTTATAGCAGCTAGAGAGCCGCCTCAGTCAGAATGAAGGTAGAAATATTTTTACAGAATGACAAAAGACTTCTTTTTCGAACCATCAAGACTGGTTGGTCCTTCCTTGGAGAAGAGCTTCATGTCGAGATTGACACTATATGGCTGTTAAAACACCACTTGGTCTCGTACAACGCAACTGCAACCGCAGGCCCACAGTTAAATGTGACTGGTTTGAGATCGTCAAAAACCAGCTGTGCACCTCTCCATTCAAATATATTGCCGAGGTCACAAAATACACGTGCAACTGAACCTGTAGAACAGTCCCACTGAGTGCACTGGGCCTAAAGGTATGGGTTCTAAAGTCAACTGAGGTAGGTTTTAGTGATATGCTCATTGGCAATTCAAAATGTGTATAATAGGTTTATTTAGCAGTTTATAAATTAAAGTATTTCAGATAATTATTAATTCTTAGGCAAACAACTTAGAATTAATAGGCTTAAATATTGTCTCACTAAATTCCCAAACAATTTAATTCAGTTCTTTTTATTAAACCACAGTATAGTACACAATATAGTGACTTCATTTTCAAAGCTATATATTAAGAAAAATTAACTCAGCGTAATTTCTCGACTATACGGAAAAATGTATTGGAAAAGATAAACAGTTTTTGAGAGATCTATGACTTATATGTTGATCTAAAGGTTTCCTATTTTGTAAAAATTCAAGGCCTTAAATGACTGGACCATGTTATCAGGATGGATGATAACAGAGCAGGAAGACCTAAGGGAAGAGGGAAGGACTCGGTGGCTGTGGATTTAAGGATGGTTAGAGTATCCAGCAGACTTGCTACTGACCGGGATGAGTGGAATGAGGCAGTTTCAGGCGCCTGTCGAGCCTTAATTAATTACCAACTCAACGTAAATGCCAATGCCCCTGAGCAAAAACAGGAGGATCTGGGTTAAAATCTCAGCCTGTTGTGATTTTTTTTTTTTTTTTTTTGTAATATAAAGATTTGAAGATGAAGTCGCAGACTGTGGGTATTTTTATGTTTGCCATTAAGTTGTTTAATAAATCAGGATCCTTAGTAGGGGCATATTATACTTAGAGCACTATATTAAAAATAACTATAAAATAGTCTGGTTTCAGATAAATTTAACACTACGCCGTAAATCTGAACCTGAGAGCACCCGCACAACCTTACAAATTATGATTCTTTCCTTAATACAAAATTAAAAAATTATAACACAACTTAATAGGTGTAAGATGCCTGATAAACCTAAACAGGTTCGAAACATCACAAATATAAGTTAATGTTTTAAACAATTTTGAAGAGCAACTTCTACCAGTTACTTCAAGAATAAAAATATAACTATTCATAAAGGAGGAAAAAAATCAAAAATTATGAAAAAAATCATTAATAATAAAATAAAACATAGGTACATATTAATAAAAAGAAGAGCGTTGAATACTGTGGGGTTGTGGAATACTGGAGCAAGAAGGGTATATAATATATATAGAGGGGGATAAGAATATAAAAATATAGTAAATAGTTCAATTTAAAAAAATACATAACAAACAAAGGGGGCTATAAACAAAAAATAATAAATGAAGAAATAAAAGTAAATAGAATAAAATGTAAATTCATACTACTGTTGCGGTTCAAGGGTGGAGAGATAGAGAGAGAATTCACCTAGACCCTCTGCCTGCCACCCCCTGACCCTCCCTCGTGCATGCGCGCGACTCCCCACTACTCACGAAAGAGTGGAAGGAATGATGGGCTGGTATATAAGCCCGCTCTCAGCAGCTAGAGGCAGAGGTCTCCAAGCAGCTGTGTAAGTAGCTCCTCTCTCCGCTACATCTCTCTCTACCTCATTCCAATAAATCTACTTTCTCTCTACACACGTTTTCTTCTTTACCCTGACCTTCTCCAGTTTCACCGCTGTGTTAAGCGGTCTCCCTCTCCTACCTCCCCTCGCTGTGTTAAGTGAGGTTTTCCCCCGCTGTGCTAAGCGGTCTCCTTCTTCTCCTTGCTCCCCTCGCTGTGTTAAGTGAGGTTCTCCCCCGATGTGCTAAGCGGTTATCCTACACCTACCTCCCTCACTGTGCTAAGTGAGATATCCTCGCCCGCTGTGTTAAGCGGCCGTCTTCCTCTCACCTCTCTTGTCTCCCTCGTTCCTTCACCGCTGTGTTAAGCGGAACAGTAACCCTATTCACACTCGCTGTGATAAGTGAGGTGAATCCTAATACATGAACACGCACTCTATCACGACCTTCTGATACTAAGCACACGCATGTGACTAACTAAAACTTACCTAATTACGCAGAAACGGGATACTACAAACAGCAATACAAGTGTGGAATTAATTAAACACAAAAAACAAAATATACATACATTCTTAAAAAGTGTCTTGCTGAGTGGAATATCAAGTCAAATATTTCGGCACTGGTATAATATGTACCGAACCTGATCTCTATGGATACATCAACTGGTAAAACACAAATAAGGTTCGGAGGGTTCTGAACTATGCAAAGGGACCGAGTAGCAGAGAGAACTCACTATTCGATAGACCTAAACTACATTTTTATCAACTCTAGTGGATACAAGAGCGATTAGAGCTTACAAAACCTACCGATAAATATCGCAAAAAGCTGTCACAACAATGGCTTTCAGTCCTGAAGCGAAGAAATGGCCTTGTCAAAAAAACGTCGGCAGGGTGTGACAGACCGTTGTCACGAAAGAGGATATCAGTCTCGAATGAGTTAAATAACCATGCTAAAGTAATTTAGCGTCAAACGAGAGGTTCTGGGTTAAAATCCTAACCTAGCAACATAATGTTCTAAGAATCACTGTTCATTGAAATTTTAATAATGAACCCATTCTATACATACTTCCTGAATTTCTTTAGCAGCCTCAGGGCAATCGTTGAAACAATACACTCTCCAGAGGATTACAGACAGAGAATACATCTGAAATCAAAGAGGGCATATGAATATCCAACATATATATATAAAAAAAATACCAAACCCTACATGAGATATTCAAAGGTGCAACACATTTCTCTGTAACACATTAAGTAAAATGAACATTTAACATTGTGTTCTTTTAATTCTGCAATAACCAGCTAACAGGCCCTACTTCCATTGAACTGATTTCCAGAATGTACCTTCCATAAGTTTTGAATATTATAGAACTAGTTACTTTTCAAGAAACTAAAAATGTTGGTCGCTAGTGGCAAATTTATATTTTAGCCTAGAGTAGGTTTTGAGGTCAAACTTCTACTCATAATTGACTGAATCTGCTGCATAATCTGCAGTTTTTGAGAAGCAGATATTTGACATGTTTTACATGACATCTACACAGTGATATTTGATGAAAAGAATACCTCATTTCTCGAACGTAGAGTATTATTTTTCAATTCATGAACTTGAGTTAAACAAAGATTAACCGAATGGGTTTATGAAAACGAATAACAGAAAAAAATTGGCAATAGGGATCAGCTAGAGCAAAAAATGTCAAATAAATTTGTCGACAAAACACTCCTTTCCAGCATTTGTTAATAGTGACCTTTGAGTTTTCTTTCAGTCCCAATCTAGAAAAAAATCCATGAACACTACTAGGCTCCGTTACAAACCTGGTGGTTTACAATAACCAACTCAACCACAAGAAAAAGATTTCAAAATTTACTCGAATTATATTTTTTCCCCTCCTATCTTTATATTCATATAGTCAAATACATCAATTAGTCTCTTTTATTATTATTAATAAATGTTTTTAGCACATTTCATTTTTATTGAGCTGGATGTCAATATTGTTCTTGCATGTTCTTGTCTCCTTTACTTTACACCATAAATAATTGTTATAAATAAAAAACACTAAAAAAATAAATCATTTTATAAATCACAATGTTCCCAACATCAATGATGAATCATGATCATGAATGATTTTTACAACAAAAATTCTAGAATGCCAAAGAAACTAAATAAATAATATGTGGTGTATTTTCAAATGGAAGTTGATGAAAATAATACACTCTTCTTCTTTTGATTACACTCCATAGGACAAAGGAGAGCTCCACTTCATATCAAAATAGCAAGCAAAGATTAAACCATCAGAGAAAATTCAACATTTACTTATTAATAATAAAAATGTATCATTAATATCAGAGTGTCATGATTTTTTTATGATAAATAAACTATCGTGAACGTTTATACATACACCAAAACCAATTAAGGTAAAAACTGGAAGAAAAAGAACTATATTATCCCATTCAGAAGACAATAGATTAACTTGTTTTGTAATTAATGCCAGCCAAAGAGCCAAGTACACCATAACTCCAGACAACCATTCTGTCAGTTTTGTCATTTTAAAGATTAACAAATAATATCAGTTTCTTCGAACATGGAGAGGGAATTCACAAAATTCTCAACTGCCAACAAGTCTTTCTAAGAGCGTTCGATATGCTTCACTCAATACGTAGAATAAATCCAGATCATCTGTAAAAAACTGAGCTGTATTTGGATGTTGAGAGGGGCGAAGCTAATTTTTGCGAACACCTCAATAATAATTACTTCGGAACACCTAAAATAACAATAATTGAGGTATGAATAAAGATCGAAAAATTCACGGAACTCCTTTTTTTTTTTTGTTTACTATCAAATAAGCCAAACAAGTCACGTTTTATTTTATACTTTTTTCGATCATAACTCTAGAAGAATTCAGAAGGAGACCTTCCGAAGGCGTCATAATTGATTCGCGGCTTTGAAAACTAGCAATAAGTATGCAAAAAATGGTAAAAACCCATTTAACCTCTTTTCAGACATTCTTCATAACATTTTTTTTTTTTTTTAATGGCAGCTTAAAATGCTTTTATGGGCTTCAAATAAAGGATTTAACCCTACTCCTATCTGTCCTTTTCTCCCGCCCGTTCAGTTAGATGAAATAGTTCAAATCCCAATGCGCGAAATTCTGCGGGAATTATTCCCAAGGGATCCGCCGTTTGCATTACTATTTTAATGAACAACACGCTACATGGATCTCAATAAAAAAGGATTATGTCTCGTTCAGGACCAGGGAAAGCTTTGAGAGGTAAGGCAAGGGAGATAGTGCTTAATGTTTATCAATACTTAGCCAAAGCTAAGACTAAAAACAATTTATACTATAACGTTGCCCGTTCAAATAGATGATTAGAGGGAGAGAGAAGGGCGTGGCCTATATTCTCGGAAAACCTCGGTCGTAACCTTACCACTATGAAATTTAAATCGTTTTCAGCCTTAGCTTTGGCTAAGTATTGATACATATTAAACACTGTATACATATTGATAAATATGAACCTGGTTAACACGTGGTTCTTGAGGTTAATCTAATGGTATATGATTAATTAATAAAGAGATTCATTTGTGATGCTAAAACTTGTACTTATTACACTATCTCCCTTATCTAACCTCTCAAAGCATTCCCTAGTCTTAATCGAGGCTTAATCAGTTTTTATAGTGATTCATGTTAAGTGTTTCATCATTAAAAGGCTGTGCAACTAGCGGAATAGAGGGGAGAGTGCTGAGACAAATTCTCCCGACGTTCGCGCAAGCGCAATTGAGCTCCTGGGTTTATCTTAACAGGCTATAGTCTCCCTCTCCTCCATAGCCCTGAAGAAGGCTTGCATGTCAAGCCGAAACGTTGGCTCAAACATAACTCACTTCAGTTATAAAATGTTTTATTCAGCACATGACCGAACCCCGACGGTCTACACTTACATGATCTCAACGGTCCATTATATCTCCCCAATTACCAATTTATAATATTTTATAAGGAGACATGAAGCGTAATTTGTAATCATTGTTCTGTTGTTCTTCAACAGAGATTTGTTTTCTTTTCCGGTCCATTGACCAATGTGAACTAAAATCAACTTAGGCAAAAGCATAAGACACCATATCATCCTGCACGACACAGTCTTCCGATAATAACTAGTTAATTCCTTCTAAGTTCAAGTGATAATAGAAAAGAAATCAGACGTTTTACACATAGAATATTGCATTTAATTGTTAATAACGTAAATTAATTTAAATATTACTGTTTTTTGTGGTTGATTTTTAATGAATATCTAAAATATAGTTTATGACCATTCTATTTATTGAAGCCTTCTATTTAGTTAAGGCAACAATATTTTAGTCATAATTGTTGAAAACGTAAAACATTATGAGTGTGCCAATGCTTTTTACACTAGCTGTTTATTGTTTACTTTTAAAATAAAAAGAACTTGTTTTCACACTTTCTCGCTGTAATGAATTAGATATATTTGTCTGTTCAACAAACGGATTTTACAACAATTTACGAAATTTCAAGCATGAATGTCTGTACTTTTGCACTAAATATACATGTATAACAAGATATAGCGTCATCCAAAAAATTAAAAATACCGTGTTTTGCAAACCAAAAAGAAGTTCTCCTTGCAAGACTATTATGTACCAAGCTTCAAATATCCTTGATTTGAGTTTTGACTTACAGTCATCGGTTGATTGCTTCTTTTCTCAAGTATGAACTCGGAAGAAATTAAAAAAAAAAGTTCTGAGAGCTGCTTGTATGGAGTTCTTTGTACAGAGATACAAAATTATGGCATATATTGTCAGGTGTATGTTTGAAAGGTGAGTAAACTGTTAGTTTTTTTATGATGAATTTAAACAACTCAGAATTTGTTTGTTCTCTGGATACTAATTTTAATGTTAACTAGTTAGGTTAGGAAATAATAATTTCACTATGGACTCTACCAGCAAGTCATTCTAGGCCTCTATTTAAAAAAGATTGAAAACATGAGGCAAGGTTCAATATGGAACCAACTTAAATTTCAGAGGCACAATAGACTTTTTAGGTCAAACTTGTTGGCACATATAATTACTCTGAATATCTATCTCTGGGCGAACAGCTTTGTTGCAGATGCTCATAAAATTAAAGAAACTTGGATCCTTATAGTATATTATTAGTGAATTGAGCTTGATACTATAAGCACGTCTATACTGTGAGCTAATTTACTTGAGTAAAAGAAAAACTCCTGGTTTAAATAGGGGCTCATCATATCAGCATACATTGTTTCAAGAATATAACGCCCCAAAAGAAACTGATGATGGGGAAGTAGGTATTATAAAAATCGATGTATAAAGACATAATTCATTATTACTTTATTAACATTTTGCACTTATATATAAAGCATATAACATAAAATTGCCCTTAATTAAATAAAAACAAATTATTGAAATTGCATTACACTGGTGGTGTTGGGCATATCGTATAATTTGAGAATTGAAATAATGCACATTTGGACATAACATACCTTGGTGGAATTGATACCTAACAAAATAGAAATAACTTGTAAATATTAATATCACGTGTTTGTGAATTGAATATAAAATGTTGGTCGTGATTTATATTGCAATGTAATCAATAAAACATCTGCTCTTTTAATCTTTAATGAGAAAAAAAATAGGAAAGGCAACCCTGTTAAAATTCATCTAGGGAGATTTGGGTACTAAGTATCTCTTCGGGAATTTGTTTGGGTGAAAGACAACTGCGCATCAACATCGGACAATTATTTTATTAATATTAAAACATATATAAAATGAC
The DNA here is from genome assembly GCA_946811695.1 of Gonocerus acuteangulatus. Lineage (NCBI taxonomy): Eukaryota > Metazoa > Arthropoda > Insecta > Hemiptera > Coreidae > Gonocerus > Gonocerus acuteangulatus. The sequence continues at coordinate 20,287,139 of OX328126.1, forward strand.
TTAAGATCTTAAGGCGTTAACACTCCATGCCTAGGTGTGTAGATTCGATTTCCACTAGGGGTGGTGGCTCTTCTGTCAAGAAAAGGAAAGACTTCACCTCTATTCTGGCTAGCAAAGTCAAGTAAACTAGATTAACCATCCGAAAAAAAACTGCACTATTTATAAAGGGACTTACAAAATTAAAACATGTGATTTATCTTCTGGATCTTAAAGGAATTCACACCAAATTTTTCGGATCAATTATAAATCTTGCAACTTTTATTGTTACAATCTCTAAAATATCAATGATTTCATCACTTTATTCATTTCATGCTTATATAATTTGTAATTAATAGCCTCATCACAAATAAAGATTAACTTTTAAATTAATGAGGTTTAGATAGTAAGCCGTTGAGATGATAAGCAGTCTGGGAATAGCTGGGATTCGGCTAGGAAAACGTCAATACATTTTTTTTTTTTGTAAATATATCATAGAAAGCTTCGCCTCAGAGTACAACTCTGACTATATGTTTTTAATATAGAGCAAACATGCCCATTATACAATACAGGAGAAAATACAATAGCACACCTATTTACTGAATGCAGGATTCTGAAGCTACTGAAAAGGAGCAATACCGTCACCAACAATAAATAATTGTCGTACAACCAACTTATTGAGGACTTATCTCCCCACACCCAAGTACAGCTGAATGCCTTTAGTCACCAGACTCTTCGATGCCTATAAGCTAGGAAGACTCTTCTTGGCTGAAATCAGTGCCAACCCTTAAAGTGTTCCCTTTATAGACACCTAATGTGATGCTTATTATTTATTACTTATTTTACAAACATTATATATTATTTGTTTTAAAATAAAAAGTTGTTTGTTATTTTAATAAAGTTATGTATTATTTGTTATTTATTATGGAAAATAGAATTTAATTTTGAGTGGTAACTGTAATTTATTTTTACTTAAAAGCAATAAATATATTCATTCATAAAAATCTATATTCTGAATATTTTAAAGAAATAATGTTCTTATAAGAGATTTTGATTTGTCGATGTATCCTATTGTTTTATTTTAATTTTAACGTCCATTTATTATTAACTAAGGATTTTAGGACGGGTTATCTATAGTCATATTGTTTTAAGTATTCTGTAATGTAATCCTGCATTTGTTTCTTAGCTGACGAAGGCTACCAACGAGTAGCCGAAATGTCATGAATATAGATTTTTACTAAAATGTTATTGATGTTTTCCTAGCCGAATCCCGACTGTCTCCTGAATGCTTATTAACCTTTAATGTTACTTTGAAGTTTACTCACTTTAAACCGACTAAATACTGATCACCAGTATATTGGTTCAAAGATTATAAAAAATTGTTTACTAACTGTCAGAAAAGCTGGAGCCACCAGTAATTCTTCATTTCGATTAACCCCAAGTGTGTATAAATTGCTTGACAGACACGAGGTAAATTTCAGTGAAGTATGTTGGCAGGAGTGAGCATCTAGAATCTAGATGCTTACTCCCGCCAACATATTTCGCTGATATTTCCCTCGTGTCTATCAGTCAATTTATGCACACCAGGGGTTTAGCATTCAACAGAAATAAATGACAATAATTTAAAATACAAATCATTATTAACTCTCGAGTTTCTTGCAAGGTAATAAAGTTATACCTTACTTATATAATATATATCATTAAATAAAAACAAACTCTACAATGTAATTTTGAATGTCTCATATACAATTTATATATAAATATTTTTTATATGTACAGAAATTAACAATATTTACAATATGTACAATAAATTATACATCTTTCGTTTTCAAATAATTATTCATCCCCACTGGGTTTTTCACAAACATCAATAGCGGGCTCACAAAGATATGTAATTGGAGAAGAACAAGCCCTTTCCTCTTCTGATTCAAGATTTTCTTCAAATACCATAGGCAAATCAGTATTGTCTAAATTGTAATCAATGGATTTTGTTAGCTCATTGTTATCAATAATGTTATCATACAAAGTATTTGTTTCAATAATTGTTTTCCTTGGTTTAACTTGTTTTATTTTAGCTCGCCTTTCGTCTTTCATTGTTCTTTCCATAAATCTTAGCTTCTCTTTTAATTTATGTATTGTTTCATTTTTTCTCTTGACGTTCTCTTTCAGATTTCTAATTTTTTGAGAAACTTTAGTTCTGAATGATATTTCAACATCAGACAGTTTCAGTTTTGAGAAAACATCTTTGGTCTGGTCGGGTGTACTGTTTTCTCCTTCCGTCATGACAACTGTAGGGTTTATGACTGTCATATATGTGTGATCATGCTGGAGGGGGACAGTAGGCTCAATTTGAATACCTTTATCTAATTCGTTCGTTTGAGAAGCAGAATTTCCTGTAGATTCACCAACCGTATCGGAGATATTTGTTTCAGTATTACTTTCATCTTCTGTTGCATTTGTCGCAGGATTTTTTGTTGTCTGCCCAGTAGCGTCCTGCAACGAAACTTCATCAGTGAGAGGGGAAACCTCATCATAGGGTGCGGAACCTTCCTCTGTCTGATTAGGTGCTGAACTACCTTCTATCGTAGCGGCTTCTTTCTGAGGTATACATTTTTGAGACTGGCTAGATTCATCATTCACTGAGCATGTAACACTTTCTTCAATGATAGTATCATTATTACAAGCACCTAAAATTGGCACGTCAAGGTGAGCAAATGGAGGAAGAGCTGCATTGCTGTTCGGACTTAATGTGCAACCACTTCCGTTTAAGTTAACATCTGAAGTTTTGTAATTGCTAATAGCAACTTGAAGTTCACGCGATTGCTCAATATTAGTCTCCAAGTTCTTTTTCTTGATAATTAATATTTCTTTTTCTTGTACAGGAGGAAGTGTTGTTATGAGTACGGTGAGTTTTGATGTATTTCCTTTGACTTTTTCCAAGAGTTTCATTTTCTTAATCGTTTCAGTAATTCTTTGTGACAGCCTGTCAAGTTCAGTTTCTTCTGACATTTTTGTCATAATAGTCTCAGACATAGCTTTTATGTCTGGTGCGCCAGTAGTAATATAGTTTTGTTTTAATCTTTTCATTCTTTTCCTCGGAGGGGTTTCATTTTCAATGTCTACAAGGTTATTTATTTTGTCGATACTAACACTTGGAACCTGCCCTGAGTTATCGGTTCTCACAACAATTTCAGCAATTGTTTTTAATCTTTTCTTCCTTTTCACAGGCGAAGTAACTTTGAAATGTTTACTCACTTTACTCATTGTGGGAGAAGTGATTCCTTTCTCGGCAATAATTTTAGAAGGAGAATTGTCGTGTAGTTCTTCAAATGGAGTATCATTTACAACAGCTTCATCAGCTGCCGAGTCATCGGGATCAGCTTCATCATAAGCTGAGTCATTAACTGAAGAATTGTCATTTATATGTTTTAGATGCTTTTTTGGAGTTCCTTTTTTCAATTCCTTTTTAGAAGAAAATTTAATATTTCCAAGTTCTTTTTGTCCTTTCTTAGTTTGTTGCCGCTTTTTGTATGGTCTTTTTACTCTTTTTGGAGAAGCCTCAACAATCGATGGTTTTTTAACAGGAGTAACATCAGTATTGTCATCGGAATCAATGATATGAGTAGGCTCTCCATCGGGAACGTTATCTTCTAAATCAGCATTATCATTTTCATCATCAGTAACTTCATTATCTGACGGAGCATTATCTTTACTCGAACACTCATCATCTTTATAAAGTGGATTATCACGTGTTAAATCAACAAATGGATTTAAGTCTGCATAGCTAAAATAATAACTCTTGTCGCCTCCACCAACCTGGGTGTGGTAGTACACTTTTCTGAAACCTTTTGGGACAACCTTCTTAGAAGCATTCGATTCACTTTTATCCGTTGATTTAGGTTTTGATAGAACAGACTTGTTCTTCTCACTCTTTGTGGGAATGGAATTTGGTGATTCTTGTGAACAGTAAACTTTTCCATCTCGAAATACTGCTATAGTCTTTACAATCTCGGTGCCTTTGTCTTTCATCCTTCTCAGAGGGAGCTTTCCTCCGGTCGATTTTGAGGCAACTTTACGGCTTACGGGTGCTACGCCATCAGCCATTTGCTTAGGACATGTATTACCTGCAGTAAGATGATCTCGTATTGATACAGTAAATTTCGATAAGATTTCTGAAGAAGAATCTTTAGAGGAAGCTACTTTCGGAGGTGAACTACTAGTCATTGTAAGTGTGGATTTTAGCGATGTTTCTTTTGCTTTATCATTAGGTGCTGCTAGTTTAGATAGAGAGCTTGCCTTCTGGTTTGTAACAACAGAAGAGACCTTTGAAGAGCTCAATTTAACACTTGCCTCGTCGCCAGAAAGACTGCTCGAATCCTCGAGTATAGACAGTAATTCTTGAGCAGCCTTTTCTTTATCCGAAGGTGGTTGAGGTTTACTCAAAGCAGACTGAGGTGTATTTTGACGGTGCTTTTTAATGTCGTCGAGGAGAATGTAATCCTTCATTTTGCTATTCAATTTAGAAACTCTTCGAGGCCTCCCTGAAGGGGACTCGCTCATCACGGGGGTCGAAATCTTAGAAACGATTCCTTTCGGCTTGATTCTATTTTCCTCGATGCCGTCATTTGTTTCCTCCTTTTCATTAACTGGAGACATCTCTTCCTTTGGCTTAATCGGAGAATTTTCTTCCTTCGGCTTAAGCGGAGAAGTTTCTTTCTCATCTTGAGAACTGCTAAGATCCGGGAAAACAGATGGAATAGCATCGGGCTTCAGACGAGGAACGTTTGTGTTAGGCCTTGTCACATAGTCGTCCGTGTAGAAATGCAGACTGCATATTCTGCTTGAGGGTTTTGGTATCCAGTCCCTTCTGTCCAAAACGATAAGCCATTGTGTCAAAATTTTAGGTTTGTTCAAAGGTAATCTGAAAAATGAAAAAAACGATTATTTCACAAACAAGAAATGAATTCTGTTATTTTTTTTAACCTCTAAGAAAGATTTTTTTTTTCAAATGTGACCCACAGAAAGTTTCTAAACTGATGATTTGATTCTGGTCTAGAATTAAGTTATTCCAACAAGAATCTCACCTTTTATGGTCGGATATATTGCCAAATATGCTACCCAACTTCATATTAAAACACAGCAAGTTAATTCATCCTTCTAAAAAAGAAATATTTAAAAAGTCTCTGCCCAGTATATTAAAACCTTGATGGCCACTGTCGAAGGGTCTCCTACCTAATGGCAGGTGTCTGAGTACAAAAAAGATAAGAGAGGATCCAGATCATACATAAATACAAAAAATACTAGATGGAATCATCCATATTTTGCACTAATCTTAAAAATATTAGTGGGGGTCACCCAGATTATGCTTAGCTCAATAACTACGGCGACATAAATTAGATACAGGAAGTACTTTTTCTTCCTCAGTTGTCACAACCATTCAATAATTTAGCCCAAGTTTTTTGCAACAAATTAAGTCAATCAAATTATGTTAATAGTTTTGCACAGGGAGGCAACAATTTATATCAATTGATTTAAATAAATTGATTGCATAAAAAAAAAAAAAAAAAAAAAAAAAAAAAAATATTGATTCAAACAAATTGATTTTATTAAAAAAGGATTGGTATGAATTTTTTAAAAATTTAAATCTCATTAGTTCTGCCTTTTTTTCAGTCATTTCAAGATTTCTTCTTTATTTTTGTCCCTAGGGCATACCCTCACTTGACCATCTTATATATTCATGACGCTTTCTCTGCTTTTACCCTGCACCTAAACCTTTTAAGTTTAAGATAAAAGAGATTGACCTAAGATCGTATTTCCTAAAAAGACCTGCAAAAAATTATAAAAAATCTTCTTTGTAGGTTATCTATTACTTCTTTATATATTATCTAATGTTAGAAACCAAATAATATAATTATAGTAAAGAAAAGTTAATAGAGTAATGAAAAGTATTTAAAATCACTACTAAAATAACTTCTTTTTTAACATGGTTTCCAACTAAGAATTAGATAACTTGTATTTGTATGCAGTACGTTTAGGCTTGTAAAGCATAAATGAAAATAAGCAGAATCCATTTCAGCAAGCAATATTTACAAATAAAAAGGTAATATTATAAAAATCAATGGTAAAATGGTGAAATTTAGGAGCCTCCTCGCCGATTTTTTTGCCCAGTGGTCCTATTATGTATTTATATTTTAAATTTATTTCGCATAATGGGCATACGTGCTATTTTTACGCTCGCTCAAGAAGGTATCAAAACTCCAAGTCAATCCAACTCGCTAAAATTAATAGAATTCTATTAATTTTTGCGAGTTGGACTGACTTTACTTTATTGACTTTACGTTACTTTACAGCAAGGAGCAACCAATAGAAATGTTAATGAGTTATGCGCTGAATCACTGTTATAATCACTACAGATACTTCACAAGTAACTGGATGAGGTCTTCGCAAAAAGACCCCAGGATTTTTTTTTAATTATTTAAATCAGTTTTTTTTTTTTTTTTATTATTTTAATCGGATTTTTTACTAAAATCGGGCATAAAAATAAATAAATAACGAAATCAGATTTCTTAAAAGCTTTAAAAAAATAATATTACTGTTATTGCATGTGATTAATATTTCTGTAAAGCTTCTTTTCTAAAATGATTGCTTTAAAATTTGAAAATTAAGTTATTATATATCAGAGGGAAGTTGACCTATATTTTGAGACCGAAATTCTGTAAAAGTAAATTCCGGTCTCAAAATATAGGACAACTTCAACCCCTGAATATATAATGACTTTATTTTTAAATTTGAAAATTAATGTTATACCTGCATATTACTATTGGAAAGAGATGTCTATTATTCTCAAGATGCAAATAACGGGATCAACCAGATACTGACAAAGCAAGAGAACCTTAAATCACTAATGAATTAACTTCCTCAAATGATAGAAGTTTGCTTGAAATTTTGTGTAGTTTTTTTTTTTTTTTTTAACAGTCTAAAATTGTGTATAATTTAATTTTTAGCTCCATTTTTTCTTATTTTTTTCACGGCGCACCGCGAACAGGGCCGTTAGCACCGACATGCATGGTGCGGCAAGGAACCATCTCAACGGGCCCAAAGACGAGAAAAATTCCTGCTGCCAGAGGGACTCAACCCTCAGTCTCCCACATGAGAATCTAAGGCGTTACCACGGGGAGACCCGCTTAGCCTCATAAACAAAATGTGATGAGGTGAATAATTCTGCCAAGAACAAATTTAGTTCATAGAAATGAACAAAACCAAATTAATACAGCGGACAGGACTCAAATACTCACATTTCTGAGATGCAGTCAGAATCAGGTTTAAAAAGACAGGGCATTGTAGTACAAGACAATTTGAAAAAAAATGAACACTATTCCTTTAGAGAAATGGATTACACAATGATAAAAACTCTTGTTACACAACATTTCCAGTGTCTTTAAGGCCATTACACACAAAATTGTAGACTAAGAATTCCTCAATTAAAGTGTAAAAATTCTTGACTAGAATCTAAATACCGATGTGTATACAAAATGCAGTCATTATGTGAGGGTATAAAAAGTGTATTTCATATAAATAGCAATATACAATTCAAAGTAAACAGGAGAATGGAAGAATTTGAATTTCATTTTGAAGCCAGAGGATACTCAAATAAGCAAATCAACCTTTCTTGCAAAATTCAGAATATACCAATTTCAATTTAGGAGAAAAAAAAATCCCCAGGACAACTAAACATGCTTATGCAAATGGTATTATCTGAAGTTGGGTTATGGAGTGGGTCCAGTAACTTGTGTACAACATATCACAATTGTTTTATCAAGAAGTTTAACTTAATTAAACCAAATATGACTAAATAATTGCATTTTTAGTAGCTAATGGAAAAAAATTTAATTAATTTAAAGAAAAGAGAGAATGCATTCACTTTCTTATAGAACTGTTATGAAGAAGATTTAAAGAAGAGAGGTTACATTTATAAACCAAAACAATCAGAACTATCACTTCAAAAATCTTAAATGAATACGAGATAATCGTGTTTTCATAACGATTAAGTACTGAAGTCATATGTTGGTTTGTTCAAAATCCATCAAGTATTATAAACAACTTAAAGAAGTTAAAACGTAATATACTAACTGGAAGAACTGAACTCCTGCTTGGCCGTTGCCACGACTTTTGCAGCCAATAACACAACAAGATGTAGGCATGCTTAATGACGTAATTTTTGTAACAACTACTCAACACTTTTAAAACTATAGATAAAACACAAACAAGAATATGCTGAAAAGGCAAAAGCGTCCGAAGCCAAGTTCGCGGCCATAACAGTGAAGCATTGAACAATGCAGTGCGTACTACAGTCCAGTAGACCACACGCTGAAATCTAAAATGGATGACGATAATATTCAACTTAAAATAAAACACTCTAGTAATAGATAATTGAAAAAAAGTGCCAAAAAGTTAAGATTTTTCTATATAGGCAATGTTTAAACAAATATTAAGCTCAATTTTTGTTTATAGTTTTCGGGTAGTTATGATGTCATAGCCCTTAAATTAATTTAATTGTAAAAAGGTTCTTCGAGAACATATAAATATATTTTTTATTTGTTTTTAATAATGCATTATTCTCTTTTTTTCTTGGCTTAAGTGATGCTATACGCTGTCTATCGATTATCTTGAAACATGGCGGGAGAAAATGGCACAAGGCTTCTAAGCAATTAAGGTCACACCCAGACCCCAGTTCAAAGTTAATTTATTATTTTCTAACCCAAATGTTTCCCTTTGATGTATGTAGTATAATAATACTAATGCGCAAATAAAAAGAAAATTAATTTTAAGTAACACTGCAAGATGTACTGAAGTGATGTGAATAAAAAATATTGGCCCTTTAAGATTAATACAAATTTATTTCTCACTTAGCATTTAAGGGATTTTCCTTAGGTTTCATATGATATTATCTCGTGTTATGAGAACAATATAATTTTCTTTCCTTTTTTTAAGAGTTGTCATTAATTTGTTATGTAATATGTACTTTCATAAGTAGTACATCAAAACAACATCCATATTTAGCAAACCGTCAGTGAGTTGCTTGAAATTTGGCCTACAACGTTAATTAATAGCAGTCTAAGATACCAATGCAAGACCAGAAAAATACAATTGATCGAATAAAAGAAATATTGCAGAACTGCAAACAAATTTAACTTTAATTTTTATCCATATAGAACTTCTGCATCAATTCGGAGCACCCAACACGATAAGCAGTATCGCCAAAAAAATTTCCAATTACTGTATTTTCCAAATAACTTATTAGTTGTTAGTGAAATAAAAAACAGAAAGTGCAAACATTTGACCATTTATAGTCAGGTTTTTGTTGAATGTTTGCTCAATCAAAAATGATTTTTTGTAGTTTAGGCCTTTTGTTTTTGAAAAGGAAAATTTTTTTTATACTATCACAAACATTGCTTAGATTGAAAGAATTGCCTCCAATATTTCAACACATTGAATAATGTCTGTCTCCATACATGGCTCGACCAAACTTAGGGTATGCCCTCTTCAAATCTCACCTCTATTTACATTTTTCACCGTTCTGTAAAGCAAGAGTTTCGCACTTCTCATAGAACTATTTCCGTATGTTAACTGTCTGTAAAAATAATAATTTTATTCGATAGGATCTTTCGCAGGGTGGTTAACTTGGCGGTCTATGTATGAGAAAATGAATATTTGAATCCAGTGTGACAGCTTGACTTTTTCAGTGATGGGTTGCTAAAAAATATTTTCCCACGGATTTTGAAAAGATAAAGGTAATAGAAGTGAAAAAAAATCGCATGAAGGAACCGTGATAATAGTCCGTGCGTTATTCCAACGGATCGCCAGGTTGAATGCACAGGTTCCCGTTGATCACCGAAGTTAAGCAACGTCGGGCGTTGTCAGAACCTGAATGGGTGACCGACCACGTGCTGTTGGCATTACAAAAGGACGGCCACCTGTAGATAGCCCGGCGTTAATAGGAATACAAAATTATTCCTACTTTCGATCGAGAGTTTTTCCCATATATAAATATTTCTTTTGAGTATTTTACATGTCACAGGTGTTAGAAGCTGCTTGGTGAAGGTTTATTAACCTATATCCTCACTTTTTTACAGTGATGTTCCCCTATATTAAATAATATTACGATATCTCACCCCACAAAAAATACCTCCTACTAAACGAGTGGAGATAAATTTATTTTTATTTTTCTTTTTTTGTTTGGTGGGCTTAAGGTGTATCAGCCTTTGAGGTCATTAACGCCATATATATATTTCTTTATATGTCCTTATTTATTTTTCTTGAGAACAAAACGTTTACTTCTTCTGTGGTTTCTATATTTTTCAATATGAGGTGTGTAACTCATATAATTGCTTAACTCAAACAATTATTTCAGTAAATTAGGGGATACATAAGAGGTTGACTGAGAGAAAAACAAATAAATAAAATACGAGCAATTGTGACAGAGAGATCGAATAAATTCCCTCTTTAACCACTGTGGAACGGATTAAGGTTAGAAGATTGAGTAAGAATATGAAATACATTGAGGTTACATTAGTTCGAATGTATTAGAAACTTTCAGCTATTTTATGGTCCTCCAGATGTCCAGGAAGACGATGCAGGGCGGAAAGACGAAATTGTCTGGGGTGTTGAATGCGTGTAAAGACAGATCCCTTGGTGAAGTCGAATCACGAAGAATGGTTGGTAAAGTAGTTTAGCTAACATCATCTGTAAATGCCACATAAATGATTAGTATGGCATTTGATTATGAAGTATGTATACAATTTAACCGAGTAGTGCTATTGGCCAAATTTCATCCAGCGAAGCTTTACCTGTAAAAAATACTTCATTATTTATTAAGGCATTAATTTATTAAAATTTAATGTGTGCTCCAAACTTGCCATAAATATAGTAGACTAGTATAGAGTAGGTTCTAGCAGATGCTAGAAACTTGGCAAATCTCGGTTGCCCTATGGGGTAGAAAATCTATCTAACATGATTTACTCTCAGACATTATCGCTAAGTTCCAGTAAAATAACATGTTGTTACTAAAATGTTCGAAAAAAAAAATGACTAAACAACATTCAATCTCTTACAATTTCTTTTCATTCCTTTTAAGTGTTATTTTGTGTGCACGTCTCTCAAAAGGCGGTTGATCCACTCGCCTATGCCAGTGGCTCTGGAGAAAGTATCATCAACATTACTTTTAGTTCTTGGCCACAAAAGTCAGCCTTCATTGTTCCAGTGATATTTCCTATTCTCTGGCAAAGTTCTGGTAGACCTCTAGGTTGTTAAAGATAGCTAAATATTTTACATGTTAAAGGCTTATCAAGTATTGTTGGATGCTCTAGAAAGCTAATCTTTGCCGTAAAATGACTCAGGGCTGTACATTTTGCGTCAGACTTATCAATCTATAAGAGTAGCATAAATTATCAATGCAATTATTTACTGACTAAGGGCAGTCAGCGCCTAGCCTTAAGCTCCAAATCACCAATTGGCTGTGAGTCATAAAATATTGATGATTGATAGTCATGAGGGATAGTCATAATGCTTATCTCAGCAAATCGAAGCATGACTTCGTTATCGTTTACATCTCTGGGTCTATTGGTTCTTTAAAATTTACTCATAGCAGCTGAAAATATTTAGATATTCAATAAAATAATAAGAAAGAAAATATCAGTTATATAAAGGCACTAGTATTTCTAAAGTGACACAGCTCAAAAAGCACTGTTTTTTAGTTATGATTATGAAAGACATGGAAAATATCTCTTTATCAACCATCAAAACCATAGGCGTATATAGAAAATAATGTCGGGGGCTAGGAGAATTTGGGGAGGGGGCGGAAAGACTTTGAGGGTATGGAATACTAACAATCTAGAACTTGGAATAGTTAGCCAATTAAAACGCTATTAAACCCCAAAAAACTTATTTTTTCTGAACTAAGTGATCTTATTTAATTTATTTTTAAGGTTTTTATGACAATATGTTGCCGGTTTTGGGGGGTTTGGGGGAGGGGGGCTGCAGCCTCCTTAGCCCCCCTCCTGTATGTACCTGGCTTGTACACCAAAGGGCACTTGTGTCACTCTTCCTGTCTTAATGATATTCCTCTATATAGGCAAGAGTGGCACAATTTCAGTTGAGTTTTATTTTGAGTGTCACTTTTGAAATACTAGTGCGATATGTTGTAAAGATATATTGACGAGTGGCTTGTAAGAATATTTCACATAAGGTTGAGAGAGTTTGGCACACAGCTCTCACAATTCACTAAAAATAATTCTAACCAAGTTCAAAAAGTATGACTCAATACTTCGTTGAATAAATATCAATATTATCTCATTCCTTCAAATATTAATAATTATGCGTGAGATTTTTATGTTTTGGTATAATATTTTTACATAACCAAGATGACTAGAATTATTCTTGATCGAACTTAGCTCCTGTTTATTGAACGCACGTTTTAAACATCAGCTCTTATACGTACGTACGTACGTGTGTTTATATGTGTATAAATACGTTACACACGGGCAGTTTTAGTTTTTGGAGAGATTTCCGGAAACGACTTATTCCAAAGAAATAGATTCTATTGTTTAGTGGATCGCAAAGATATTTAATGGACTAAATCATTTAGTAGAACCATGGGCGTATATAGGAAATAATTTCGGGGGGGGGGAGGAGGGTCTGGGAACATTTGGGGGTATGGAATACTAACAATCTACAACTTGGAATAGTTCGCCAAGTAAAACAAAACGCTATTATACATAATAAAATATAATTGTTTCTGAACTAAGTGATCTTATTTAATTTATTTTTAAGGTATTTATAACATATTTTTACAGATTAAATAAAAATTTTGGGGGCTGCAGCCCTCTCAGCCCCCTTAATATAGGTTCACTCATGAGTAGAATACAATAGTAGGAGTATTTTCAGATGTTGCAGTAAAATAAAAACTCTGATCTGACTTTGGTACTTTTCCTTTACGAGTGCGTTGTTTTTATGTGAAATCTATGATTGATTAAATTATTATTGCATATATTGTTTTCCTCCTCAGACTTATTTTCTATAAACCATTATATATTTTTAGGTTTATGATTATTTTCTTATTAATTCAGAATTTTCTCAAAATGTATCCCAATTATTAATTCAGAGTTTCTCCATGTTATTAATTCCAAACTTCCTTAATTCATCTTAAAATTAGGACGTTGAATACCTTGAAAGCAAAGGTCACTATTTTGAGTTATAGTGTTTTACTAATAACTTAGGTTTACTATTCAAGGTTAGTGTCCTGTTTGAGAATCGTCAAAATTCTCTATACTTCACTGTTGGAATAACTTATTTACTATATATTAAACAACTCTCAATAGAAGAGGCACTATTAATAAACTAATAAAAAAATAAATATCCTTGACAAGATCAACAAGAAGGAACAAATTAAATAGTTTACTTACCAAAGTTTATTTATTTATTTGTCCACAAATGTCTCTAAAACATTTCTTTCTTAAAATTTGTTTTCAAATTTACATAAGAGGAGCTCCTAAATATGCAGTTAATAATTACACTTTAAAACAGTTACTAACTTATGTTATTAAGCAAATAAAAATTAGAAGGTCTAGTTTGAACCTCTGTCATCAAGATGAATGAATGAAATGAAATAAGGTGAATCAAAATACATTTACAAAAATTATAAATGGACATATAAATGTATGTATTCAATTTTACTGCGCATCATATTAAAATTGAGGGAGTTTCATGAAATAAATAATTTTTTCATTTAATTTTTTGGTTTAAACCAGAAAGCAGATGAGGAGGCGAATTCAGCTAGAGAACAGATTGAAGGGGTTACAGTCATTGAGGAAGCCTCAGCTCCAGATTTGAAGCATTTTGTCAAGAAGACAATACTCCACTTTTGGAATGAGGATTGGCTAAAAGTTAACAACCATCTCAGGCAGATAAAACAGGATGTAAAGCTATGGACTACGTCAGAGCGACAGAATAGAACACATCAAGTGATACTCAGCAGACTACGCATTGGCCACACGAAATTGACGCATACATACTTGCTACGAGGCTTACACCCACCAACATGCGATGCCTGCCATGAAATACTGACTGTGGAACACATTATACTCTACTGTCCTGCATTTAGAAAAGAAAGAGAAGCCCACGGAATCCCGAATAGCCTTAAAGAAGCTCTGAAGGATAATTTCCAAGACACTCAAAATGTAATCAACTTCATCAAAGAAATAAAATTACAATTATAAATAACACTCATCGACCTGCCAATGACTCTTCATGAGTAGAGGCAGACAATTAAAATAAAATAAAAAAAAAAAAAAAAAATTTTCAGGGTAGATTGAATGAGAATCAACCATGAAAAATGAGCCCTATTAATAATATTTAATATGTATATGTATATATATGTGTATATATATATATATATATATATATATATATATATATATATATATTACTGGCAAAGTATATAATCAGGCATTATATAGAATGCCTAGGCATTCTATATAATGCCTGGATTCTATACTTTGCCAATAACATACATATATCAAAAAATAAACGACAAAATCAACTGGTAGCTAATGAATTTTGTATGAGTAAATCCCAATATCATTTTTGTGGATTGAAAAGTCAACTAACATGACTGTGAAAGACATGGTAAATATATCTTGTTCAGAGCTTGGATACCAGGGGACACTCCTGTCTCAATCCTAAGGCAAGAGTGACACATTTTCAGTTGAGTTTTGTCACTTTAGAAATACAAGTGCGATATGTATTTGAAGCTAATATTTATATGTGAATTTATTCGATATTTTTCTTTGGTTATTCAATGGAAAGGACAAATGTTTTGTTTACTCACTCTTTGAACTCATCAAAAGGTTGCAAAATACATATAGTACACACCCATTGGCTACCAAAATTTGAAATTAAGTTATTCGACTCCAAAATTTCAACAAATACGTAACACTGGTATGGCTACCAGAACATGTAGAATTACTCAAAGTACAGACGTTGACAGACAAGCTAAGTTAAGCAGGCTACACACGGTCAGGGAGGCCTGTCAGTTAGGTCTGAACAGTCCGCCTGAAAGTGTATATATTCCGGCTTGTCTGTCAGTTAAGACTGCTCAGGCAGCCAGAATATATACACTTTCAGGCGGACTGTTCAGGTCTGACAGAATTGTGTGTAGCCTGCTTTAGCAACTGCACTGTTGACTATAGAAATACATGAGACAACATACGAAGACCCAACGTCACATTGCAAAAAATAAATACAAATTCAGTGGCAGAAACAAGGGAACAATATTAAAAGTTTCTGCCACTTAACGACAATAAAATGTGACACATTAAACAAACAGTAAGTAGAAAGGCCCATCCAGCAGAAGAGGGAAACTGAGGAACATTCTTAGTTATGCAGCTCCTGCATGACGTTTTGAGTAAACTTATATTTATATAAGTATTAGATTTATAGATTTTTTTTTTTTTTTCAGTGATGGTAGTAATAAACACTAATATAACATTGGATCTCCCTGTGGTCTAGTGGTTAACGTCTTAGATTCTCATGCATGAGGCGGAGGTTCGATTCCCTCAGGCGGCAGAAATGATTCTCATATCAGGGCCCGTTGAGAAGGTTCCTTGCTGCACCATGGATGTCAGCTTACAAGCTCACACTAATGAAACTTACATATTTAAATTCATTTAATTCATTAATAACTTGGGGTGGTGGCTTTTCTTTAGAAAAAAGAAAAGGCATCAGCCCTATCCTGGTTAGAAAAGGGTGGTAACCTGTAGATAACCCGTCCTAAAATTCGTAGTTAATAATAAATGGGCGTTAAAATTTAATAATGATAATACATTAATAAATAATAGTACCGTGTGAACAACTATCAAATAATATGTAAAATTGTATAATATAAAACCAATAATTGAGGAGAGATCGTTGACCATTGAAGTCGAATTTGTCAGGGTCCAGTCGTGGTATCTCAATAAAATTACATTTTTTTATAATATATATATATATATATATATATATATATATATATATATATATATATATATATACATATACTAAAAAAAAATTCCAAAAACAGAAACGCATTATACATGAAAGAGATTGATTTTCAAGCCGAAATTTCGGCAAATAACAAAACTCATTTTCTTATAAAAAAACGTAGTCTTATTAACGTACCACGAACGAACCCTGACAAATTCTACCTTCATAAAACAAATAACGATTAATACAGAAAATACTTTTTAATTTTTTTTTAAAGGCAAGGAGATACAGTTGGTAATAATAAAAGGAAAGAAAAATAAGATAGTATCCATCTTTATTTGTACTATAGAGTTATATACATTAGAACATCCAAGTTAACGTTGAATTCTTACAAATTACCAACTTAACCGTTACAACAAACTACTAATAACATAGAACAAGAAATCATTTGAGATTTTTACATTTTTATAAAAATAATATAATAAAACACATTATCATTAATTGTATCACAGTGTTGTTTATAATAAATGAATGCAGTTGCATTATATGTGCATTTTCAGGTAAAAAAAAATACTTATCTAATGAGGTAACAAAAATAGAGCATTAAACCTAGTAAAATTCAAAAATAAAATAAAATGCACTTACAGAAATAAAACTAACCCTGGAGAGTACCATCACCAAACTAGTTAAGAAAAAAAAACTATTATTGAAGAATAATCCATGATGGTGATCAAATTACATAAAATGTTTAAAAATTTAATACTATAAAAAAAATTTACAGTTTATTTATCTTAATATTGAAAATTCCTGTTCGACATTTTTAGGAACCTAAAGCAAAACTATTGGCATACCTGGGAACACAATGGCTTATTATCAAATAAACTTGTAATGAAAAAAATGAGCACAAGGGAGAAGTTAATAAAACAATGTGGGGAATAGTTCATTTTTATATTATAATATTTTGCTATTTTATCTATAAAAGATTGATATGACTCAATAAAAATAAAATGATTTATTTTATGTTTATTTTTTAATGGCTTCAGTTTTAATAATTTAAAAGATTATATTTTAACGTAATACCACCAAGATCTAGCAACAAGTCTAGGGAGAAGAACAGAATATTTAATAGAACGTTCATACAAAAAAAATTAGCTATGTAACTGGCCACAAAAGCTGATCAAATAAAGGGATCTGCTACATCCGCACAAGAGGAGATACTGTGGTCGGTAGGATGCCCCTGATTATTCTCTTTGCGGGTTCTATTCAACTATTCTATGCGAGGTTTTTACCTGAGTTACAACGTGAGAAGGTAATTATGGTACCACACTCAAAAACAAAGGGTTAAAGGCTGGGTGGACCTACAAAAAGTTTTAATTTTGATATTGTTTTTGTCTTACTCAAAAAGATCCTTTTTTATTTGAGTTGTGTTCCTAGGCAATACTGACATATCTGGAGCGATCACAATCAGGAAAAAATAGCCTTACATGATCGAGAACAAACTACTACACATATAAGACAAAACTTTAAAAGTGCTGTAAAAAAAATTAAGTATTTTACTTAAGCAAAAAAAAAAAAAAAATGAATCAAAGCCAGACAAGTTAATTTTTATTAATTATAGAGACCGCAAATACAATATGTGCTAACACAATGATTAGAAAAGTTTCTAAAATACATTTTCAGATCTGTATGAGTTATTGCCTTAGAGCAAAGAAATAAAAGCTCCTAATACGGAGAAATCTACAATTTAACTTCTTATAAATATATTGTTTATACTAACGGTACTGTAAAACGGGGCCACAATAGTACAATGTAGTGCGCATGCGCTGCATTCAGCCCAAGTGTGGCAAGGCCTAGCGCCACTCTGGTCACGCCCCTTCTGGTTCTTTTGTTTGCAAGCGGACTATAAATGAAAATATCCTAGCAGTATAGGTATGTACAAATTTTACCACACAGTACTAATGTGACCACATTTTATGGTACTCAGGTTATCTTACAATCTTTAACTGTTCTTGAGAAATTGTTCAGAAATAAATAAATTAGAGAATTTAAATAGAAAAAAACCCACTGATTACAAATAAATTAATTTGTAGTAATACAAATGTTTTAATACAATTTTAATCATCCAGCTTTATTTATTTAATTTTCAACGTCCATTTATTATTAACTAAGAATTTTAGGACGGGTTATCTATAGGTTACCACTCTTTTCTAGCCAGGATAGGGCTGATGCCTATTCTTTTTTGCAAAGAAAATCCACCACCCCTAGTGGGAATCGAAACCACGACTCTTGGCAAGGAGTGTTAAGTGCACACACCTTAACACTCACGGCCACCGGGCCTACCATCCTGCTTTAGAATATATAAATAAATTTTATATAAACTCAAAATGAATTAAATTAAATTGTTCTTAGAATTAATTGTTGTAAGAGTACTCACTCTTAACATAAAAATATTTTAACAGTTTTCTAGTATGCCAATGGAGATATTATTCAAGTTTTAAAGACTCTATTGCTAATTTTAATTTAAATTCAACAGAAATGAAAGTAGAGCATCTGCCCATGTCTGAACTCAATATAACTCTGAGGATGGTAGCGAGAGCTGTTGAAAGCGCTAAGCCACCAAAATACAACTTGTGAAAGAAATGATTATTTTCGTTTCTATTGAAGGTCATACTCCTCTGCCAGCAACTACATATATTTTAATTCAAATTCTCTAAATTATTTATTTCTGAGTAGTTTCTTAAGAACCTTAATACCATGAATGTTAAAAAAAAAAAATGGCGCAAACCTCGACAAATTGTTTTATTGCTGACTCACGTTCAGAGACATTAATCCATCTTATTGGGGTCTGTATGACCCAATACGCAAATTAATCCATATTACAACAAGTATATAATAACAAGCTACAAACATTTTTATAGTGTCAAATTTAATAAGAGTAATTCAAAAGTGTTAAAGAATTTAATCAAAATACATAAATTATATTATTTGTTATTTAGGAAAATTGAAGTATGATAATTAAAAGATTTAATAATTTTTGACATTATATAATTTTGTTTGCTTGTTATTATATACTTATTGTATTAGTTTCATTTTTACTGAAGATGAACACAGGATGAGCCTGTGGAGGTTTGGACCAATTTATCACATTCCTGAGATTGAACCTTTATCCCCCTCCACCCTCCCAACCTTAATATCAAACTTAAAATTACAGTGTTCTTGAAAGTTAGATGGTACACAAGAAAACACATTTTATGTAAGAATACTTAACGAAAAATATAAAGCCAATCGTGTGTATTTAAATTGTTAAAGTTATTTTTTTATTATATTTTACAAGGGAGGATATGAAACATATCATAAGAAATAGAATATAAAAAACAACATTCTACTAATATACAAAATAACAACATAAAAAAAATCATTTACAGTAAGACATCATCGGGAGTTATCAAATAACTCTATAAATTAAATAATAAAAAAATATAAACTAGTCAAATTTAAGGCACTCCTTTAGGGAGGGAATAATGGGTGTAAATACTGGTGAAATAGTTTTGTTTTACAGGTACAATACGTTAATAACGAATACCACATAAAATGTTCAGATCTACAAGAAAATTGGAAAAATAAGTGAATATAGAAGATGCATGATAATGTACAGAATCCGGATCACCAGATGTTATTTGTGCAATTAGGTGTGTGTCGATCACTATTTCAGTGCTTGGATGGAAATAATCAATTATTTCAACGCCTTTTCTATTTAAATGTTTGATATATCTATGAAGTAATAGATTCCAAATTTGAAAACCCACGATTTATGGGGTTTCAGCTAGTAACATATAAATTATTACACATTTTGTCATAAATTATGGTAATTTTCAGTTTTTTTAAAAAGAAAAAACTAATTCATTTATTAGCTCTAAACGCCAACGGCCTTATCCACGTTGAATGCACTGGTTCCCTTTGATCACTAAGTTAAGCAATGTGGACAATACCTGAATGGGTGACCGACTTTGTGCCGTTGGTATTATTAAAGGGCAGCAACCTGTAGATAGCCAGGCATGAATGACCCCATTGTTGATACGCCATTAAACAAAACAAAAACAAAAAACATGAACTCCCCCTTATTTTTGAAAAATGATATATCAAAATGTACATAATAACATTTTATACAAAATTTAAGAAGCTATTTCTATAATCCAAACCGTTAATTTTATCGTATTTTTTAAAAAGGTTAACACTGCAATGAATTTGCTCAAACACGGTACAAATTTGTAGATGATTTGTTTCTTCTAGTTTATTAGCAAGATTAAATGTTATGAATAATACAATTACACTCTTTGTTAAACTGAAATTGTTTGCTTTTACCATAAATAAATTTCCAATACTCAGATTTTCTGTTTAGAATAAGAAATTGATAGGAATTGGTCCTAGTGAAAATCAAACCAAGTCTCTTGGAATAACCATACATTCCATTAAATTTAAAAAAAATAGGTAGACTCAAACCACTTTTAAATTTATGGGTGGCAAAAAACTATACAAAATAATTAGATTAAAAAAGTTAATATCAACAGCAAACAATTTTTAAAACTAAACACCATTTAGGAAATAAGAATACTTCTTGCATGATAAAAATTAGGTCATGGTAAGTAATACCTTTGAAAAGCGGGAAAATGTGTTCCAGTAACCTAAAGTAGTGATCGGCAACCAGTGGTTTTCTGCCAGCAAATGTTTGACTAATTTTTAAAATACAAGATATAATAATTATTGTAATAGTACATTATTAAATAAATATACACGTTCATTGTACTCAATTCTCCTAATACCTCTTACCTAGATAAGAGAGAGAGAGAAAATTTTATTTCAGAAAAGTTTGGTTGCCCAACTAAATTGGGTTGCCCCATACACAACATAATCATCAACCCTTTAAATGACGTAATATTAATTAATTTAATATTAGTTGTCCACAATAACAAAAACATTGCCAACGCCCAAGAGGGTGACAGTATTATTAAAAAAAAAAAAAAAAAAAAAAAAATCAGGAACCTACATCTTCCCTATTCAGGTATAAGGCGCCATAGACTACAATCTTAGAAAATTAACTTTAGACGACTCCACCTTCAATTTGGAAGATTGACTTTTATTTGGTACCTGTGGTTGAAAAATATATATACAGATTCATATTTTGATATCCTGTAAACAGCTCTTTCAAAATTGAGAATATGATTAATAAAATAATTGAACAAAAGAAAAAAAATTCCCGAAGGTTCAGAGTTTCATGTAATTAATAAATAATGCCTTTCAAAATATTGCTTATCAAACGTGACAGGTGAACATCATAAAAAATAATACAAGAAGGTGGAATATAAAATCTTTGTGGGCTAATCTTACGAATATTTTAATAAAACAATAATCAATAATAAGCTTTTGTCAGGAAATGGCAAATCTGTAGGAACAAATGAGTGCAAGAACAAGAAGTACAATGAGGCTTGAAATAATTAATTATTTTTACTCATTCGTCTGTTGCTATGAAATGTAGAAAAAAACATTTTTTTTTTTTTAATTTTGAAATTTATTGTTTTCAATTTCTAAAGAAGATTCTTTGTTTAATTTACACAATAATCTTCAACCTCAGTACTCAATTAACAGATTATTATGCCGACATAAATCATTTAAAATAATTTTTTCATACAGAGAACTCTAAATAATTATTTATTTTGATTTAATTTGTCTCTGGAAAAACACCTAAAATAAAACATTGTCTATGATGGTAAGTAACTTTTCCCAACTCAAATGAAAGATATTAATATATTAAAAAGTGGTTCAATAAAAACAAACAGATGTAGACTAAATGTACCATCAGCAACAATCATTAAGCGTAAAACATAATTATTAAACTGTCTTTGACACATGACATATATCACAAATTCTGACTTTAATTACCTCATCATACATAAATTAGCCTCATGAAATTGGTTAAACCAATTTCTTCTTTTTTTCGTTTAATTTAGAATCATTCCGTTTCTGTTTAGGACGTTTAGGTTTAGTAGGGTGTTCGTCTTTCTTATCATCATTTGAAGTACTGTCCTTTACATTTTTATTTGTATACTTACTTTCAAATGGATGTTTCATACGCCAATATGGGACAAACATACCCATACCTGATGCAAGCACTTCACCCGTTGAATTAAATACATTTAAACTAATGATTCCATCACAGGACACCGATTTTAGTTGTACTGGTATTTGACCGGTCTCTGCACTGATAATATCTACTGTTCTAGTTTCAGTTACATACGAAGGCCAATTTGGGTCTGGGTAACGACCGACAACTGCTAAATCACATAGTGGATGCCAAGACGCTTTGATTGGAGTAAGATGCTGAAACTGTCTATGAGGGTGAGGGATGATATTCTCCAAAGAAAACAAAGGTGCTCTATAAACTCTTAATTCTGAATGCTGGTCAGTTGTTAACAACCTGTTGCCATTTGTAAGGCTGAAAAAAGCTGAGTTTACTGGGCACAAGTGCTCCAACACATTAAGTGGTGACTTTTCCTCAAGTTTTCTAATGTCCCACAGTTTTACAGTATTATCAAGAGATCCGGTAGCTAAAAGCCAATCTCTGCTTTTACAGAATTCAGCTGTATTGATTTTTTTCTTGTGTAATCGGTGTTGCGAAATGACTTTTAGGTCTTTATTACTTAACACTTTTAAAACACCTGAAGTATCACCAGCAATTATAAGTCCAGTCTCATGAGACACATTAACAGAACAATACCAAGAACTGAAAGACTCTGTATTAAGCAATGTCTTCCTACTATTATCAGTGCAACAAGATATTTGAACTGTGCCATCAATACTAGAAGTTAAAACAGAATCTCGAGTAAATGGGTCAAATGCAATAGATGTTATACTACCTCCAGGCCCAATGCCATCCCATTGTACACATGTTTTGGGATTAAATTCAACATCTAAGAACCTGATAACCAAAGTACCACTTTTTGAGCCCAATCCAATCATACGAGGATCTCTAGGGTGAAATTGCATAGATGTGATTCTTCTGTCGAAATTAATTGGATCAATTTCAAATACATCAAAGTCCTTCAATTTTTCAGTTATGATATGCTCACCCAGTTTACGCATTCCATCTGGTCTAATAATTCCACGTTGAAAGTTGTCAAAGCAACGTACAATATTAGGAGTGCGAGTTTCGTATAAGTCATCAGACATCTCATCATCACGTAACTTTAAAGTTTCTATTTTCATAGTCTTCTTCTTCTTGAGTCCACTTGAAGAGGGTGTAGAACTGTCATCGGTCTTTTTCAGTCCTTTACGAGGAGGCATTTTGAGTCATGAACGTTTTCAAACAAATTTACACGTTTGATAATGACAGCAATAACTCAGGGGTAAAGAAAATTTGAGGCGCCATTTCCGAAGTAACAACGCGGGATAAACAAAGAGATAGAGAATATGAGAGATCTTATCTTAAAGTTTGTGTACATGTTTGACGCAATAAGTTAGCTTGTTCATTTTCCTCAAAGACATATTCTTATTTTTTATTTTTTTTGGGGGGGTAAATCTGAAGACGCGCGGTCTCCACACCGATCGTTTTGAAATTTTGCACTATAACGTATTTTGATGCCCTAAACACGAATCCGTAAAGAAAAAAAAAAAGCTGGCTCTCCACTAGGAAACAAGTTATAAAGCACTAAATTTTACTGTTGTGCGGGTTCTGAAAGGTAATGTAACCTACTATGTTTGTCAATATGCGCAAGCGCGGGTATGGAAAAGTCCGTAATAAGGACGTCTAATTGAAATTTACCACCAATTATTTCAATGTAAACATAATAGAATTCTATTAATTTTAGCGAGTTAGATTGACTAGAGTTTTTATAATTTCTTGAGCGAGCGTAGCGAGCGAAAACGCACAGCACGTATGCCCATAAGCGACATGTCACGACAGGTGAGGACGCCCATATTTACAATGATTTGTGAATAAATAGTATATAAGCATTTAAAATAATAGTTCTTTGTATGCCAATCTTACATCTCCGCGCATGCGTACGTTTACAAATACGTTGTTTACGTCAGCTTTCAGAACCCGCACAACAGTGAACTTTAGTGCTTCATAACTTCTTTCCTCGTAGAGAGCAAGCTTTTTTTTAAACGGATTCGTGTGAAGTGCATCAAAATACTTTATAGTGCAACATTTCAAAACGATCGGTGTGGAGACCGTGCTTCTTCACATTTACCTTTTTTTTCTTTTTTTTTGAATTGAGGACCAATGGTTAAAAAGTTGAATGCAAGTTTATAAAACAAACTAGTGGTCTTCTTCGATGAGTTCTCTCCTGGTCACTGAAGAAGACAGTTGACGAACGCTTCTAACCACTGAATCTTCTCAACTTGTCTAATTTATTTATTATTGTAAACGAAAGATTAAAATTATAAAATAATAACATGATATGCAATATATATTTGGTAATTGTAAAGTTTAGGGGCCTCCTCACCGATTATTTAAAAAAAAAAAAAAAAAAAAAAAAAAAAAAGACGCTGACAACTAGAAAAAAACACTAAAGTTTGTTATTCAGATTAAGAAAGCAAGCGTTATTTATTTCATTTACTTAATTTATAATATGATATTGTTAATACTTTCTTTATTAATATTATTAGTATTTTTATTATTATTTATAATTTTGACATTGTTACTAGTTTCTTTATTTTTTTTATTTTTTTATTTTTTTTTTTTACGGTGCATCTACATCTAGGTCATTAGCGCCGACATCCAGGGGGCAGCGAGGAATTTTACCAGCGAGCCGTGGGATGATAAAATTCCTGCCGGAGGTTGGAAATCGAACCCACCATCTCCCGCTTATGAATCCAAGGCGCTAGCCATTAGACCACGGGAGACCCCCTAGTTTCTTTATTGTTTTTATTATTATTATAGTTGCTATCATTTCTCTATCTTAATTGTATTGTTGTCATACTTTTAAAATTCAGAAAAAAATATAATTATAAAATAATATATATTACTTTAATTGTAATGCAGACAGTATCGACAGATGGCAAGTGCAGAATCTAAATAAAGTCCACCAGTATAGGGATACTATATTGTGGAAAAAAAAAAAGCAAGCGTAAACATAAAGAAGTAATTTAAATTTACCATCAATTATTTATTCAGAAACATTTCTTTAAAGAAGGAAACATTCTCCAGATTTGTTGTTTCGTTGTTGAAAAGTATTTTATGAAAGAAATCCCCTAATAATTAGCTAATGCCTTTATAATTAGCGCGCTCTGGTGTAAAATTGAGAAAAAGGCTGATAAGTTTGCTAAATAATAATAATGAAGTTGCATGAGTTTATAAAGATAGAATGAAGTATTTATATTTTTTAAATCACGTTATTAGATTACTGTCCCCCTTATTAGGTTAATTTGTAAAATTACAATTCACAGCCTGACGCATTATGGATATACGTGTTTCCGCTCGCTCAAGAAGAACACTAAACTCTAGTCAATCCTACTCGCTAAAATTAAAAGAATTCTATTAATTTTAGCTACTTAGATTCACTAAAGTTTAGTTATCTTCTCGAGCGAGCCGAAACGCTTAGCACGTTTGCCTATAATGCGACAGGTTACGACGTGTGAGAAGGTCCTTAAAATTTACAATTATTTTTCAATGAATAATAATAATAATAATAATTATTATAATATTTTTTTTTAATAACGGATTCGCGTTTAGTGCATCAAAATACGATATTTATTTATTTAAATTTTAACCTCCATGATTATTAACTAAGAATTTTGGGACGGGTTCTTGCCAGGATTGGGGCTGATTCATTTTTATCAATAGAAAATTCATATCTCCCATTGGGAATCGAACCAAAGATCTTAAGCACGAAACGTATTTTATTTATTTATTTTGTTGATGTAATTTTACTTGCTTTAAAACTTGGTTTGATGTTAAAATTTATCACAAGAAACTCTGGTTCAAGACACTTTAAACACGTACACATGTCATTTTTAATTGTAATTATAATTAGAATTTTATTTTCTTGACAAATCGTGGTAAAATTTGCCGTCTCGTGGCAAAGCGGACGGTAAACATGCTTGTAAACCAATAAAGTGAGTACCTACATATCTATACACAACCCTTTTTAGGGTGACGTCATTAGCAAAAAAACAAAATTCCCAACTTTTAGGTGCCTTGATGGTGTTATTCTATGGCATAATTTGATCGAAGCGCTCTTGAAGATACGTGCTTTTTTGAAGTTCCAGGTAATGCGACATTATTTGCAGGTATTGCAACTTCTTTTGAAAATATTTTTAATCTTTCCCACAATTTATTATCATTTATTAGTACTAAAATATATCAGTTTTCTTCTTGACATCTACTACTTTTTACCATAAATATAATTTTTTCAAGGAAATTTATTCAAGATGTGTCTTAGCTGTCAAAAGCAATGGGAATATGAAATTTAAATGTTAAAATTAATGCTATGATGTTAAATATTATTGATAAGAGAATTAAATATTTTCCTTAGGTAAAGAAGTAAATTTTCCTGGAGGTGACATCTTTGGATATCTTATGTTAAATCCATAAGCAGGTTAAAGGTTTTTAAAAATTGTTACAATCATTTTTAGTATGTTTATTTGATTATTTAAATCAAATTTCAAAATTTTTTTTTTTAGGAATGGCAGCAAATGTGAAGAATGAAGATGAAGTGAAGGAATATATAAAGAATTTGGGTACTGAGTATCGTTTTGGATGTTTTAATGAAAAAAATCCGGAAGGTAATATTAGATATCTTAATTAATCAATGGATATGGAGTTAAATTTTCTATGATTCATACTTTTTGAGGGGATGATGATATCGTGGAAGTATAGGGGGGAACTATGTGATTAATGTATTTTTGTGGTTTAATCAGTTGTTACCAGTATCATTTAATTATTATATCAAATACATTCATTTCACTGTGGAGTAGCCGTTTTCCTTACCACAAACCAGGGAATTTGAATTCCTTATTGACACTGAGATGCTATTCTGAATCCAGCTTAATATGAGTTGAATATTTTTAGTGATAAGCTTCATGAAAAGATTCTCTTCTTCACTAGCAGAGGGGGCTGTCAACCAGTAGAGACACCTTGGCATCATTCATTTGAAATATATCTTTTATTATTTGAGCATTGCAATGTTGACAAAATAAGCATATATCCTCGATCATTAACACATTCATTGCGGGTCTAAAATTCACGTTTTTCCCGTAAACGGGAGAAATTTGTATGATCAAATTTTGACATAACCATGTTATATTTGTTTTATTAACACAAAAATTGCGAAAAAGTTTGAAAATTTTCAGTTCTAAGTAATTTTTAAAGGGGGGATAGATTTATCGGGTCCGTAGGGGCGATAGTACTGGGCCCGTACTGGGCCTCGGGCTCCTACGAGATGTTGGCTTAGACATGATTTAGTAGCTAAAACAAATTTATACATTATATAAAACATACAGAAATAATTGTATTAGTTTTATTCCACATGAATTGAACTGATAAAAACTTACTTCTATTTTACGATCTGTCAGTTTTTTTCCAACAATTTCTGTATAAAATATTACTTTTATACGGCTAGATCCTAAAAACAAATGAAATTTTAATTAAATATAATGATCTTAGCTATAAAGATTGCAATTCAATTGAAAAAAATTATAAACACTGAATAAAAATGCACATACCTTGAAATATTTTAAAAAGTGGTTGGAGACTAAAAATTTAAATTTGAAAACACAAACGATTTATACCCTCTGAAAGAAGAACGATATCTGAGGTCTTCCCGCCGGTCGGTTGGGCAGGTAAAGGAGAAATCCCCTCTACGAGACACTTTTAAGTGAATGGAAAAGTACTTGGCTTACCCGATAGATCTATCGGGTCCGTAGGAGCGAGTGGGGAGGCACCCGATAGATCTATCTGGTCCGCAACGAATGTGTTAAAGGTCAGTGCCCCCCTCCCAAAAAAAGGTCAAAGCTACTCTAATCAAAGTCACCTTCTCCAATTGCCTTAAATTCTGACTCTTCCCTGGGGTGGTCATAAAAATGAATTTTATCTATCGAGAGCCCAAAAAATTACCTGCCCATACAGTAGCTTTTTCCAAACATTACTTTTCATTTAAAATGGTTAATTTAACTGTTATTAATGTATTCTACCTATCTCCAGTTCGTGTTTTGTAGATATTTATGTGACGAGTGAATGGTATGAGTTAAGGCAAAACAGGGTTGTCAGGGATTGGAGCAAAATAGTTAAATAAAAATTAATCTTTTTTTTTAAAAAAAGTTTCTTATTTACCAGTATTTCCACTTGACTTTCAAAACAAGCACTTTCCATTCAGATCAGTTCTTGCTCACCTTATAGCCCCAGTTCTTGAAGTCTCGATAATTGAGCTAAAATGTACAAAAATAAAAACTTTTTTTTTTAAATGTATTTTTGTACAACTATTTTCATTGAATCCTAACTACCTCCTAGGGATAAAAGTTTATTTTCCCCCTTTGAACAGGTTGGACCAAAACTATTGCGATCTCCTGTTCCAGACTTTTAACAAATATATCTAGATCATTATAATGCTTTTTTTTCTTTTTTTTTAAAGAGTTGTTTACTTTAGGCGTAATTTAAATCTGTATATTCTATCAAATTTGATTTTTTTTTGCAGTTTGCCATTTATTAGGAGATTATTTAGAAGCCATTTCAAAAGATTATCAGAAAGCCGGAAAAGTTTACAAGTCTAACTGTGATGACTACCACTTCGCTAAAAGTTGCTACAAAGTGGCAAATTATTACATGGCTGGGAAAGGAGGGTTACCTCAAGCACAAGATAAGGTACATAATCCTTATTAGTTGTATTAAATTCAGTCATGTTGTGTTCACATTTTAGCGCGGTTCCTCCCTCCCCCATAGGGAGGAACCCCGCTTATAAGGTTGATACAATGAAACAATCCGGAAGTGCCGACAAGAAAATTTCGCGTTTCAGAACCCCTAGAGACCGAAAATAACGGTGGTTCAAATTTGTATATATATATATATATATATATGTATATATTTATTTATATATATATATATATATATATATATATATATTATATATATATATATATATATATATATATATAATATATATATATATATATATATATATATTATATATATATATATATATTTGTCTGTTCGCTCATTTCTGGCTTCCCTGACGGTCCGATTTTGATGAAATTTGGTACAAAAATCAGTCGTCCAATTTGAAAGGTCAAGTTCGTTAACCAGCAAAATCCGCCCACTGGAAGATGGCGTTTGGGGCGAAATTCGCGCAGAAAAAATCGTAACGCTTACGTTTTTGAGTTCATAAGCTTGTAAGTACTCTTTTTATAGGCTTCTTGGGCTAGGAAAACGAATGAAACCATTTTCAAGGCGATAGCTTTAACCGTTTTCGAGAAAATGGGAAAAATAGTTTTTGAATACCGTTTTTGGTTTGGGTACTTAGAATCACGGGATTCAGTTGAAACATTATCTGCATGTTCTACTTTCATTAAAACTAATATGTTGAAAGTTATGTTACGTTTGGAGTTAAGGAAGGGTTAGAATAAAATATTTTATGAACAGACATGAAAAGTTTTGGGAACTTCGTATATTTTCATTAATATCTCGAACACGGTTGGGAAATCGTGGTAAGTGGATAGAAACTATTTGAAAGCTTTCTAAATTCTCTACAGAAAAGATTCTGAAACAAGTTTTGATTAGGTGATGTCAATCGAAAAAATAAGTGCTTAAAACTTCAAATACGTCTGTTTAGTTCTTATGAACGGGTGTTTGTCGTTCTTTTTGTAATTTTTGTCTCTTTCCCTTAGTTTTTTTTTTTTTTTTTTTTTTTTTTTTTTTTTTTTTTTTTTTTTTTTTTATTGATTTTTATTTTTGTAATTTCTTATGTTAAGAAAATGCATTTGTGTGTAAAACAGGATAGGTGGGGTCTCCCGTGGTCTAATGGCTAGCGCCTTGGATTCATAAGCGGGAGATGGTGGGTTCGATTCCCAACCTCCGGCAGGAATTTTATCATCCCACGGCTCGCTGGTAAAATTCCTCGCTGCACCCTGGATGTCGGCGCTAATGACCTAGATGTAGATGCGCCGTAAAAAAAAAAAAAAAAAAAAAAAAAAAAAAAAAAAAAAAAAAAAAAAAAAAAAAAAAAAAACAGGATAGGTAAAATGAGACCAATTTTCTATTGCTAGAAATAATGAAAAGTTTTGGGAACTTCGTATAATTTCTTAATATCTCGAAAACGGTTGAAAATCTTGGGAAGCGAAAGGTTACCATTCGAAAGCTTACTAAATGCTCTACAAAAAATGTTCTGACGAAAGTTTTAATTAGGCGATGTCAATCGGAGAAATAAGTGCTTAAACCATTAAAGTAATTGATTTTGTTTATTCGAACGGTTTTTTTGTCTGTTTTTATTCCTTGTTATTTCTTAATTGCTTATAGTTGGATAATGTATTTTACAATAAAACTAGGTATGTAAAATAACAAAACAATTTATTGTTAGAAATATAGATTTCCTAGATTCCAAGACCTTGTAACTAGCGGGACCCTTTCAAGTGTTGACCGACCCTTCCAGGTAAGATCGTAAATCAAGACCTTTCAAGACTGGTGGAACCAAAATAATAACTGCTTCTATTTTAATCTTAAGGCAATTCGCCAAAATTGCGAAGCCTTATCAATAAATAAATATTTTAATCTTTCCAAATTAGACTAGGGATAAGAAAGGAACCGCGCTAAGATGATGCAGTTCCTGCGAGTCGGACTTTTTCTGTTTGAATACAACTTTGGTAGAACTGAAGATTCGCGTACTCAAAACCGATTTCTTTTAAATTTTGTACAATAACGTATTTTATGTGCTAATGGCCTCGGCAGCAGATGCACAAAAAAAAAAAATAAATAATAATAAAAAAAAAAAAAATAAAAATAAATAAATAAATAAAAAATGTATTATGATGCGCTAAACACGAATCCATTTAAAAAAATAATTTTGCTTTCAACTAGGAAAGAAGTTATTAAGCACTAAAGTTCACTGTTATGCGGGTTATGAGAACTAATGTAAACAACTAAATTTGTCAACATTCGCATGAATGGGTATGAAAATAAAGAAGAGGAGTCCCTAATAAAGAAGTCTAATTGAAATTTACCATCAATTATTTAAATTCACCAGCAGTTATTTATTTACAACCATTTTTTAAATAATGAAACATTCTTCATATTTCTTGTTTCGTCCATGAAAAGTATTATATAACAGAAATCCCTTAATAATTAGCTAATTCCTTTTTAATTATTAGTTTGTTCTAATCCACGCCTGCTGAACTTTGATTGTCAAAATACTTTTATTTTATAAAAAACTAGCAATGAAGTTGCACGAATTTATTATTCTCGTCCACAATAGAGAAGAATTATACTCAAATTTCTCTTTAAACGTGCTCATAAATATGAAGAGTGTTTAAAGGCATTTTTTGTTGCGATTGGGGATTTATATCCACCAAACATCGCGTCTGCGGAAGAAGAATGTCTAGGAGGATAAGAAGAATGTCTAGGACGACTTTTAGGCATACATGCTATGCGTTTCCGCTTGCTACGCTCGCTCAAGATGATATCAAAACCCTAGTCAATCCAACTCACTAAAATCGGTTTTGAGGACGCTAAACTTCAGTTTTACCTACAACTTTATTAAAGGTATATGCAGAAATTGACAATTACTTATTGTTTTTGAATGGTCAGTAGTTAGTGAATAACTTGAGAATAAATTAAAGGAAAATATTGTCTCCACCAGAATAATTTTATTCACATTGGAGTTTTGGTTTACCCGTTTGATGGTCAAACCACCACCGGACAAAAAAAAAAAAAAAAAAAAAATACCTATATGATGATTTTGTCTTGAGTGTGTATTATTTTGTTGTAGTCTTCATTCCAGAAAATTAGCTAAAATGATTTTCAATTTTAATATGGCTCTCTCAGAACCCCCAGCCCTAAGACTATTAAGCCTTGGAATTTATTAAATCCAGTCCATCCACACATTTTATCAGGTCTGATCAAATTATGTATATCACCTTTTTATAATATTCATAAAAATATTAATATTCAAGTAAAAACAAAGTCAAATGCTTTTATTCAAAGAAGAGTAAATTACTTATATGAACTTGAATGTATGGATCAAATCTATTATTGGATAAATATAGTAGTAATATGTTTAAAATAATATTCCAATATTATAATAATATTTTATTTCAATTTATTTGTGAAAGTATTAAAATGAATATTAATTTGTATAGCATGAACAATATTTAAAAATATAAATATGAATTTTACAAAACTAATGCCTATATATCTCATTAGTATTTCATTGAATAAAATAGTATATATCATAAGTATTTTACTTGTAATTCAAAACAGACAGAGTGTGGAAGTCATTATCTCATGAGTCAGAGGATAAGCGACTGTTTATCATATGCATTTGTTTGTGTGATATGCAGAGTATGTTTTATTTGAAATCCACACAGACTCTTAATTTTAGACGTGGTTTTAAGCATGGATGGTAGTTCTGGTTTATTTTTAAAATGAACCAACCAATAATAATAATTTTATGTTTCAAATGAGGCATCGGCTTTTAAAAAAAAGATAAAACTAAATCTTAAAAATATTCAGGGGACACAAAAAACGTCTAAGCTAGTATAATTCCCTTAAGAAATTAATATTTATGGGGTCACAGTAACATTCACTTCCTTTTGATGAGATCTAATGAATCCCCCCAAAATGTTTTTGCTGTGAGGGGAAAAAATAAGTTTTAGTAAAGAAATTAGTTTGATGACAAAATGGATTTAACCAATTTTGAAAGCCGTCCCCTCAAAAATTAAGTACTTTTATGTTTTGTGGCTGGTATTAAAACAACGAAGGATGGTGCAAATTACTTACTCTGATTAGTGTAATAAATTACTGTTACAAACACCCTACACTAACAGTTATTTAAATATAACAATACAGCCGACAGCCATAGCCACGTTGAATGCACCGGTTCCCGTAGATCCCCGAAGTTAAGCAACGTTAGGCGTGGTCAGAACCTGAATGGGTGACCGACCAATGTGCTGTTGGTATTATAAGAGGGTGGCAACCTGTAGATAGCCCGGTGTTAATAGCCTAATTGTTGATACATTGTTAAACACGAAAAAAAAAAAAAAAAAAAACTAACAATACAAACATTTAAGAAATGATTCACTTAACTACTAGCTGTGTTACATCCTTATGTTCTACATTTTCTACATGTTTTACATTTATTGTTTTCATTTAATTATTTTATATTTATGCATACAAATTATGTATTATTTACCATTCTTTTTTATTTTTAGGCCCTCAACTATTATGAAAAAGGTTGCAGCCTGTTAGACATGGATTCTTGTTTTCGTGCCGGTTTATT
Organism: Gonocerus acuteangulatus; assembly: GCA_946811695.1. NCBI lineage: Eukaryota > Metazoa > Arthropoda > Insecta > Hemiptera > Coreidae > Gonocerus > Gonocerus acuteangulatus. Next base: position 20,320,609 of record OX328126.1, read on the forward strand.
AGGAATATTGAACAGTAAGAGCAACGTGCCTACAAAGACATTAGCAGAGGTAGGATTTTAGGGTTTGTGTACATATTTATTTTATTTATTTACTGCTTGATCGCAACAGAGGCGACTCGCAAATTATTAAGTCTATATGGAAACGTCAGCATTGAACAAAAAGATAATATTATTAAATAAATTATAATAGATAATCATAACATTAAGGAAATAAATATAATTTCAGAAAAAGAATCAAATACATTTAAAAGCCAAAAATATAATAAAAAAAATAAAATAAGTTAAAAGAGAAAGAAAAAATAAAATAATTTAAAAGAGAAAGAAAAAATAAAATAAGTTAAAAGAGAAAGAAAAAATAAAATAAGTTAAAAGAGAAAGAAAAAATAAAATAAGTTAAAAGAGAAAGAAAAAATAAAATAAGTTAAAAGAGAAAGAAAAAATAAAATAAAAATAAGGAAGTTATATATGAAAAAACAAAACAGAGTAAACATTTTCATTGGTTCGTTAAATTGTGTGATATATATGTGTAGTTTGTAAGTATTTAAATATCTGATTTAAATAATGGCTACCATCGGTCAAGAGTTCTGTAAGGTCAGTGGGTATGTTTAATTGTTCTCTTCTTCGACAGTCTGTAAGTATATGTCTTATAGTTAGGAGTTGGTTACATTGTCTACATGTTGGAGCGTCTTGTCGAGTCATTAGGTGTCTGTGAGTAAGTAGAGAATGGCCAATTCGGAGTCGAGTTAGAACTACCTCTTCTCTCCGGTTTCCTCTTCTGCTGGATGGCCATTCTGCCACTGTTCGTTTAATCTGTCTTAGGTTATTGTCGTTAGTGTTGTGCCATGCTGTCTGTCACTGATTAAGTATTTGGTTGGTATAATATGTCGTTAAGTCCTCGTAAGTTGTTTTGCTTGTTGTTATGTTCTGTAGTGTGGTTGCTAATTTGGCTTGTCTGTCAACGTCAGTGCTTTGTTTAATGTCTACGTGCCCCGGTAGCCATACCAGTGTTACGTGTTTGTTTAAATTTTGGAATCGAATAATTTCATTTAAAATTTTGGTTGCCAAAGGGTGTGCATTGAATGTATTATGTATCGTTTTTAGTGAGCTCAAAGAGTCTGTAAACAAAATCACTTTTTTCTTTTGAGTATCCTTATCGTATCGCTAATAACATTGCCTGCAGCTCAGCAGAATATGAACTAGATACTGTTGCTAGTCTTCGTTGAAAAACCTTTCCTTCGATTATTGCAGCAGCACCAGTTCCTACCTCAGTCCGAGAGCCATCACTGAAAGAAAAGAGGCTGTCAGGGTTCCCGTTAAGTATTTCTTGGAAACATGATTTATAAACGTGTCTTGATGTCTCGTCGGATTTTTTGTAGTTCGTCAATGTTGTGTCTATTGTTAAATTTCGTATTTGCCAAGGAGGTATTTCGAGTAATGTCTTCGTAAGTAATAATGTATTGGTAGTAGGTATGTCCTTGATGTATCCTTCATATCTGACAATGAGAGGTCTTGGTCTAGTACACTCTTGCATATATTTATTGTAGAAAGCCAGGCGAAGTCCTGTGTTGTGGATAGGGTCTAACATTTTAAGAGCACCAGCACAAGCCGATGAGTATGCTACACAGCCGTAGTCCAGTAATGACCTGGTATAGGCACGGTAAAACTTGAGCATAGAGCATCTGTCCGCTCCCCACTTAGTGTTACTTAGAATTCTTAGCAGAATCAGTGATCTCTTGCATCTAAGAACAAGATCTTTTGAGTGGGGAATCCACGTTAGTTTCTTATCAAATGTCAGCCCTAGAATTTTGATGTTGTCGGTGTTATGTATAGTAGAGTTGTGTAAAACGAGTTTAGGATCTTCACAGCGTCTTTTCTTTGTGAACACAATATATCTAGACTTTTCATTTGAAAATTTGAACCCTGTATTGTTCTCCCAATGTTCCAATTTCTCCAATGCTAGCTGTATTTTATTGCAGGCTGTTTCATAATTGCAGGATGCATTATAAATTAATAAATTGTCTGCAAATAAGCAGTAACTCACGTCCTGAGGTATGAACTCACAGACCGAGTTCATTGATATATTGAAGAGCGTGGTACTGAGAACTCCCCCTTGTGGAACACCATTTTCTTGTAAGAACCCCTCAGATAATTCCGATCCAATCCAGACCTGGAAGGATCTATTGTGTCGATAATTATTTATAAACCTCAACATGTTTCCCTGAATTCCCTATTCAGTTAATTTGGTTAGAATTAATCGCGTCCAAACTGTGTCATATGCCTTTTACACATCTAGGGCTACAGCAACAAGGAAATTCTTATTTAAAAATGCATTGAGAATGTCATTCTCTAATCTGGTTAAGTCGTGTGTGGTAGAATGCTGTTTCCTAAAACTACATTGAAAAGGCGATAGTAGCTTAAATTTATCTAAAAACCACTGTAACCTTCTCGTAAGCATTTTCTCAAACAGTTTGCAGACACAGCTGGTCAAAGAAACCGGGCGAAAACTTGATGGGGAGGTTGCATCTTTCCCTTGTTTTAAAATAGGTATATTGTGTACATATAGTATTGATGTTAATAGTTTTAAGAAATTAAAATTGTTTAATATTGTTGTTTAACTGCCACTGAAGCATAGATAGCTCTCAGAGCTCCAACTTCTAGTGATGTATCAGGACAAATGAAAGGAATGAGCTCAAGACGCTTCAGGTGTGGACTCTTGCTACCTCTAACAGCACACGAGGCATGCTGCAGTATCTTAAACCATTTTGTTCCTGATGCCTTTACTTTGGTCACCAATGTTCTTCAGAATTGCCAAGAGTAACCAGCTAGTACTAAACCATACTCTGTTAGGGTGCGTTTACACCTGATAGTTATTGCAGGATGATATTTATGTCAGACAGAAATTGTCACTAATGTAAACTGAGAACAATTTCTGTTTGAGATATATATTTCTATCACAAGCTATAGGTGTCGACACTTCTATACCATCAGGTGTAAACACTGATTGTAAAGAGAAAAATTTAATGTCAGAGATAAATATCTTGGCTACTAGCTTTTTTTTTTTTTTTTTTTTTTTTACGGTGCATCGACATAAATCTTGGCCATTAGCGCCGACGTCCAGGGTGCAGCCAGGAATTTTCTCAGCGAGCCCTGAGATGAGAAAATTTCTGGCGCCGGTGGGGATCGAACCCACCATCTCCCGCTTACGAATCTAGCGCGCTAGCCACTAGACCACGGGAGACCCCTACTAGCTGTACTGTTGACACTTCTATACCAACAGATGTAAACAGTGGTTACTTGGTAGTACATGACACAAATATATGCGTGTAAACAGGCCATACATTTACCACAAATTATTTATTAAATTTTAACGTCCATTTATTATTATCTACGAATTTTAGGACAGGTTATCTATTCTATCTATTCTAGCCAGATGCCTTTTCTTTTTTCTGAAGAAAAGCCTCAACCCCTTGTGGGAATCGAACCCTCAACCCTTTGGCACAGAGCCTTAATGAAATAGCTAGATATTTATGTCATGGATATGTATATGACATAAATGTCTAGCTATTTCTGTAACTATGTAAACATTCAAGAGAATATCTACCAGACACACGAGATATATTTCCTGTGAAAAATGTCAGATGTAACCGCACCCTTATAAACAGAGAGCACAAGTGTATTCTACGGTTGAATACCAAACAGTTCTCATTGAGTCAGTGTAGACAATCACATCTCGTCTCTCAATCCTAGGAATGTTGTTTGGGTAGATACGAATGCCATATTAGGTCAGCTGTAAATATTCTACAATTGTCCTTGAATCTCTTTGTAATGATTTCTTCTCTAATCATAACTGAGTCTCCCATTCTATTATCTGATTTTGAATGAATTTCGTTTATATTATAATTAATAATTACAAATATAGGGAGTCTGGGTATGGGATGTGTAATAATGATGAAAAATAAAATGAAGTGCGAAATAAACAGTGGCTGCATCCAGTGAAATAAAAGAATCAAAACTTACTTATTTAAAGAAAAAATAAAATAACAACAATTGTAATAATAACCAAACAATCCTTATGTTATAAACATGCATGTTATGTAAAATTACATATAATACAACTATAAAATAAAAAATAAATAAAATAAAACAATTAAACTTATGCACAGAATAACATATTTATTCGTAAGCTTGTATCTTCATTGCTTCTGTGATGAAGTATAAGAGACTGATGGATATGTTGGTAGTCGTGCTGCTGAAGAATTGTTTTAATGTTTCTTCGTCTCTCCTAGGTTGAAGATAGTCCTTGATGAAGTGATTCCGAGGACTGCTGTACATAGGGCAACATACTAATATGTGAGCTAGTATTTCTGCTTCTTTAACCCTTTAACGGGCTCATTTCGCTAGCTATGTTGGAATTTTTTTAATTTATATTTGGGAGTTTGGGGGGCATCCATTTACTAAATAGAACCCAGGATGTTAAAAAATTTTTTTTTCAGTGCCGCGATATGAAGCCGCGGCATTGAGTCCTGACTCATTTAAATCTGGGGTATACTAACTCAAATCGGTGGCAATATCTGATGTCAGATCACTTTTGAGCTTGCTCAGGGCACTTATTTTTTTGATAAAATATATTAATTTCTAATAATCTTTTTTTAAATAAAAAAAGAAAAATAATTTTTTTTTTTTTTTTTTTTTTTTTTTTTTTTTTTTTTTTTTTTTTTTTTTTTTTTTAAAGGTTGCAGATTATACACTGTTCCTCTGTATTAATTATGTACAAGCCAGAAAGTCCTTATCCCTAGAGAGTCTTAGCTTTTCTTGTTAATCCTCATACTTGCCTTGATGTAATCTTTCCCTTTACATCCCACCTCTAATCCTTTACACAATTGGTTACTTCTCCATTTTTCCTGTATATCTTCCTTGTGTAATAATGACCAGATGTAACTTGCTTGTCTCGAAAATACATCATCTGATTTTAGATGAACTAATTAAAAACAATTTTCTTTACCCACCACAATAAGAAGAAAGAACAATAAACTTATTTTTATGATTCATATACTCCTAATTTTATTCATTTATTACAGAGTGTTAACTACCTAACAAAGAGTTGTGAAGGAAAACACCCTGATGCCTGCCATCACTTGAGCTCGCTGTACATGGATGGAAGTGCTTCGGGGACGGAGAGTATAGTGAAAGACATGACAAAGGCCTTCCAATACGCTGTAAAAGCCTGTGATCTTGGGAATATTTATGCGTGTGTTAATGTTAGCATAATGTACAAACGAGGGGAAGGAGTCGAGCAAAATCAAGCCCAGAGCGAAAAATACAAAAAGCTAGCCTTAGAAAAGAAACAAGAACTTGAAAAACAAAAGCAGCTGATATTTCAACAGGGCTTAAAGCCTGCTTGAAAATAATTTATTGTGATATCTTTATTGTAGAAATTAGGTTATTAATATAAAGTTTTATAAAAATCTATAAATTTTGTGTTTAATCTAACCTTTCTTTAACCATACCTTACGGCAGGTAATGGGGGCTGACCGACCCTGCAGTACAGCGATCTGTCTACCTGGCCGGGCCCCAGTTTCAAAGCTATTCATTCCTCTCTACGAGCATGAACACTTTCATATAATTTCCTCCCTTAAAATTTCAAATTATAATAAAACTTTATTTTATTATATACAGTAGACTCTCCCTAATCCGGCGTCGTCAGGACCGGTGTGCAGTCGGATTAGAGAAAACGCCAGACTAGAGAATTCAGTTAGAAGCTGTTACTTATTTATTTGAAAATTCTTATTATTTGAGGATACAATAATATGTATAATTTTTACCAGGGGGGCACCCCTTTATCGAGATGTTCAAGAGCTCTTAACTTGTCCTCCTTAGGACAGAGTTCTTCCTATTTGTGACCATAACAGAGAAAATTAAAAACAATTAATTAATTGAATGTTCGAACTAGACTGGCTTAAATCAGGCGTTCCAGCTGCACTTTTCTTAGTGGAAACACAAGTTCCTACCTTTAAAATGAAACATGTATGCCTTCTTTGACTTCCATTCAATGAAGTACCACGAAACAAATATTTGGCTAGCTAGAAAGGGAAGGTTTCCCTTTCTAGGAACCCTCGAGCCAGTCCAGCTCAGGTGAGTTCTGAGATCCGTCACTTAGTCCTCTTGGAGACACCGAATTAGAGAGGGCGAGGGATAAGAGAACCCCTAAAATAATGCTCAAATAAATATTTTTATAGACTATATTTTTTAATACGAAAAATATATTTTTTTCTATGATATAGGTACTAATCAATAAAGTTAATTTTTTTGAGCCTGATCCAGGTATCTATCCCTAATCCGTAGCTCCCTAGTCACAAAGAGTTAATTCCCCCGACAACAATTGGTGAAAGAAATAGCAAAGCTTCCCTCAGTCCTTGCTTAATAGCCCCAATGTCAAATCCTAGAAAAATTAGATGTAGGGAGCCGGTAAACGAGAGAGGAGGGCCAGACTGCTCTACAAGTATATATAAATAACATCCAGTGTTATTGTTACCCAGTTTGTGTATAATTGATTAATGGCTGGGAGGCCGAATCTAACCCTTGAACGAAGACACTAGAAGATAAAAATCTTTAGTGCTTACTCAGGATTTGAACTCAGGTCCTCAAGAATATTAGTCCAGTGCTCTACCACTGAGCTAACCTCGCCCCCACTGAATGTTGGCACTAAATAAATAAAATCATTGAGTATATACTACTATATTGAAATCAACACACGAAAAATGAGACTTTCTGGTTCTCCCCGTAGTTTGGAGGCTTACGCCTTGGATTCTAATGAACGAGTTTCGGGTCTGTGTCCCCCCTGCAGTTGATTTTTTTCATTTCGGGGCCTGTTGAAAAAATTCCCAACTATACGATAGATGTTTAGGAAGGTAACAACTTATAGATAGCCTAAACCTTTAGGCAAGGGCCCTATGAGAAAATGAAAAACATTGTTATAGTGTTTCCAAGAGCGAATGTTAAGACGGAGGATAGAATAATTTCTGCCTAGGATATAATCAGTCTCCTGTTATGGCCCTTAAAATCTTATATTACCTCTCTTTGAGATTTTATTTTGTATTTTTCACAAAAGATCAAAACCTACCAACAACTGCTTCTATTCCTTTATTAATGACACTAGAGATATGAACGGAACCGCACTAAGATGACACAGTTCCTGTGAGTCGACTACTGATGTCATTAGTTGCACTCATGAAAGAATTTTTGAACGATTTCTTGAAATCTATATCAATCCTGTCTTGTAGATCTGACCGAGCCATAATTTTTGTTATATTGCTACAAAACTCAGTATACGACATGCGTATCAAATGAGAAAAATGTATTTTAACAATAATCTAAACCTGGTTATTAGAATTTAGTCCATACTGTGTTCAAATTGAACTAAACCACCAGACCTCGGGGTGCTGAATAACAGTATCCGGTTTCTGCATTCTTTCGGTTGTGGGTGGTTCTCTTTTTACCTGTGGATGCATTTATTATTCATCAACATTAATAAACAAAAATGTCAAGATTTGTTAATTTATTAAGTATGGTAGTTCCTTGCAATCATAACATTATGGGAGAATATTAATTACAAAATTAAAATTTGATTCAGCTGCTCAATCGAGAGCACATTGCTCTACCTTGCAGAAATATGGGGGCCAGGATATACCAATGTCATTGAAAAAGGGCAATTATCTTTCTTTAAAAGGCTTCTCCATTTGCCTATCACAACACCAAACAGCTATGTCCGAATGGAAACTGGCCAAACACACCTACAACATAAAGTGTTCCAAAGAATGTTTTCCTGGTGGCAACATCTCCTGGGAATGCCTGAAAGTGAGCTCCCACGTATTGTTTACTCAGGCCTGGTGAAAATGTTAGGAGTTTTTGATATTCCATATAATTGGGCGGGCATGATGAAGGCTAGCCTCTCAACACTTGGATGCGACGACATATGGGAAAGGCAGTCAATACAGACCAGTGAATCTAAAAGGAGCATCCTTGAAAAATCACAAAATTCTCTAACAAGTAAAGACATAAATAACATTTTAAATAGTTCTTTCAGCCAAATCTACAGACTCCTGTGTCCTTTTAATCTTTTCGGCCCTTGCTTGAACACAAAACTCAAAATAAAGTCTCTCCGATTGATAACTCAGATTCGACTAGCTGGACATCATCATACAAAATTATTTTATAACCACTATAAACATACTTTCATAGCATCTGAGCCATGCCCGTTTTGTAAAGCTGATACCAATACAGTATTACATCTGTTACTCAACTGCCCAATCCTCCAGTGTCTTAGAGTAAAATACATCCCGATGGTTTGCAGAGGAGATGTACAAGACCAACTAATAAGTGTTCTTACTTCAGAAAATAAAGAACTAAATAATTTATTAACATTTATAGACAAAAGTTTGCAGCTCAGGAGATTATTGTGAAAATAGCTTAACCTTTAATTTTTGTTATCATAAGAATTTTTTTTTTCTTTTTTGACCTGAAATTATTCATGTATGTATCATTTTTGTGTAGCTTTTTTTTTTTCTTTTGGTTATTTTTTTTTACTTAGACTTTTTTTGATTCAAGTTCCTATTTCTTTCTTTGTCATTACATTTAGAAAATATTTAATTTAGTTGAGGAGTTAGACTAAAGAATTATTTAGAATACTTTATTGGTGTATATTAGTATTTCACCTTGTATATTGTAAGGAATTATGAATTGTATATACTTTTTTTATTATTATAAGGGTCAACCCTTGCTATAAATACTTTTGTATTAAAAGCAATAAATATATCTATATCTATATCTATATCTACAAATATAAGGGTGCCCGGTACACGGTGAGTAACCGAAAGGCACTCTTGATATCTCAAGAATTTGAACTGCGCAGTCAAAATCTTGGAGATATTCCTCACCGTTTATGGGATATCCTTGAGGCCCGTGTTGAACAGTACAGTCCATCAAAGTAGAATGATAAAACGAATATATTAACTGTACAGACCAATGAGGGCGGGACGGTGCAAGCTAGGCCTGACGTGTGTGGACAAGTGGATATTTGCTTCATATTCAGTGGGTCTACTATAACTACTACTGTGCAGTCCCTGCCTTGTGGTTTATTAAATTATTGTGTTTGTGCTTGACCCAGTCCAAACCTTAAGGCCAAGGAGTCTCTGCTTTGAGATTTGACTGAACGTGTAAGGCCACCTTAAAAGGCATGGGCGTATATAAGGGGGGGGGCTGAGGGGGCTTCAGCCCACCCCGAAATTTTGATTTGATAGGTAAAAATTTCATAAAACCCTTAAAAATAAATTAAATAAGACCATTTAGTTTATAAAACATATTCTATTTTGGGTGTAATAGCGTTTAAAACGGGGTCTCCCGTGGTCTAGTGGCTAGCGAGCTAGATTCATTCATTGGCCAAGAATTAAAAAAAAAAAAAAATAAAAAAAAATAGCGTTTAAGTTGGCTAAAACTCTTCCAAGACCTAAATTGTTAGTATTCCATACACCGGAAATGGTCTCAGCCCCCCCCCCGCCCTCCCCGAAATTTTCCCAGCCCCCTCCGAAATTATTTTCTATATACGCCCATGTTAAAAGGTCAAAACTATTTTTTGTCTGGTATTTTTATAGGACATTTTTAACAAATTATTCGGGAATTCTGCCTTCACTTACACTTTATGGGAAATGTGCTTAGTTATGCAGCCCATGCGCGGATATGAAGAGCAATTATTTTTATTTTATTGTAATCGTTCCTTCGCTGGCGAATGTAAATAGTTTACGCAGCTCTTGCAAGTCGGCCTTTCTTTTCTTTTCTTTTCCTCAGCCATTAATAATTGTAACGGTCGAGTGAATCAATTCAAGGAACGTGATTTTCCCAAGTATGTCAGAGATTTCTCACGAAATGACAGGAATCACGTATGAATTGTCTGTGCCTTTAGCCAAGGATCGACGTCGGAAGTTGGTGGTTATAACCAGCTGGAAAAGATTACATACTCTCTTCAGACCTTTCATGGAAACATTCTTATGTTATTTCTTCTAGCAAAGAACGTATAGGCAAAATTTAAGGCAATAGAATTATTTGTACGAGTATTCTTTACCATCCAGATCTTCATTCAAGCCCGGGATAAAACACTTCATGAAAAGTGCGTTGCCAGCTCTCGGTCTACTAGAATGGCTTGTCCTGTTCCGCCAAAAGGGAGACACCACAGGGGGCTGGGACCATTTCCGGAGTATAGAATACTAAATATTTACAACTTGGAATAGTTTTAGGTAACTAAAACGCTTTTAGACCTCAAATAAAATATTTTTTATGGACTAAGTGATCTTATTTAATTTATTTTTAAGGGTTTTATGACATATCTTCTCCATCAAGTCAAATTTTATTTGGGGGGGGGGTGCTGCAGCCCCCTCAGCCCCTCCCCTTATATACGCCCATGGCCTAGGATCTCTAACGAGGAAAACATCCAGAGGATTGGAGGAGAAAGAGGCAAAACTCTCCAGCAGATGGAGCAGCTTAGCAGGAACCGGAGGGAATGGCCGAAATTTATCGAGGTTCATCAACGCACATTGGACCGATTCCCATAACTAGATGGACAAAACTCAAGTAAACAGGTCATAAAACTAAGTCGAGTATATTACTGGAGATACTTTAGATAAGTTGAATTCGCAGTATTATCTAATTATCGCATACTCCCTTAAATATCTCGAAAACGGTTCAAAAATCGTGTTAAGTGAAAGGTAACCATCTGAAAGCGTAATACATTTCCGCCGAAAAACCTCCTGAGTCGGAGAAAACAGTGCTTGAAGTTTAGAAAATGCTGGTTTTGCCCCCTTAAAGGCGAAATATTACGAATTTCTATACTAAGCTTTCCAAATATAAGCCTTTCATGGAAGCATTTTAAGATGACAGGGAGTCCCTAAAAGTCGAATTCTTATTTTATTGTGATTAAAAATGTGCCAAAAAACGAGGAAATTTATTTTGATAAAAGTTAGTTTTATAGTTTAGACTGAAATTATATTACTAGAGTATGGATACTATTAACCCATTCACCCCCTCTTCGGTACTGGCGCGGGCTGAAAATACGCCCTCACCACGCTAGACCCGCAGGACGTTATGTTTTCTCATAAAACGGAATTCTCGCGCTATCTTGTGGCTCTTTCTCGTAATTCTAGTGGTTAACCTATTCATTTTGATTTGATCGGTAAAAATTTCATAATACCCTTAAAAATAAATTAAATAAGATCATTTAGTTCATAAAGCATATTCTATTTTGGGTGTAATAGCTTTTAAGTTGGCTAAAATTCTTCCAAGATCTAAATTGTTAGTATTCCATACACCGGAATTCGTCTCGCCCCCCCCCTCCGAAATTTTCCCAGCCCCCTCCGAAATTATTTTCTATATACGCCCATGTCTTACCTACTAACAGAGCCCTCCCCTCCCCGCACGTTTTCAATGAGATACTGCTCCCCTCACTGTGGAACACATTCTGACTGAATTCCACCAATGTACGGAGAAGAAGAAAAAGTGATACTCCCAGTTTTCTCTATTAGGACTAAAATCTCTCTTTTCAATCTCTTTCCAACTGTAACGTACTCCCAGTTTTCTCTATTAGGACTAAAATCTCTCTTTTCAATCTCTTTCCAACTGTAACGTACTCCCAGTTTTCTCTATTAGGACTAAAATCTCTCTTTTCAATCTTTTTTCAATCTCTTTCAATCTTTTTTCAATCTCTTTCCAACTTTGAAAACAGGAAATAGCGCCTTAGCGGGCTCTAAATCAATAAATAATAATAATATTAGGACTAAAATCTCTCTTTTCAATCTCTTTCCAACTGTAACGTACTCCCAGTTTTCTCTATTAGGACTAAAATCTCTCTTTTCAATCTCTTTCCAACTGTAACGTACTCCCAGTTTTCTCTATTAGGACTAAAATCTCTCTTTTCAATCTCTTTCCAACTGTAACGTACTCCCAGTTTTCTCTATTAGGACTAAAATCTCTCTTTTCAATCTTTTTTCAATCTCTTTCAATCTTTTTTCAATCTCTTTCCAACTTTGAAAACAGGAAATAGCGCCTTAGCGGGCTCTAAATCAATAAATAATAATAATATTAGGACTAAAATCTCTCTTTTCAATCTCTTTCCAACTGTAACGTACTCCCAGTTTTCTCTATTAGGACTAAAATCTCTCTTTTCAATCTCTTTCAATCTTTTTTCAATCTCTTTCAATCTTTTTTCAATCTCTTTCAATCTTTTTTCAATCTCTTTCCAACTTTGAAAACAGAAAATAGTGCTTTAGCGGGCTCTAAATCAATAAATAATAATAATATTAGGACTAAAATCTCTCTTTTCCATCTCTTTCCAACTGTAACGTACTCCCAGTTTTCTCTTTAGGACTAAAATCTCTCTTTTCAATCTCTTTCAATCTTTTTTCAATCTCTTTCCAACTTTGAAAACAGAAAATAGCGCTTTAGCGGGCTCTAAATCAATAAATAATAATAATATTAGGACTAAGCACACTAATGAGTATAGGGACGAAGTTAAATACGAAATCACCACCGCATGATGCGTGTACCACTGGCCACATGAATTATGCCTGACCGGCCCACATATTGAATGTTGCGGTCAAAAGGTTAAAGCTTATTAAAGTGACAAAATTGTTTCAGGAAGTAGACACATTTTGATTTTCTGAGCTAGCAAATAACGTGGAATAAATCATTCCGAAAGCAATCAGGGATGTTTTCAGCATAATTTTATCCTCTTTAATCTTTTAGCACTTTCCTCCGAAGGAAAGTAGCTATTGAGGTTGGACTCATGACGGAATTTTTGAAAAATTTCTTCAAATCTTTATCGATCCTACCTAGTAGACACCGAAAATGACCCCCGTTAAAATTTATATATATCTATATATATATATATATATATATATATGCATATATATATATATATATATATATATATATATATATATATATATATATATATATATATATGTCTGTTAACACCAGAGTTTTTGTTTTTTCGTCACGAAACTTGGTATATAGCATTCAATTAGCAAACGATTGAACGAGTTCGTTAACCACCAAAGTCGGTCCACCGGAAGGGGGGGTTTACCCCGAACCCAAAACACTTATTTGACTATGTCAGCCGTAATATTTGTTATATTTCAACGAAACTTGGTATTCGTAGTGTTAATATAGAGAGAAAAGTGAGATATAAAAATGAACTAAATCGGTTCATTAGAAGGGGGGGTTTACTCCGGACCCACAATACCAATTCGCCACTACCAGCCGTGATTTTTGGTATATTTCGACGAAACTCGGTATTCGTAGTGCTAATCCACAGGTAAATATGTGTTGTAAAAATAAACGAAATCGGTTCATTAGGAGGGGGGGTTTACTCCGGACCCAAATTCCTAATATACTCATACCGGTCGTAATTTCTGCTGTATTGCAACGAAACGCTGTATACGTCGTGGGTAACTCATGAGAAAGAAGTGTTGTAAAAATGAGCTGAATCGGTCAATCGGAAAGCGGGGGTTTAATTTGTAATATATTTGAATAGAAAAGCCGGCAGACGTAGGTTCACAAAGCCGCCGCAAGGAGCGCCTTCTACCACTAGTGTGACTGTATCCTGTTCCTGCGTTAGATCAAAATACGATAATATGAGGATTTTTGTATTTATTACGTAGTGTAGTAGGTACCATGTGTAAACATAACTCTGGATGCAAATTAATAATTGATCAGTTACTCATTACAAAATGAGAACTATTCACGTTTTTATTTTATTTATGTAGGATATTTTAAGCAAATTGTTCTGGAAAGCAGTCTACACTACCCAAATTCTGAGGAAAGTGCTTAGTTATGCAGCTCCTGCGTGACGGCCTTTTTTAAAATGAAACATATCAAAACCAAATAAATTTCTAGTTTGCACAAGAGAAGAGTTGGCCAAAGTTGAGGGTTGATGACATAGTATCCACAAGCCTGAAACCGGTCCTTCTTGTGCAACAACTCAGCGCAGGACTCATTTCGAAATAGGATATAGGAATATTTCTCTAAAAACGTATCGGCTAACGTTCTCTCTTATCGGAATCTAGATGAATAGAAAATCCAATTAAGAAACTTAGAGAATATGAGGCTTATAATATGATCCGCTGTGGGCGGCGTACTAGAAACTTAAGAAGACAAGGACTAGTTAGGTTAGGATTCTGCTAAGAAAAGCAATCTTTTTAATATATTTTGGACGTTTGGGCATGCCTTTTGGGAGCCTTCTTCAGCAATAAATGCCTAGGGGAAGGAGGAGGGGGGGGGGGGACTTTTCATGTTACCCCAGGGATAAATATTATTTAATAACACAGTTCTTGTGAGGCGGATCTTTAGCAAATAACACCTTTTCAAAGCAAGTCATAAAACATGGTATGATAACGCAAAGAGATAAGAATTTAAATCTCCTTATTTTATACAACTACAGGGGTGTATACGGGAAAGAATTTCGGGGGGGGGGGCTGGTACCACCGTGGGATTTGTGGGGTATGGAATACTAACAACCTAGAACTTGGTATAGTTAGCCAACGAGAACGCTATTACACCCACGGGTTTTTATGACACATATTTACCGATTAAATCAAAATTTCGGGGGGGGGGGGGTCCAGCCCCCGCGAATTGTACTTTCGACTGATAGATATAGATACAGACATACACAAAAGCGCGCGTACCTATACACTCACAAATGTAAACATACACACCTTCACACAAACACACAAACCCATTCAATCTCACTGAAATATACTCACAGACATTAAAAACACTCACCATGCATTATCCTACTGATTATCTATTTAATCCCGTGCTTTAGATTTTATTAATTAGTTCCGTTTTGTCTATAAAGTTTAATAGCTTTCTAACATTATCAGCATCATCGATCCAAGGATTTCATCAATAATGTCTGATAAAATTAACTCTTCTCTAATTGACTGATAAATTCGGCATTATGTGAGCAAATGTTTCACTGTTACTTGAACGTCACAGATTGGAGGTGGTTTTTTAGAAAAAAGGAATGAATGCGTTAATCTTGTATGCCAAATCTGCAATAGACTTAAGGCAACTTCATGTTTTCTATTGATAGTGGGTGGGTTCTTCCAAGCTTTAACTGTCGTTTTACTTCTCTTAATTTGTTATTGTCTATTATCTGCCGTACATATTGCCAGTTTTGCCAGGCTATGTGCTCTTCCTTGAAATGGGAGTTTGCAAATGATGGAACCGTAGGGAATATTTCCCTAAAACTTTCACGCATGCGGCAATGAACTTTTCCGCCTATCTGAACAGGCTATAGTTGAAAGTTAATGAACCCAACTTGGCGGGTAGAAGACATCTAACCGCTAATCGTTATTACTTAAGTTTCAAACCAATTTCCAGAAGAATTATAGGGCTACGTGTTTGAAGCAGACACGTAGTCCTATGTCTTTCTTCTTCTTCTTCTTATTATTTTCTTTTTTTAAGAACAACTTGTCCCTGAAGTCAAATGTTCTTTCAGGATGTTTTAAAACGTCCGACCGAATCGCGAATACTGAGTCATTATAGCAAGTTTCCTTATAATTATAATACGATTTGGAAAACTAATATGACGCTAGTTCGTAATGATTGGGTTATTAAAAATGTCGGTCACGCAGGAGCTGTAGATAGATTCTATCTACATTACTGTGTAAGGTAGATACTATCTACTAGGATTGCTTCTCTTACTTAAGAATGTGTTTAGTTTTTAAACTAGTGACCCAAAATCTCAATAATTTGGTCTTGTGTAGGCAGAGGGGCAATGGAAGGTAGGCGAACCTTGGAACGGAAGGTTCGCCTACGTTCCCTTAGGCTGTACTTGGATTTTATGCTCCTGAAAAGGCATCCGAAGATGCGACTCATGTAGAGCCATTTGTACATAAAAATTCCATTTGTACAGGTGAAATGTACCCCATATTCCGGGCAAGAAATGATGCTCATGCTTGGTCTGAAGACATATTTATAATGGCCACAGACTCCTTTAGTTGTATGCAAAGCCGGAGTAAAAAAATGTTTAAAGAATTGCAGCATTGAGGAATTCGAGCAAGAGCATAACTTTCATTTGGGTACCATCGCATATGGGAATAAGAGGAAACGAGCTCGTTAATGAAGAAGCTAAGAATGCTTTACAGGTCTCAGTAAGGCTACAACCATTACTCTCTCAAAGATATTGGAACCATTACCATAGGAAGAAATTAATAGAGAATTGGGGAATTAACTGCTCAACCAGAAATAGTAAACTATCAAAAGTTAAGAAGACGGTCGGAACCTGGTTTTCGGCTAAAAGACAAAACCGGACGGAAGAAATAGTTCTAGCCAGACTGAGACTAGGCCATAGCAAATTGACTCATTCTTATCTACTAACAGAGCTCTCCCCCCCCCCCCCCCGCATGTTCTCAATGAGATAATGCTCCTCTCACTGTGGAACACATTCTGACTGAATGCCACCAATTTCAGAGAGAGGGAGAAGAAGAAAAAGTGGGGTCTCCCGTGGTGTAGTGGCTAGCGCGCTAGATTCATAAGCGGGAGATGGTGGGTTCGATCCCCACCGGCGCCAGAAATGTTCTCATCTCAGGGCTCGCTGAGAAAATTCCTGGCTGCACCCTGGATGTCGGCGCTAGTAGCCAAGATTTGTTGATGCGCCGTAAGAAAAAAAAAAAAAAAAAAAAAAAAAAAAAGTGGATGCTGGAGGGAAATTTATCAGAATTATTGGAAGAAGATTCATGTCATTTGAACAGTATTGCAAAATATTTGAATGAAGTCAACTTGCACAGTTTAATAAAATTATATTGTCACCGCTAATGACTGGTTGAAGTGGTCTAAAACAATAAAATAGATACAAATAAATGTTTTAATTTTGTTCCGTAGCAAACACCAACTTCTAATGGGCCGGTTTTATTTTCTCATTAGGTGAACATGAAATCTACCGAGTTTAGTGGGAAGGAAGTAACAAAATAATCAAAGATTTCAGAATTCGTGATTATCTATTTTAAAAAAAATGAGATAAAGCTGCCTCATATAATTTATTGATTACTCAACAGCTTCTTATGGGAAACTGGGTGCATGAGTACTTGTAGTTCACCTTTGTATTGTACTTATTACACGTGGTCTTATTTTCAACCTTTAATTGTCGAAGAGCTATCTGCTCGAATAAACTGGTTGAAATGAGAGGCAATTTTTTGACAGGTAGCAAAAAAAATATTTTGGGTTTTCTGACAAGTTACTCATGTTGTACGGCATTGTATTTATATGTAAATATTTATATATTGGGTGTGACGAGACCGAAATATTAGCTAATTTGATGGATTGATACTAGCATTCCTCGAGGAATGCCCTTAACCATGTCCTCATTTAGGGATTATAATTATAATTTGTACATAAGGGAACAAAAAAAGTATTTGGTTTGTTTCTCTCTTCCTTTAAGCGAAAGCAATAGGAATTGCCAACTCCACAGGGCACGAAAATTGCACGATACCTTAACATTTTTTAAAACGTTTTCTGTCATGGGCAAAGTAAAATATTTTTAATTAGAATCTGTTCATAAAACTACGATTATTTTATTAGTATTATGCCAAATTTACATAAGTAACTGTTGAACAAAGATTTACCAAATGTCATGTTTAAGGGTGATAGACTTCAAATCTGCAATTGTGATATAGAAAATAGGTTCGCCTTTGGCCGCAATTTTATTGCTAAATACTAAGAGAAACAAAAAATACAGTCGTCACGGATGAGTTGTCAGTATTACAACTGACTCAAGCTAGAGAACATGACAAAAGGATTTCCTGATAAGGAAGGCCCCTGAGGAGGTGCACCACAAAGGAACGAAACATACCGGCCAAAATATGTATATCAAATAAAGTAGTCAATGTGAACGAATGGTGTGCTGCTTTATCGACCTCCTGCTATAAAAAGAAATAAGAAAAAATAGAAAATCTATATTCGGTCATCTATCATATATATATATATATATATATATATATATATATATATATATATATATATATATTAGAGTGGCCCTTATTTTTCAACTTTCTAAAAGTTTACCTTCCACCCCCCCTATCTTGTTCCAATCATCAAAATAACCGTCTGTGCAAAATTTTAGCTAAATCGAACAACTCCGAGGCGACCCGCAATGACCATGAAATATTGACATTTTTGTCCGAAAGCAATTTTTTCAGATAATTTTTTTTTTAAAGTTATTTTATTTTTTAATCACTTTTGAGCAGGTAAGCTCTAGTAATGGAAATTAAATTTTTCCTTTTTGTTGTTAATGTTGGATAAAAAGATAAAAAATCAAGTCTATTCCTGCTTCCTGAAAACGCACTCGTTTGCACGGGAAGAAAGGAGTATCGTTTCGTGTACCAGGAGCTGTAAGTCATGCTAGGTGGATGGCTAAGGCGATATATGCATTCAAAATGTACCTGTTTCAAAATCAATTTCAGTTATCTCATTGCGAGAAAAATTCTTTAAGAAGAACATGTATTTGTCTTGCGCGAGGGTACGTTTGAGCCTGGTTTCTATCATGATAGATGAGTCAGACCTAATTAAAGCACTATATCATGACTTTCTATTCATGCATCAACTTATACATTATCAGGATATTGATGCAGAAATTAGTAAGGCTGCTGCAAACAAATTTTCTAATCATATCTGGTACTTAGTTCCCGAAACCGTGGCTGATGGCCTTCCTTATATCCTTATTTGATGGCAACGTTCCAACAGCGGTTAGGGCAAATATACCTGTAGCTCAAGTTATGCTGGAAGCAGAGAATACTGAAGAAGAGAAAGAAGAAAAAAATCAACTAAAGAGGAACGTACTCCAACAAAATGATTTTTCTTCCTTCACAAAAATCGATTTTTCATCTTTTGTAATTCCTGATACAAAACATTTCTTCACGAGATTTTCAATCAGCACCGATTTCCTCGCTGAGGACCCTTCAACATGGAAGGATGATCCAGGTTACAAGAGTTGAATAGAAAAACTTGAGAAGATAGTTGTTGTGAATGACGTTGCTGAAAGAGGCGTCAAACTCATCCAGGATTACAATAACGTTCTCAAAAAAGTTGAAAATGAGAAACAATTTGTTTTGCAGATCGTTGCCAGGGACCTGTAAAAATACCCGACTGCTACTAAATCCTCCCTTAGAAAAACATAGTGTTCAATATTTGTATTTTTTTATTGTTCACATTATGCCTTGTTTCTATAGAAATTTTTGTTTTAAATAAAAATGCTGTTGTCTTATACAAGTTGTTTGCATTATTAAAAACCTAATATTTTTTAATTTTTTCATGTTATCCCTGCAATTTTTAGAATTAAAATTTGAGATATTTGATTCAGAATGATTTTTAACAATTTCTTGGGCAGCCTGGATGTATCTACTCAAATTGCAATAAGAAACGGATTGAGATAGAGAACAGTATATCCCTTTTTTAACGGAATTAATCGTTGCGTATACAAAGTTTTAATTTCAAAGCGTTTGAGGGTCGCTTAACAGTTGTCGGATTGCGCTGAAATTTTGCAGAGCTAATTTTTTTGTTGATTGAAACAGAAATGGGGGGAGGGAGCAACAAAATTTTGACTTACGACAAAAATCCCTATAGCTAAGGGCTACCCGAATATATATATATATATATATATATATATATATATATTCGTTGACAAGAGCATAAAGGATATTGGTTGACAAACATTTGTACACTCTAAGAAATAGGAATCACACTTTTTTGACGAGATAAAAAATATCATTGAGAATCACTTCACCTTTAAAACAGGACAAATATTTCAGAGCAAATAACAAGTATCAATGAGTCAAAGATTAAACCTCTATTGATGAATCCGCGAGGAACCTCTCGACTTTTGCTCATGTTCAAGTGAACATTGACATTTTCAAGGGGGAAAACATGCACTCAGCGCATGCTAAGTGATAAAAATATCAAAATTGTTGAGAAAAAGAGGTACTGTGGTCTGTTAAAACTTTTGTAAAAAAATATTTCACAATATAACTTTAAAGTGCCGCTTGAAACTACAATCTATTGGCCTCTCAAGGAAAGATTTGAACGGCTTGAAATGTTAAGAAGATGTCCTTATGTAAGGTTATTCAATGCATGCTTCAAATCCACGTTATAAGTGGTAGATCAAGAGCACTAAAACGTAACAACTTGCCTCTCTTAAACGGCGTTGTTAATAAATTATAAAATTCATTCGATCTCGAAATAAAAAAAAAGAAAAAAAAAGAAAAAGAAAAACGTGGGGGAAAAAAATTACAAACCGCTCTGGTAGTTAAAAATTATTGTATCAAACATATCTTGTAGCAAATGACCTTCCAGCATACAAGTCGTCGACGTGGGGAGTGAATAAAAGCCACTTTTAATGTGATATCTTTAAACGTTTTCAAGAAAAGTGCAACTTCCTTGAAATTTCCTTTAAGATCTTAAATGACAGACCGAGTTGAAAATGTTTTCACACGTTTGACGCAAAAATTTTGATTAATTGGATTAGAGGAAGTACCAGAAAAAAAATTATATGATTATTATTATTATTATTATTATATTTCAGGAAACCCCGGTATATACTTCTCGTTTTAAATCACAGTCAGTGAGAAATTATCATTCGAAAACTTATAAAATGAAAAATATTCGAATATAAATTTTGAAAGGCTGTTTTCTTAGATTTGAAGTCAGCATTCGACACAATGTGGCACAAGGGTTCTTCTTTATAAACAAAAAACTTGGCCAACCTGCTATCTTGCGAATATTATTTCTTCATTCCTCGATTAAAGAACATTTCAAGTATGAGTGAAAAACAGCGTCAGCCGAAAAGTAAGCGTCTCTGCTGGTGTACCACAAGGAGCTCTACTGAGCCCTTTACTCTTTAACTTTTATTGTCATGACATCCCCGAGCCTCATACTGCCACTGTCGCTCTATATTTAGATGACACTTCAGTCATGAGTGAACGAAATGATGTTCTAGGAACCATCGCAGACCTACAATCACTATTAGACAGAATAATATCTCGGCTTGAAGGTCGAAACCCACATGGTAACTAGATAGCACCAATAGTTATTTTTTTTTTTTTTTTTTACGGCGCATCTACATCTAGGTCATTAGCGCCGATATCCAGGGTGCAGCGAGGAATTTTCCTCCCGCCACCATCTCCCGCTTAAGAGTCCAAGGCGCTAGCCACTAGACCACGGGAGACCTCACCAATAGTTATTGTTTTCACCACAAAACTGTATAGTTTTCCTAAGCGATTGGGCGAGTTCGTTAACTAGCAAAATCGGTCCATCTGGATGGACAGTTTACTACGGTCACAAATTGTTAATATTCCTTTATCGGCTAGCGAATCTCGTGTACATCGTGGTCAAAAAGGAGTTCTTACCTGTTTCTTTTTGCTTTCTTGCAACAAAACACTGTTGATATCACGCCCGACAAATGAGAAACTTGTTTTGTAAAAAATAAACAAAATCGTTTTATTAGAAGTTGGAATTAACACTTAAGTTGTCAGTTAAAATAATTTTTTGTGCATATATTCATTGCGGAGTTAGCAGAAATATCAGGACCCTGGAAGAGAAAGAGGGAATCTGAAAAATTGACTTTTTTTTCTCAGTCAGCAAGGTGTAGGCAAAACGATGTTTCGCTAGTTCGCTCAAGTTAAATTGAATTGCACTATCGTCTATAAAAAATGCAATGCCCGATTTTTGAACCTCCCTTCCATGTATCTTGTGACCCATAAATCACTCGTATAAATTAACATTAAAACATTCAATTTAATTTGCATAATTTTTCAATCAAGGTTTATGAATCGGCGTTTCATAGAGTAAACATTCACTTTTGTTTTCCTGAAGCACTTTTAGAAGTTTGACATAGATTTCCCAACATCCGGATTTCGAGATTCGCCATTTTCTCTTCCAAGGTCCTGATATGAAACCTTTCAAATTTTATTGAAGCTAGAGATAGGTCAAGTTGTATTTCAAAAACTCTTGGTTTTAGCACTTTCCTCCGAAGGAAAGTAGCTATTGAGGTTGGACTCATGACGGAATTTTTGAAAAATTTCTTCAAATCTTTATCGATCCTACCTAGTAGACACCGAAAATGACCCCCGTTAAAATTTATATATATATATATATATATATATATATATATATATATATATATATGTATATATATATATATATATATATATATATATATATATATATACATATTATGTATGTGTGTGTGTGTCAGTTAACACGATAGCGGCCAGAGTTTTTGTTTTTTTGTCACGAAATAATTCAATTAGCAAACGATTGAACGAGTTCGTTAACCACCAAAGTCGGTCCACCGGAAGGGGGGGTTTACCCCGAACCCAAAACACTACTTTGACCATGTCAGCCGTAATATTTGTTATATTTCAACGAAACTTGGTATTCGTAGTGGTAATATAGAGAGAAAAGTGAGATATAAAAATGAACTAAATCGGTTCATTAGGAGGGGGGGTTTACTCCGGACTCACAATACCAATTCGCCACTACCAGCCGTGATTTTTGGTATATTTCGACGAAACTCGGTATTCGTAGTGGTAATCCGCAGGTAAATATGTGTTGTAAAAATAAACTAAATCGGTTCGTTAGGAGGGATGGGGGGGGGGGTTTACTCCGGACCCACAATACCAATTCGCCACTACCAGCCGTGATTTTCGGTATATTTCGACGAAACTCGGTATTCGTAGTGGTAATCTACAGGTAAATATGTGTTGTAAAAATAAACTGAATCGGTTCATTAGAAGGGGGGGTTTACTCCGGACCCAAATTCTTAATACCGGTCGTAATTTCTGCTGTATTGTAACGAAATGCGGTATACGTCGCGGGTAACTCATGAGAAAGAAGTGTTGTAAAAATGAGCTGAATCGGTCAATCGGAAAGCGGGGGTTTAATTTGTAATTTATTTCAACAGAAAAGCCCGCCAGTTCACAAGTTCACAAAGCCGCCGCAAGGAGCGCTTCCTACCACTAGAGTGACTGTATCCTGTTCCTGCGTTAGATCAAAATACGATAATATGAGGTTTTTTGTATTTATTACGTAGTGTAATAGGTACCATGTGTAAACATAACTCTGGAAGCAAATTAATAATTGATCAGTTACTCATTACAAATTTAAAAGAGAATTATTCATGTTTTTATTTTATTTATGTAGGATATTTTAAGCAAATTGTTCTGGAAAGCAGTCTACGCTACCCAAATTCTGAGGAAAGTGCTTAGTTATGCAGCTCCTGCGTGACGGACTTTTTGATAGTAAGTGTTGTTTTCTTTTGCTTTGTGACATAGATTATCTATCAGCGTGAATTAATTGAAGTATGCTTGATATTTCATCTTTCAGCGTTGTTGGGTTGCCTTTATAGTAAAACATCTTTCATCTGTATAGAATTTTGTGTAGGCATTTAGATGCGGGGCAAATGAAAGTCAAATTGCCTCCTTGAAATTTCTGCAGTGTTCCGCAATTATATCTTTGGTATATGTATCATGATAAATACTTTTTACCTCCGTGAAAAGGGAAGTGAATGTTCCTTTGATTCAAGGCCTACTGCTTGAGGAAGACAACTCGAATAGTCCCCCCAAGATAATTGCTGTCCCAAGATGATTCAGGAGTGACATGCATCTTCCTTCGGGAGTATGTAGTTGGAATAGCCGACTCCCGCTAAGGCAAGGTCTCACATTGCTCGGATATTACCATCAATATAAACCAGTCAAGTAATAACTTCCTATAAGTTAAGCCCTTTCTGGGTTATGGCTCTTTCAGATTGGAGTTCCTATTTCTAAACGTCAGAATACGATTTATCTGGTCGTATGTGCTGGGAATACGTCATAATTGTGCCACGGAGTAGTGATTCCATATAATGGTTGTCATTGGAGTCCTTTTAGTCATATTTCTACAGCGATTACGAGAGTTTAGTAAAGAAAACTTTATTGGCTCCAGAGGTTTGGTGCTAAAATTGCTCTAATAAACAGAAAGCGTAAAAAGTCCACTCTCTCTGTTTCTTGGCCTCCGATAGCTCTATTTTTAATGACTTATGATTAGAGCCCGGAAGTTAGGCATTTATTTTTGGGTGAAATAGGCAGGCAAAAAGGCACTTAAAATACTGAAAATAGGCAGTACTGTAATTAAAATAGGCATTTATTAGGAGTGAAGGCAAAGAGGAATCTCACTCATTATTGATAAAAATATGAATTTTAAAAACTCATTCATTTCTTTATTACCAACTAGCTGTTACCCGGCGTGCCATGCGTACCTACTTTCTGCTTCCATAAAATCAAAAATAAATTAGGAACCCCGTTCATTGTTTCGAACCCGTGACCTCCGAACTGTGAGTCATAAACGATTTTAACATATAGCTCTATGGGACGATTTTAACATGGCCTACGAGACTTTCCGGATCAAGACCTATCAGTATTCCAAATTTGGTCAAAATGTGTGGATTTGTATAAAGAACAAACGGACAAACAGTCAGACCCGTGATTTTTATATATATATATATAAATAGATTTATCACAGAATTAGTGTACTTACTCTCAAGGAAATTACTTCCCTTGTTACAAGCAACAACAAGATGCTTTTTCAAAGTATCAACTGTTATAGACCTCAGAAAAAATGTTTTTCCTCATGGCAAAACTTCCTCTGCATTATCTTATTATTTCGAAATCCGGAATACCAGGTAATTACACCATTGTCACAGGGCTGTGAGGAAGGAGATGTAACTTATTTCTCTCATCCTCTCTCTTTCCTGATATTCATTATGATTGTGCATTCCTTCTACTAAGGAAGGTTCTGTTATTTACAGAGGTTAAATCCATGGGTTGGGAAAATAAGCTTTCGAATAGATATTTGTGACGGCAATTTGTAATTTAATTTGTGCAACCTTTTTCGTCTTCGATGAAAGGAAATTCAATGTGTGCTTTGTGAAATGTTTAAATCGCAGAAAAAAATTGCATAACAGCAAAAAAGGCAAAAATAGGCAACGGAAGCCAAAATAGGCACAAAAGGCAAAATAAAAATTGTCGCTACACTTCCTAAATGCACGGAAACATATTTATTTCTATCTGATTCTTCAATATATCCATTCAGATAAAAAAGTCAGTTTGCCTAACTTCCGGGCTCTACTTATGATATACAGAGGCCCCCCAAAAAACCAGCCAAATTTCGGGAATTGTTGCAGGATGGAAAAGGAAAGAAAAAACATCTTTTGGAATATATCTGATTTTGCTTCGTTTCCGAGAAAAACGCAAAAAACTAAAAAAGAAAATAAAATATGAAAAAGTATTATTTTCTTTTACAGCAGAGCAATGCGCAAATTCCATCCAGTCCATCAATGTGCGATGTGATGCCTGTACTGCTGCAAGGAGCCAAACCTTTGAACAGTATTTAAATTGAGCATTAGGAATTATTAGAAGTAGAAATTTTTATTTTATAATTATGTATGCGGTCCAGTGTTAAATTTCAAATGTTTTAAGAGTTGAAAATTTATTTTTATTAGGAATTGAAAGTCTCTTTGTTTTGTGATTTAGAAATTACTAGCTGAATACCCGTGCTTCGTCACGGCAGATAATTAGTTATTTTATTGTGTAAAATAATGTATCATCAAAATTAACCCTACTATATAATTTTGACCAGTCTCAAGATACATACAGTGGCTCACAGTCAAAATGATGTAAGATATTTACTTTTAAAAATATATATTTAATACCAACCCAAAATTTATTCTGAAAAATCTTTGTTTACAAAATACGGTAGGATCATCAGGCTAAAACGTACAATAGTTAAAAATTTATTTGAGATCAAATCATAAGATAAAAAAAATCTTTATAAATTAATATACATTTGTAAGGTCACAATGAAAATGATGCAAAATGGAAAACGTCCAAAAATTCCAAAATATTTTAAATTTTAGTACTTTTTAGGTAATCCTTTATTATTATTTATCACATTCAAACAATTGGGCATGAATTGGACAAGCCTTTCTGTGCAAGATAGACATATCTTCTCCCATTCTTCTTGACGCGGCTTTATTATATATTCTTGGTTTTTATGTTCTATGTTTCCTCACTTCTGTTTCTAATTAACTTAATAAATTCTCTATGATGTTGAGGTCTAGTGATTGGAGGGGTGATTTTATAGTTTTGGAGATATTATATGAACCCATTCTCTTGCGAGGTAAGAAGAATACTTGGGCTGAAGAATACTATGTTTATAAAAAGCAAAATAATTTATTATTCAATATTGGTTGCAATATTTTCTTTAGGATGTCACAGGATTAATGTTTCTCCATTGTTTCCTCAATAAAATGATGATATCCTACCGCCGAAACAGCCATACACCTCCTAACCATAACATGATCACCTCAATGTTTGATATTCAGGTGAAGATTATTCCCATCGAGCTCTTCATCTGCCTTTCACCACTCGAAATTTGTTCTATCAGGGCCAAAAAGTGACTTGATTATCCAAAACCAAAACAGTTCTCCAGAAGACCATCTCTTATTTAAATAATTCTTGGGAGAAATAATTTGCCTCTTTTTATATTTCTCGTTGATGTAAGAATTTGGAACTCTACCATTGTATTGCCTTTATTTTTTTAAATTCTTTGAATGGTTTCAGCACACACCAGT
Source organism: Gonocerus acuteangulatus (assembly GCA_946811695.1). Taxonomy (NCBI): domain Eukaryota; kingdom Metazoa; phylum Arthropoda; class Insecta; order Hemiptera; family Coreidae; genus Gonocerus; species Gonocerus acuteangulatus. Next base: position 20,347,313 of record OX328126.1, read on the forward strand.
TTATTTAAACGTTTTTTAACTAAGGTAGCCTGGTTTGCAGCACTTAATTTTGAATTACTCTTTATTTGGAAAATAATCCAACATTTGTCATTGTCGGTAAAACGTTTGTATCGTAATGACTCTACACTTTCTTATTTATTCTGTTTCTTATTATTCTGTTTTCTTTTTTGAAACGTTCAATAATATGTTGAATGGTCGCATAAATCCTTTTCTTAATAGAGGTGATTTCATGTTGTTTTGCTATTTTAAATTTGTTAATCACTATTTCTCGTTCAGGAATAGTTGTATGCGTGCCAAATTTAAGCAAATGGTCGAACAAGACTGATTACTTGTATCCATATTGTTTATTTTCGGTTTTATTAAAAGAACGAAAAGTAATTAAAATATTAGTAAATTCATGTCCTCAGAAATTGAAGAATATTTATTTTCCAAGCGGAACTAAACTTTGCATCTTTTTCACGGTGGCCTTCAATTCCTATGAGTTTTAATGAACATTTTTTTTTTTCTATTTGTATAAATGCTGTAGAGTTGATTTGATTACCTAAACTCAATGTTTGATAATGAATCATTATGTCCTAATGTGCATTGGCATTTAAATTGTAGCAAATTGAGAACAACTAGCAATAGAAAAAGAAATCTTGGTTTGCATCATTTTGACTGTGAGCCACTGTATATCGTAGAGATAGCCCGCTATCTAAAGGTTAGGAGTAGCAGCAGTCTAACCAGTACAGGTTAAAATTCGCTGTCAATAATAAATGCACGTAAAATTTAAAAATGTATGTTTCCATGATGTCATTTGGAAACACTCATTATATTTGAGAGCATTAAGTTGGAAGTGTTCTGACTAGAGATGCTGATGGGTGAGGAGGCTGTGCAAGGGTTCAGGATATTATTACCTCGGATGGACCATCACCAGGTATAGCGTAAACTCTATGAGGACAAAATCCATGGGCGTATATAAGGAGGGGCTGAGGAGGCTGCAGCCCCCCTCGAAATTCTGATTTGAACGGTAAAAATTTCCATAAAACCCTTAAAAATAAATTAAATAAGATCATTTAGTACATAAAACATATTCTATTTTGGCTGTAATAGCGTTTTAGTTGGCTAAAACTCTTCCAAGATCTAAATTGTTAGTATTCCATACACCGGAAATGGTCTCAGCCCCCCCGAAATTTTCCCAGTCCCCTCCGACATTATTTTCTATATACGGCCATGACAAAATCACAGTTTATTTATAGTAATTCAAGGTGTACCATTAAATGAACCGCAAATAAAAATAATATTATGAAAGAGATACAGTACGGTGCCACAGCTGACCTGTTATCGTCCTAGCAACGCATGCTGCCTAGGCTTGCCTGTTCTAACCAACTAAAAATTCAAACCCCTGTAAAAATACTTGAAAATTTGAATATCAAATAATCCATTCTAGCGAGTGTTTACATCCTAAAGGGAGTGTCCATGCAGAATTTCAAAATTTTCTGTCGAGCGGTTTGGGCTGGGCGATGATAGGTCAGTGAGTCAGTGAGTGGTATTTGACAAATATATACCTAGTAGATGTTGAACATGTTACATGGCGTCAGTTTATTTTTTCGACCATAAAGATTTTTTTTTGGGCGGGGGGGGGGGGGTGTAGGTTTGTGGAATGGGTGAGGGATAAAACATATAATTTTAATGATTTGGTAAATGTCAAGGAGCGTGGTCTCCTCGCCGATTCTTTTGAAACTTTGCACTATAACGTATTTTGATGCACTAAACACGAATCCGTTAAAAAAAAAAGCTCGCTTTTCACTAGGAAAGAAGTTATGAAACACTAAATTTCACTGTTATGGAGGTTATAAAAGACGGGGTAACGGCGAATTTGTAAACACGCGCATGCGCAAGAGTCCTTAATGACGAAGTGTAATTGAAATTTAGACTCACCTTGTGGTAGCTGACTTGGTCGTAAATTGTCGCTTTTGGGCAAACGTGCTATGCGTTTCCGCAAGAAAATATCAAAACCCCTAGCCAATCCAACTCGCTAAAATTAATAAAATTCTATTTTGTAAGATTAGCAAGCAAATAAATGTTATTTGAAAAATTTGAGCGTCCTCACCTGTCGTAACATGTCGCTTATGAACATACGTGCTATGTCGTATCATGTCGCTTATGGGCATACGTGCTGTGCGTTTCCGCTCGCTCCGCTCGCTCAAGAAGATATCAAAACCCCTAGCCAATCCAACTCGCTAAAATTAATAGAATTCTATTAATTTTAGCGAGTTGGATTGACTAGGGGTTTTGATATCTTCTTGAGCGAGCGGGGCGTAGCGGAGCGAGCGGAAACGCATAGCACGTATGCCCAAAAGCGACAATTTACGCATAAGCTTACTTCCGTTTTCTTAGCCTCCTAGGCATCTTCCAAAGCTCTGTTCGGTGGATATAACTCCCCAATCACACAGAAAAATGCTTTTAGGCGGTCTTCATATTTATGGACGCGTTTGAAGAGAAATTCGGCCAAATATCCATCTAAATGGTGAGATCGCCTGCCGTAGCGTGGGATGTTGTCTCTTACTTCTCTCCAAACGCCACACCTTCTCTCCAAACGCCACACCTTCTCTCCAAACGCCACACCTTCTCTCCAAACGCCTCCTCCCCACATTTATCACATTTCTTTTCATTACTTATTACATTATTGTTAATTAAAAAATTGATTAAATCAATTCTATTGTGAATTAAAACAATAAATTCATGCAGCTTCATTATAAAGACCACTCGAACGATTCTAAGTAATTAAATGGCGCAAATTAGAACGCATGAACCATAAAGGCATTAGCGAATTATGAAGGGATTTCTGTTATATAATATTTGTCAACAGCAAAAAAAAAATTTTAAAGAATGGTTTATTATTTTAAAAAAATATTTTTGAAATAAATAAGTGGTGATAAATTGAAATAATTGATGGTAAATTTCAATTAGACATCCTTATTACGAACTTTTCCATACCCGCGCATGCGCATGTTGACAAACATAGTAGGTTACATTACCTTTTAGAACCCGCACAACAGTGAACTTAAATGTTTCATAACTTCTTTCCTAGTGAAAAGCGAGCTTTTTTTTAACGGATTCGTGTTTAGTGCATCAAAATACGTTATAGTGCAAAGTTTCAAAAGAATCGGCGTGGAGACCACGCTCCTTGACATTTACCAATGATTTTTATATAGACCTTATGAATGATTGCCTTTTCATAATAATTTTTTAGTTTGCGTTTTTCTCGAAAATGAGGCAAAAACGAGATATATGGCAAAGGACTTTTTTCTTTGTTTTTTTTTTCATTCTGCATCGATTCCCGAAGTTCGACCGTTTTTTTTTTTGGGAACACCCTGTATACAAACTCATTTTACTGTTCAAAAAACACTTTTAATGTAATGGAATAACAATGGTTTTCTACGATTGAGAAGTTTCGATCGAAATGTACGCGTGGCCTTTCTTTGTAGAAAATATAATGTATGCTCATACAAAATTCTCATATTTGTGAATTGAAAAGCATAGAATAGAAATTCGCTTAGACGATACGAAACGACCTCTTACAAAACTTCGAACACAGTTTCTTGCAACTGAAGTCCTATCGAAATTTATGTCAATAATATCTACTGTCTGTATATAATGTTTTAGTTTTTCATTTACTATTAAGCAAATGAAATTTAATGAATTGGATCCTTAAGTCGCAAGTTTTATGCCAGCCATTAAACAGTTATGAAAGGGGCATAGCCCTGAGAGAAATGTCATGACGTAATTTCTGGATATCTATTGACGTAACTTGGTCATGATAAGTTCACTCAGAGAGAGAGAGAGAGAGAGAGAGAGAGAGACTATTTGCAGAAAGCCTTACCAAACATTAGCGCTATTACATCGAGAGGGAAAGCAATGCCTTTTTATAACCGGTACTTCTTTGGATTTAAAGGGCTATCAATCAATCTAACCATTTTTACCTTGTATGTTTTAACGAACGCCATTCTTTTGGGACTCGTGGTTGCGGAGTTGCGAGTGTGTTAGACTTCCAACAAAGGTGCTGATTTGAATCCAGCCTAAGGCTTGGACCCGTATTTCTCCCGAACCGATCCGATCCGGTATGGTTTGACCGACAATGGCCAACGTGAGTGCCTACATTGGCCCCGACCCGATCCGATCCTATCTAGTCACAGCTCGTAGTAAAATGAAAATACTACGAAAATGAAGCAAAGAAACCTTCGATTACCTTGTTGGAGGTATAAAGGAGGAGTTGAGCGGGCAATCAATCTTCCGCAAGTATATCAGTCCCGAAAAAATATCTTAGTGTAACAGTCAATTTTTAACTGTAACACTACGATAAGAGGAGCATTAGTATTCTTATTTTAAAATTATTTATAAGAAAGGTTGCTACAAGGTTATACGCATTGGAAGGTTATAAACATTGGATGGTTATAAACATTTTTCCACGTAATTTAATAAATAAGGGGAACAAAAAATGTGACAGACAAAGTTGATCTAAATTGTATTAACTTTCATTTTTTTTTAAATTGCATTGAAATCGGTTAAGATGTAGAGGCGTAGACGTTTTTGAAACACATTCCATTTTGCGTCAGTCGTCCGAAATTGCTCTAGAAACAAACAAGGTTGAACGACCGAGAATCGGTAGTCATCGGATCGGATCGGTTCGGGACCAATGTAGGCACCTGCTTTGAGATACTTGTTTTTCTTCCGTCAGTCGGTGGCTATCGGATCGGGACCAATGTAAGAAAGATTGGCTTCTTTTGTTGATCACCTCCCTGAATAAATCCCTACTTTCACCGTTTATAAAGAGGTTATTGGCCTCGGAAATCGATTCATAACAAAGGAAAAAATAGTCTGATTATAATAATCTAGCAATAATTATGCATTGAATGTTTATATTTGTTTGACAATATTATTCAATAAATATTTACTATGAAGTAAGTGAAGATAAAACGTATGATCTGTAATATAAATTTATGAAAGAGCATATATTGTAAACAAATTATTAACTATAAAATAAACTTTTACTCAAATTTAGGAAATGTCGAAATAGGGCAAAGGTCAATAAAACTTTAGTCCACACTTTAAATATATTTATTAATTCTTTTCCCTAAACACTAATGTGGCGCATCTTCAGTTGAATATTTATAAAAAAAAGGTTTACTGCCTCAACTAAAGGAGCGGATCTTCCACAAGTAGTGCCACGTCAAAGTTTTCTTCTCTAGTCTTGACGTGGCCCTACTGGAAGATTCTCAGGTGGAACATGTAAGGAAGATAATTTAAAAAATATAATTAAAGTTTGAAGTGATGTTTTAGTCGATTTTCCGCCTGTTTATGATAAGTAAGTCACCAATAAAACAACATTCCATCCCGCGGTAGCTTTGTAAACTAAGCAATTTTCTCAGGAAGACAACGGTTATTACAGAAATAAAAACTTTATATTACAATATTATTTGACTTAATTACTTACAAAATAAGTAGCTCAGTTGGTCCGTTAAAACTGGAAAGTTGCCGTTAGGCTGGTGGTTAGCGTGCTGGGCGGTTGAATTTTTTCAGCCAGACGCTCAAATATGAAATTATTATTATTACCCCAGAAAAATACCGTTGTAGTCAAGTATATTTTTTAGGCAACTCCCACTCTACTAATCCACCAATTTGGTAAATGTCCATCTACCACTTGAGAAGTTCCTCAAGTATTCCATATCTTCATAACAAGGGATACCAATGAAATGCAAACCTATAAAATTGTTGGGTTTCTTCATTCGAAAGATATTTGTAGTTTGTTGAGGAGATTCGAATCTCTTAATGTCCACAATTGTCGAGCATAGACCATTAAGTTCATTATATAAGTTATGAGAGTTAGTATATGCCGCAGGGTGATAGTTGCTTGCTGATTTGATAAGTTCCTTTGGTTTTGATGTAAGCCTGGTTACGGAATCCCTCCAGGTCTTAGGAAATGTTGCAGTTCTCAGATGAGGTTGTACAGTAGGAATTAATTCTTAAACGGATAGGTTTTGGATCATAGAAGTGATGATTCTATGCGTTTTAAAAATAAATTCAGCTTTTCCATCTACCACTTGATTAAAAATAAATTCAGTTTTTCTTAAAAAAATAATTGAAACTGGATATTAAATAAGGCTGGTGTGATAGAATGAGGCGAATGGTGAAAAAATACCACTGTGATTTTTTTTAATGATGTTATAAAGTGCGTCTATTTAGTGGTAGTGGTAGTGTATCTCGTGGCTTTTAGTTTTTAATTTTAGCACTTTCCTCCGAAGGAAAGTAGCTATTGAGGTTGGACTCATGACGGAATTTTTGAAAAATTTCTTCAAATCTTTATCGATCCTACCTAGTAGACACCGAAAATGACCCCCGTTAAAATTTATATATATCTATATATATATATATATATATATATATATATATATATATATGCATATATATATATATATATATATATATATATATATATGTGTGTCTGTTAACACGATAGCGGCCAGAGTTTTTGTTTTTTCGTCACGAAACTTGGTATATAGCATTGAATTAGCAAACGATTGAACGAGTTCGTTAACCACCAAAGTCGGTCCACCGGAAGGGGGGGTTTACCCCGAACCCAAAACACTAATTTGACTATGTCAGCCGTAATATTTGTTATATTTCAACGAAACTTGGTATTCGTAGTGGTAATATAGAGAGAAAAGTGAGATATAAAAATGAACTAAATCGGTTCATTAGAAGGGGGGATTTACTCCGGACCCACAATACCCATTCGCCACTACCAGCCGTGATTTATGGTATATTTCGACGAAACTCAGTATTCGTAGTGGTAATCCACAGGTAAATATGTGTTGTAAAAATAAACTAAATAGGTTCATTAGGAAGGGGGGGGGGGTTTACTCTGGACCCAAATTCCTAATATACTCATACCGGTCGTAATTTCTGCTGTATTGTAACGAAACGCGGTATACGTCATGGGTAACTCATGAGAAAGAAGTGTTGTAAAAATGAGCTGAATCGGTCAATCGTAAAGCGGGGGTTTAATTTGTAATATATTTCAATAGAAAAGCCCGCCAAACGTAGGTTCACAAAGCCGCCGCAAGGAGCGCTTTCTACCACTAGAGTGACTGTATCCTGTTCCTGCGTTAGATCAAAATACGATAATATGAGGTTTTTTGTATTTATTACATAGTTTAGTAGGTACCATGTGTAAACATAACTCTGGAAGCAAATTAATAATTGATCAGTTACTCATTACAAATTTAAAAGAGAACTATTCATGTTTTTATTTTATTTATGTAGGATATTTTAAGCAAATTGTTCTGGAAAGCAGTCTACACTACCCAAATTCTGAGGAAAGTGCTTAGTTATGCAGCTCCTGCGTGCCGGACTTTTTGTTCAGGCAATGAGTCATTGACATTAAAGTTAGTCTTGTGACACGTTGTCTTAGACAATATGTCTATTATCGACTCTTCATTGGTTTATACGTTTTTACTTTGTCTTTAGAGAGAGTGGAGCGATTTTTAGATATTCTTTGGAATGGTCCAGAAGTTGAACGATTTAATTTGCTTCGATTTAATGTTGCTTCTGCTAGTCTCGGCAGGTGCAAGGAATATGTTTACCTTTCAGTAGGTGCTATTCCCTATGCTGCCTAATTTCATTAATTTTCTTTTATTTCGTAATGTGAGGAACCAGTGCAGTTTGTTGACTTATACCTATAGCCCGGAAGTTAGGCATTTATTTTAGGTTAAAATAGGCAGGCAAAAAGGCACTTGAAATGCTGAAAATAGGCAGTACTGTAATTAAAATAGGAATTTATTAGGAGTGAAGGCAAAGAGGAATCTCACTCATTATTAATGAAAATGTGTATTTTAAATACTCATTCATTTTTTTATTTCCAATTTATCACAGAATTAGTGTACTTACTCTTACTTTCCTTTGTTACAAGCAACAACAAGATGCTTTTTCAAAGTATCAACTGTCATAGACCTTCTCAGAAATTTTTTTGATATCATGGAAAACCTTCCTCTGCATTATCTTATCATTTCGAAATCCGGAATACCAGGTAATTACACCATTGACACAGCAAAAGGAGTGTGAGGAAGGAGAGGTACTTCTCTCATCCTCTCTCTTTCCTGCTATTCATTATGCTTGTGCATTCCCTCTACAAAGGAAGGTTCTGTTATTTACAGACCTTAAATCCATGGGTTGGAAAAATTAGCTTTCGAATAGATATTTTTGACGGCAATATGTAATTTAATTTGTGCAACCTTATTTGTCTTAGATGAACGGAAATTCATTATGTGCTTTTTAAAATGTTTAAATCGCAAAAAAAAAAAAATGCATAAGGAGCAAAAAAAGCCAAAATAGGCAAAAAAAGGCAAAATAAAAATTGTCTCTACACTTCTTAAATGCACGAAAACACATTTATTTCTATCTGATTCTTCAATATAGCCATTCAGATAAAAAAGTCATTTTGCCTAACTTCCGGTCCCTACTTATTACATTTTTGCTATCCACTGAGATCATCAACTGATTCAACAACGGCAGCCTGAAAAATACATTCGTCGTGTCAACATTTTTTGATTCAGGGAATATGAGATGATGAAGCACTGGGAGAGGAAGTCGGATTTAGAATAGGGGAGACGAGTTTGAGGACCATGAAAGAGGATTGGGAAGTGCGTCGAGTAGCTCAACTTGAGGGTTGAAGATCCTCTATCTACCACTCTGGGGGAGGGTCTTAATGATTTCACTCGAGTCCTAACTAATCCTACACCCTGAGGCCTCGGCTAAGATACCAACGGTGAGCGATGAGCGACCGAGCAACAGAGCGTTAAGCAGCAGAGCGGCACCGACTACGAAACAGAGCTGCTGGGCGGTAATTTTCTTTAGTCTCCGTTATTGCGTGCGCCAATATACTTTTTTGAATTAAAATATTAATTTAAAAAATTAATATTTTAAATGCTTAGTTTAATGTATTTCCAACTTCTTCCCATTGATTCATGGTTATGATAGTATTTTTAAAATCACTGTGTCTATCATTCCATACTTCGCACTTCCGAAATTAAAAGCACACATTCACTATTACCAATTCACTCTTTTCTCCCATATTCACTAGTCAAAACGTTGAGATGACTGAGAGTGGCGAGCAAAATTTAATCTCATTGTTCAATTATGATAAATTTATGTTTCATGATGACGTGTCAGTCTGATTTTTTTTTCAAGTCTAATCAGGATTTAAATGTTTAATTTCAGCGATATCATTGCTGATATTAACTTAGATGAGAAATGTACAATTGTAGAGTCATTTATTTTATGTACAATTGTAGAGTTTCGTGAATTTAACTTTACAAGTAATAATAAAAAAGGTAAACAAAAAATAAAAATATCTACCTAGACAACGTTGTTCTAAATTGTATTAGCTTTCATTAAAAAAAAAAAAAAGAAAAAAAAAAAAAAAAAAAAAAGCGCTGAAATCGGTTAAGATTTAGAGGCTGTAGCTTTTATTGTAGGGAGCAAAATATAATGTCTAGGGTGAGCGACGAGCAAAATTTAAAGTCTGGGCTGAGCGATGAGCGACACGCTAGAACCTGCAAGCAATGCCTCCCTGTCGCTCATGCCTATTGTACCCTGTCCTCCCTCATTCCTACCGTACTCTAGCTTACCATAAATGTGATCTGACGCTTATCGCTTATCGCTCATCACTCGTATCGTACCCTAGGCCGAGGCCTGATGGTGTACATCAAAGTTATAAATGTTAGTGCAGTTCTATTTTCTTCACTATTAAATTGTTAGTCCTTCATAAAATATTAGCATATTTTTATCTATTTAAGAGTTCGTCATTTATGTTCAGAAATTGAGTCATAGACATTAAAATTGGTCTTCTCAATTAACGACTCTTTATTATTTGTATTCCTTGTATTTTGCGACATTGGAATGTATTTTAGTTTGTCATTGGACCGCTCCAGATGATGAACGAGTTAATTTTATGTTGTTTCGGGCTGTCCCGGAAGGTTCGATCGTTTTGTTCGCAGTTGGTTAAACTTTCAGTAGGTTAATAGGTTTTCTGTCATCTTCGAGATAACATGTCGTACGGTACTATTCCCAGAGAAGCCAAACTTAATTTATTACGCTCCATTGCAAGCTATGAGAAAACACGTAGTTTGTTGAGTTATTACTTAATTTGTTTCTAGCCAATGCGCAAGGAATTTTGCTGTTTAACGAGCTCATCCTTTCTCTCCTCGTTCAAATTTTATGGCGTGACCTCTGCTGCGTGAGGTTCGCCTTCCCGAAGATGAATCTTAACTCCGGATTAGGAGTATGAAAAATGTGAGTTTAGCCGGTTTTTTTTTGTCCAGTGGCTCCAGAAAGCATTTCCGGATCTTTGTTGGTACAGGTTTTTTTTTGCTGAGAATCGAATTTAATAAAATGTACTTTGAAGCTTAAATCCTACTTTTGGGCCAACCTATATATATAATTAGTCCGGTGCTAGTATCCTAGAACCAAATGCGCCAAAAACAAAATTAGATTACATAAATTAGATTGCGGGCAGAAAAATAATTATAATAATTTCACGGTATAACCATTAAATTACTATGGTTTATGTAGTTGGTTACGTATCATGATTCATTTGGGAATGGGAATATTATTTGGAGAGATAATTAGTGGAATACAACACGGATTACCTTGAACGGTGGATCGTAGATACAGTTTTTCAATCTCTATTATATTGGGTATCGGATGAGAAATAATTTAATGATTTGGAAGTATTTAATTTAGAAAATGGATTATATATTTTATTTATTTAAATTTTAACGTACATTAGTACTAACTAAGAATTTTAGGACGGGTTACCATTAGGTTACAACCCTTTACTAGCGAGATAATATATTTACCATAATTTATAAATAAAGGACCTGATATAATTAGAATCCTATTATTAAATCGATTTAATTTTCTCATTTCGTAACCACATCGATAACTCTGATTTTTTATAACAAAAAATACAATTTGTGAGTCTGAATTTGTTGGGGGTGAAGCTAGTTTTTTTTTTTTTTTTTTTTTTTTTTTTTTTTTTTTTTTTTTTTTTTTTTTTTTTTTCTTTTTTTTTTTTTCTTTTTCTTGTTTTGTGTGTTTTTAAGGCGCATCAACGATTGGGCTATTAACGCCGGGCTATCTGTAGGTTGCCACCCTTTTATAATGCCAACGTCACGTGGTCGGTCACCGTTTCAGGTTCTGGACACGCTCGACGTTGATCAACCAGTGTGTTCAACGTGGCTATGGCCGTTGGCTGCGGTGAACTTATTGCGATAATTATATATATATATATATATATATATATATATATATATATATAGAGAGAGAGAGAGAGAGAGAGAGAGAGAGAGAGAGAGGGAGGGAGAGGCATTCGTAACAAACTACATAGAAAGAAAATTAACATAGATCATAAACAATACTAAATTTTCAAAAAAAAACATGTTTCTGCTCTTTTGGTGAATAACCTTAGATGCCATCTTACTGGCGCATAAATAAATCATTCCCAATAAATATAGTGTATAATTGGTAAATAAATCTAACCTAAAACTCAAATAAATTTACAATCAATATACCTAACACATGCCAGCTCAATCCAACTTTATTTCAGAATATGTTTTCTTTAATGTTATAACACATCCGCTGAAGAATAACCTTAAAGGAACGATCGAGCATTGAATGACGAGGCGGAGGTAATATGTAGCCAGGGCACTTTCGCCGTCGCTGATTCTAGTGCTTTCGTTTCACTCTCCCGCTCCGCCAAGGAGATAGTGAAAGTGACAGGAGCCCAGCCTCATGCTGCGTGCTCTGCCATTCAGCTGGGGAAACCTCTTTGGATGCTGCGGGTTGAACGGATTGGGCGCCTTTCGTTTTAAAATTATCCTAAACTGGAAAAATGTATCAGACGTACAAGATTGTCCATCTCCCTGGAACTAAGCCATCTTAGCGCAATAAGCGTGGAATAAATATAGTTATTATTTTGTGAAAAATGAAAACACCTACTCCTAAGAAATCTTAAAGAAATGATTTTAGGTGCCATTAACTTCCAGTAACGGAAGTTGCACACTCGGCATCTTCTACTTCCTCTTGAAAAGATCTATGACAAACAATGAAAAATTGTTTCTCATTTTGCGTATCTGGTTTTACTGGCAAATTAATATTACTTCTAAAAGCAATTTTGACTTTTGAAGTTTTAACCACTTATTTCTCCGATTGTCCCATCGAAAATTAAGAGCCTTTCGAAGATTACGTTCCACTTACCACGATTTCCAGACAGCTTTCGAGGTATTTAGGAAAATATATGAAGATCTTTAAACGTTTCATAACCTAATAATAATCCCCCCCCCCTAATACTTCCTGCACTCGTAACGCAACAAAATTTTAAATATCTTAGATTAGATGAGTGTCAAACGCGTTGAACAATTTTTAACTGAATCAATCGTTTCTGAATATCAAACTGAAAATTAGTTTGGACAACTAGTTGCATCAACTGTTCTCGTGAACGGTTACAGATATCGCTTTAAAAATGATTTTATTCGTCTTTCTAAGGCTGCACGTACATTGAAACCGTATTTCTCCCGATCGATCCAATCCGATATCTTTTGACCGACGTGAGTGCCTACATTGGTCCCGACCCGATCCGATCTAATCAAAACTTATCTGTAATGACCTTGTAGTGAAGTGAAAATGAGCGATTAATTTAAGAAATAACACAACAAGTTGAGAGGCCAATCAACTTCCGGAAGTATATCAGTCCCAAAAAAAAAACTGTCCTGAAAACGAAAGGGTATTCATAGGTACAAATGTAACTGCAAGCATATTAGCGCAAAAATGTAAGGTCAACGATTTTTTTCGCGCAAAAATAACACCAATGACCAGTCAGTAATTCAGGACGAATTTTGCTGCTTAACGAACTTGACCTTTCAAGTCTTTTTGTACCATATTTCATTAAAATCGGACCATTTTTGAACCAGTAGTCTAGTGGCTAGCACGCTAGATTCATAAGCGGGAGATGGTGGGTTCGATCCCCACCGGTGACAGGAATTTTCTCATCTCAGGGCTCGCTGAGAAAATTCCTGGATGTCGGCGCTAATGGCCAAGATTTGTCGATGCGCGGTAAAAAAAAAAAAAAAAAATTATTCTGCTTTTGTGTTTTGTCTTTTAGCTGACGAATGCTACCAATGAGTAGCCGAAACGTCCTTAACACAGATTTTTACAAAAATCGTATTGATGTTTTCTTAGCCGAATCCCAACTATTCCCTGACTGCTTGTTAAATATTCCCTCCTACACATTCGGATTGCGTCACTTTATCGACATCCTAAGCAGGTTACCTCCATATAAATAAACAATCTAAAACAATAACACACGAAATAACATGGGCTTTTTAATAAATAAGTAGAAATATTAATTTTTTTGTTTTCATTTTAAATTAAAGAAGTTTTGAATTATAGTTTTAATGCGACGAACAAGCTGTAATAGTCGAATTACCTTATCTGTAAAATCGTGATAAAGAGGATAGTAAGATTATTTTTAATTTTCTATAGTGACTTTTGGAAATTTGGGTGAAAACCAGAATCATTTACAGAGGAATATTTTCCTTATGTATCAATAGGTTGCGCAATTTTTTGTTCTACAAACCTGAAAGAAAAAGGCCAAAGAAAATTACAGCATTTGTGGTATTGCGTGAGTAACATCATTACCATTTGAACGTACAATAAAAATAAGGCTGTGGGATCTTGGTAATACAAGGCTCGGGGATCTCATGAAACCGGCGTAGACTGTGCTGAATTACGTAACTTTCTATTCTTTTAAAGTTAAATAACCGGCTTGATGAGTTTACTGCCTTAGGATGAAAAGCCCCCAACTTTCTCGCGCCATTCACAGCCTCAAGAGTGCCTAGACCGATGGACAAAAGAAAATATGAGAAAGTTGCAGCAGAATGGATCCAGGAGGTGTTGCTCTAAGCTTTCCACGGTAAATGTGTTATAAGGGAGAACACTTTGAGCTACATAACATGCACGGATTTAAATTACATTTGCCAGGAAATGCGGGTATAATCTTTCCTATTGTACAAACCTCGAGTGCATCTGATATTAAAACTCAAGTGTTATATTTCATCTGGAATTGATTTTAAGCACACGATTTATTGTTTCAGGATCAGCTGTGTTGTAAATTGATTCTAATAAATTGCCCTCTGTCTCTTTCCGTGTAAACCTTGGAAATAGTTTCAACCGATTGACTTCCTTGAAGAAGGACAGTTCTTCTAAAGCTTATCCCAGGGGCCATTTGAATCCAAGTTTTGATTTCTATTTTTATTTTTGATGTCATCTTATACTGCATTGGTTCAGAATTATTTTTTTCTGAACTAAATGTTAGTTTCGTGTGCACCAAAGCTATGGATTGAGTTCAAATTTGTCCACACGTTTGACATTCATCCAAACTAAGGTTTAAAGTTCAGGGTAGAGAAAGTATTAAAAAAAAAAAGGAATCCTTTCTTTTATATTTCTAATACGGTAGACAAATCGAGGTAAGAGAACAGTGATCTTTCGAAACCCAAATTAAATTTCCTTTTAATTAAAGATCAGTCATAAATTTCGATTGGGCCACCCCAGACTAAGAAAGCGGCGCATGAAGTTTCGTTACATTGAAGGCCACTCTATTTGATTTTTCACAAGGAATCCCGGTATAAAGCATTTCTACAAGAAATGAAAGGCCGAGTTTGTCCATAAAAAAATCTGCTCATTAGCAGAGAGTGGAAAGGGTTATCTGAAACCCCCCAGTCAAACCATATTATTATTAATGTTCCTTTAGCATGCGTCAAATTTGTTTTCTCTCTACTATATTCGTTATATAAACTTTATGACGAATCAGTGATATGTACACTGAGGATAAGCAGAAGTCAATTTGTAGTACTGGTTTAGCTTTTTTTTTTTTTTTTTTATTTTTTTTTTTTACTGCAAACTACCCCTAACTTTGCCCAGAGTGCAAACAGACAAATATATACCTATATATCTATGTCTGCTAGCCAGGGCCGCCACGTGGGGGGGGGGGGGGGCAGCCGGGTACAGTTGTCCCGGGCCCGGGTGCCGTGGGGCCCTGCTGCTAGCTCTCAGGAAAATATATAAGCAGTTTAGGTTTGTACTAATTTCACCACATTGTACTAATATGACCCCGTTTCACGTTATTATATTAATAGAAATTATGAGTTTTCTTTTATTCGTTTATTTAGTTAAATATCTCGAAATCTGTTACAAATCATGATAACGAAGATTCGATAGGAACATCTCTAAATAAATCTAAGGATCTATTTTTTCTAATAATTCTGCGGATAATGAGCACACGGGGGACATTTTGTGGAAACATGTTTACAGGTAATTTTAATCAATGAGTTGGCAAAATATATCAAATTTTAGAAATATGGTGTCTCTATGGTATTGAGCATAAATATGTATTTCATTAAGCTTAGATCCTGTCCGGAAATACAAAAACAACTGTGTTATTATATGAATGAAGTTCGCAAAATGTTAGAGATCCATCTTAATATTCAGTAGTTGGAGAGGGAGAACCAAAGAGGTAGTGGGAGTGAGAGGGTGCGTCAGCTGTGAGATAGCTCAGTGTCGATTCCCTTGCCGTGGAGGTTACTTCTCAAGTGTCATGTTATCGCTCCTTTGTTTTTCATCATCGGCCTTTTGCGTTTTGTGAGCCTCTTATGCCACTTCCAGAGCATCATGGACATAAAAGAGAAAAACGCTGAAGAGATAGTTTACTGACAACTCTGAACAATTGTTTATTCCTCAATATTTTTGAACTTTCGACCCGTTTCTTTCAATAAAAAATCAAAATGCCCGCTGTGATATCCAAGTATCTGGACGACTTTTCGAAGTACAACTTGAGCAAAAGAAAATTAGGTACTGGAGTAGCTGCTGTAGCCCTTGCTTTGTGTTTGTGCAAAGCTAGCTATCCTTACGTAAGCAAATTAATTAAAGAAACTAGTCCAAAACCGCTGATAATAGTTACAAATAACAACAAAAACGAGCCTTCCTGTATCGAAGATTCTTCTCAGCCACAAAAAAGTTTTATACCAGGTTTTAACAAAGAATTCCTGATACAATTGTATAAGATAGTAAAACTTCTAATCCCAAGATTATGGTGCAAGGAAGTAGGATTCCTCTCTGTTCATACAATAGCCCTCATCACCAGGACATTCATGTCCATTTATGTGGCAACAATGGAAGGGCGAATGGTGAAGTTTATTGTTCAAAAAGATGTAAACAATTTCGCTTTCATGCTACTCAAGTGGCTTTGCGTCGCACTCCCTGCAACTTTCTTAAACTCCTTGATCCGCTACTTGGAGTGTAAAATTGCTCTAGCATTCAGGTAAGTTTACATTTCTTATTTTACTTTTTAGTTGTTAGCGATTGGAGACATATTATTAAACCACTTCTTTGTATTTTTCTATACTTATTAGTTCAGCGTCCAAATTTTTTTCTTTAATCCTGGTATGAAATGCTAAATAAATTCCCCTTTCTGTAGAGTTACAATATTTAGGAAAAATCACAGAACTAATGTTATTATTGATCATAAACAGAAAATTTAATCCAATTTTTAAAAATAACTTTTCTGACAGTTGAGAGAGAAAAATACTGTAAAAAAATAAAAGTTAACAGATATTTAAAGTTGACAATAGTATTTTTTACAAGTGCCACTGAGCAAAGTTGAAAGTGACAGTAGATTACTTCATATCATGTCACGTTCCATTATCCTCCTCTCACCTTTATTGAACATTCCCCCTTCTAAAAGATTTGAAAATGTTCCTTAAAAATAATTTCAATAAAAAATAATTATAGTGATAAATGACTCAGAATAATTGTTTGTTTTAAGAATTATTAATTCCAAAATTTATTTAATGAATTTACCCAAACATTGCATGGAGTTATAATCTGTTGAGTTTATGTTTTAACAAAAAGAATATTTGTTATTTAAAAAAAAAAATTTAGTATGATAATGTCATCAAATTGCTGATAAGGTATTACTGTTGTTACTTAATTAAGATAAACAACAATTCCTAATGTAGTTTTAGAATTAAACAGTAAATCTCACAATTTCTTCTCGTTATTCTAATATAAAATATATATTATTTTCTGTTAATTTAAAATCATTGTGGTTTCAATTGATAAATAGATATATAAATTATAGATAATGTTGAATTATTTTAAAAAAAATGTTTATTTTATTATGCTGTTTTTATTATACATTAGAATATTTGTCTTCAGGTGAGATATTTAATTTCCTCCTTACATTAAAATCCGTCAGCATTTTGTCATGGAATATATTTCTTTATAAATTAAGTAACATTGAATCAATGAATATTAATTTGATGATACTATTATATTTATTGAGCATTAGTCAGCTATTCTAGATACATTCTCAACATATTTTGAAGGCTAAGGAATCCTTTGTTATATTTTAAATTATTCCTCCAGTAATATGTGTTTACATGACATCCTAGTCATAAATATGTGTTTTTGATAACATGATATCACAACATTTTTTCGTACTTACTTATTAACAAAACGCTTTATATAAGTGTGTTGATATCTATTGTTATTTATTTTTTAAGTGATAATAAAACGCATTTTTTTTTAATATTAATTTAATAAATAAAATATTTAAAAAAAAAATATGTCGAGGGGTCGAATGAATCATTTCCATTTTCATAGCAACTTTCTTTATTCGCATTCCCGACATTTTTTGTGCGTTATCTCAGAGGCTGTGTTATGTGGAGATATCCCCACCCCCTTATGCCCCTGAAGAGGTTAGAAAGAGATAATGCACAAAACATGAAGGGCATTTGAATAAAGTAAATTCCTCTGAAATTGGAAATTATTTATTTGCCCCTTACCAAAACAACCCAGGATATATATTTAATTTTTATTTTTGTTATATTAGCTTAAACAAATGCTGTTTTGTAATCTCTAAAAAAATAAATAAAGATAAAAATTTAAAGATCAATTTAAGGAATGCTTATAAATAATATTTTTTTAAAATAAATAAGTATGTATAAATATTATAATATCATCTTATCAAAGATACACACTTATTCCTGACTAGCTAGTCAATCGCAAGATGTTAGGTAAAAAAATACAATAGAATGTTAATTTAATTTTACTTATGCCTTTATTTTTTATTCGCATTTAAGTCAATTTTCTTCACACAAATTTGATAAAATAGTAATTACATGTTGATAATCTTCAGAGCATCTCAAGCAAGACATAGAGAATCACGATAATAAATATGATTAACTTTGAATAATTCATTCAAGACGATCTATTTTCTATTTTTTTTATGCCTTTGGCTCAAGCTACTTTTACTTATTATTTAATTTTAATTATTTATGAACACAATAAAAACAACCTAACTTTTTATTTAAAAATGTTGTTTATTAATAGATATTAAACTCCAAGCACTCCATGTTTGAGTTCATAAGGAACATCATTGTATTGTAACTTGATGTCATGATCTACTTAAATTTCTTTGTGTGTTTTATATGATTTGGGACAGTTTACTAATGTTAGTCTAATTTTTGCAAACTCTGTCTTTCGTCCAGAAAATACTCCTGAAATAAAATGTCTTTCCAATGACGAAAAAGAGGAGTGTGAATTAACTGTAGAAAAATGAATAAAAATCAGTCCTATAGCAGACACCAAGCGTCCAGATCACAAGACAGGAACAGGAAATCTGATAGGGTGTGATCCATAAGAATCTCAAATATTCTCTAAGATTAACTGGGATTTAAACTTTGGACTGTTATGCTCAAGCATTGCATTTGAAAAAACAAAATTATTTTAAAGATATTATTTCAATGTTTTTTTTTTCCTTATAAACCATTTCAGATAAGTCATTAAGACAAATTGAAATTGAGAAAGGTGGAACTGTAATTCTAGAACTCATAATTATAAGCAATAATAAGACTCAATAATGCTGATTAAAAACAGAAGTGTTCTTCGTTTTGAGAGCTTTAATAAGTCTTAGTTAAAAAAAAGTACTGCAGGAGTATTTTTCTCTATGTCAGTACTGACATATGGTCCCACGGACATTCTGATTTTTAAAAAATATTTAAATAAAATAAAATGTTTTATAAAAATTTTATTGATTGCTATTACTTATACGAACCTTCTTGCATTGCACACAATCAATGAATATTTAATTTCTTTCAAATTTCAGTAAACAAAAGGGAAATAAGAATAATAGAGGAAATAGATGAAATAACAAAAATACCTGTTTTAAAACATGTTTATTTACTGGAAACTAATTACATTATATTTAATTTTGATTTTAAACAATTAAAAAACTATTAATGAAGCTTAAAAAATTTTTCAAATTGAAAAATGTCACTCACCCAAACAATTGACACACATTTTCTTGGAGCACTCCAAGCATATCGTTTTTTTGCATTTGTTACAAAGGAATGATGTTTTCCTCATTTTCTTTGCTGGGCATATGTAACAAAGCTTTCGCTTACTTCTAGGAAGTTTTTCCACATTATCCTCAGAAGGGATGACTTCTTTTATTACCTAGTAAATCAAAAATTCTGGCCCTCGGAAGATGAAGGTTTGTCATTCTAGCCTTCAAATACGGTTCAATTAGCTAGTGACCCCCAATGCTTTATAAAAAGCACTTTTATCAGAAAATTGGACATCTTTACTGAATATAAACACATTAAAAACATCGCCATTGGCCATCTACGTGTGCGCCGACTTGAAGAAAATATTGAGCATCCCTTGTCCAATGTGTCAACTCCACCTTTAGTATTGTTGTAATTAGATATTATTTCTGGCTTCCTTCTTGTTTCCCGTCGTGTATCGTTGACAAAAGAATAACTGCCTTCCCTTTTTTGAGCACAAATGAGACCAATGTCATATCTTTTGTAAAGCCATAAATGGGTGAGCTAACTGCTCTCTTCCGGGATGGAAAAAATTCTGGAGGGGGTTCTTTTTTATTTATTTGTAAAATATTCATAAATTTGAAAGCATCATTAATTAATATTAAACTATAAATATAAAATGTTGCATGAAACCTTACCATGAAAAATCAAAGAAGTTACTCAAATACTGACGTTTGGTCCCCTGGACCATGTATTGTTTATATCTTGTAAACTACATTTAAAACTACTCTTTCACTTGCACATTCAATAAGATACTGAGAAATCAGGAAGCTATTGAGACATACAGGGGTATACCGGAAGTATTAGTAGGGGGATTTCTAGAAATGGCTACCATAAGGTCCCAGGGACCATGCCTCATTACTTAAAGGTTAAGATTACCTTGGCTGTTTGGGAATAAGGGAGGGAAAATTCCATGAGAAGTCTGAAATGTTAGAAATCTTAAATAATTTAGAAATGTAACTATTAATTAATAACTATCAATAATAATAATTGAGAACTATAATAATTATATATTTATCATTATAATAATAATAATTATAAAAATTAATTATTTCTTATAAAGGGAAACAAAATATGATATGTAAAAAAAAAAAAATAATTTTAAAACAATATTTTTTAACAAAACTATAATAAAAGAAACTGTCTCTTCTTGAAACACCTAACTTATTAATATTTATTTAATTTAGTGAATTTTGAAATAATTTAAATTAATATTTATAAAGGAATATAACAAATAATTAGTAAAAAGATATAAACATAAAACTTTTAATTCTTTACAATATTTCAAAAGGTGCTTAATACAACAACTTATCAATTTTCTAAATATTTAGCAATTACTGCATATAGAAAGCAATAGTTTTTTTTTTGTGAGCAAATTAAGTGAAATGCCACAGTGTTGCCTTCTTCGTTTTGAGCCTTCTTAATCCCTCTAGGCTGCTCATCTTTAAATGCCTTGAAAAAAATTGATTGATTGATTGAAAAACAAATTAAAATATAATCCAGGAAGGTTAAACACTCCAGATTAAAATACTATATGTTTACAAATAATAAATCCAGTTATTAGAGAAAAATAAAATGATTACTACAACATTTGGGTATTTTAAACATATTAAATCAGCTCCATGATACGAAGAACAAATAAAAACTTACCTTTAAAATACATAGATAAATATCTAACTTATATTCAATTCAAATATTTAAAAATAAGTTCAAACTAACAAAATTATGGTATATTAATGTAACGATTAATTGATCAGGCATCAGTTAAGATAATTTTTATAAATACAAATTTTCTCTTTTAGTGTTCTCAACACATGTTTGTATACATAATAATGTATTGTTGGTCAAACCAAGCAATTTTTCCATACATCTTTATAACCTGACTGATTGTCTTCACTTTGAAATGTGCTTGAATCAGAGGTGTTTATAGGAAATAATTTCGGGAGGGGGGCTGGAAGCCAGGTCCAGCTGGAACCAGGGGATTTTAGGTCATTGCTAAGATCATTCAAATTGATAGTCTCTCTTGGGTCACATATGAATTGGCATTCAAATCTCATTTTTTTTTTTAAATTGACCTATTGAAAATGTATAATCCTCAGATACTGAGGTATACCAGTGTGTACTGGTCTCAGCAATCTTTATTTTTAAATCAGTCTTAGTTTTTATAAAATATTGCTCTATCCTGTTTCATTTTTCCCCTGGCCCTAGGGTTCAAGGATCTTCATTGAGGATTTCCTTGAATTCACTAGGAAGTTTTGTAATTTTTGTGGGAAAAATAATTCCGATATAATTAGTTAATGGTCTTAATTGGGGTGTAACTAATTATTGTGAGATGTCTACTGCTTTATTGCTATTTTTATGGGTCTAACCGCAGAAGACCAGGCAATGTGGAATTATATGTCCGTAGAATTACTCCGCCAGCTTAACTATTGTTAAGCATTCGATATGGTGTACAGTGGTTAATATATTTTTGGCTCAATAGTATATATTACATGTAATAATAATATTTTTCTTGATTTAAATTTTAAAACATTCATAGTACGGTTTGACGGAACATTCAATACATTGAAAAGTTCTGTATAATAGAATTGTTTCTATAATTGTGAATCAAGTTAATTGATGGCTACCAGGCTTTAGGATCAATTTGGAACAAATAAGGTATTTATTAAGTGATAAAAATTACCCAGAATAGCAAATTAAAAAATAAATATGAAAGGGGCGCCAACTTGACCCAGTGGTTAAGATTATGGATTTTGGTCCTTGGGGGATTATAGAGGATTTCTCTAATTACAGCAGTGTTTGTTAAGCGAGGTCCCTCCTTAAATAAATAGCCCAGTACTTAATGGGAACTTCTTCTATTATTCAAAATAAAATAAATAAACAATACAAATCACTATATTAAACACTGTTTATTTTTTTTCTCGTAAATTTCCTAGATTTTGAAATCTTACTTTGGATTGATCCATACTGCTAGACCTCTCTGAATATTGTTTCAAATTGTCACTGAGGTGATAGAAGATTTTGGATTTACTAACCGCTTGGTGGGTCTCCCCATGGTCTAGTGGCTGACTAATGCCTTGGATTCTCATGTAGGGAGAAGGAGGGTTCGTGTCCCACCTGCAGCAGGGGGTTTTCTCATTTCAGGGCTTGTTGAGAAAATTCCCTACTGCACCCTAGATGACAGCACTAATGGGCCAGGCAAAAAAAAAAAAGAAAAAAAAAAAGAAAAAAGCTAACCGCTTGGTTTGCTATTCAAATAGGTTATATTTAGTTCAACTAGTTATAGATTTGTATTCTAGATATTTTAGATGTTACCTTTTATGTGTTGGAGCATCTCTCTCCAATTTCCCTGCTTTCTACATAAGAGGAGGAAAGAAGAGGTCCTGTTGGGTTATTCAACTTGAGAGTGATCCTGTTACATCAATATACCAGGAAGGACATTCTATTGAGCTGTAGCTGTTCCTTTTTGTTTCTCTTACCTGGATTTTATAACTTATTTATTCGAATAGATCAGGTATGGGCAACCTTTGACATGTGGTCGAAACTGTAGTGTGCAAATAAGCGCGGGCCGCGTAGATGGTTCAAAATAAAGTAATATCGGATTTTTAAGACATGAAATAATACGACAATGTTATTGTGATGTAATTTAATTAAATAACAAAATTAAATGGAAAAAAAAATAAGTACATCATAATTAAATCGTGAAATTTGGAATTATTACAACTACGAAAGTTAAATGGCGACACGAAATCAATCAGACGCTCGGCTTGCTGGCTCACTTGATTCCGCAGGAGCAAGAAACAAACCCCACCTCATTCGATCTTCCTCATTTCGATTGAGTGGGAGTAAGTAGTGTAATATTATTTCTTTTTTAATTGTGGTTTTCAAAATTTCTCGCGAACCGGATCAAATCTTACAGAGCGCCGGTTGTTGCCCACATATCAACTGGATCCTTAATGGCATGGATTCTGAGTTTCACCAATTATTGCTGTAAAATACTAAGGATCCTAATGAATGTATTATATCGATATAAAGTAAAAATTCAAATAAGTTTCAAGCAAAACTTCTGTTTTACTTAGAAACAAAAAGGTACATATTTCCGTAATGAAGCACCCACCTGGAAACTAAAATTATCATTATGAGGGATGGAAAGTGGAAAGTCTTGTAATAGAAAATGACTTCATGATGATAATCAAAGCATTAAGAGAAATGATCTTTGCTGCAAGTTGTATCTCTTGTTATCTCCACCAAGAGGAAGTACTGGATTGATTCTAAATGACCATGTTAGCTGTTAGCATTTGATACTGTTATGATTCAGGGCTACAAAAGGTTATGAGATACAATATTTGCACCATAGAGGATACTTTCCCACCAGAAAGGATGGGTATTTGTCTAATTTTGTTTACATAAGATTTATTATGGATTTCAAGAAGACAATGAGAAGCGAGACTTCTAAAGCCGATGAACAGCAAAAACTGGCTAAGAAAAGCGGCCCAAATGACCAGCACTTACATTACAAGACTTATAAACAAAACAACACACTATACTGAATAGATGGGAAGCGACGCAGTCGCGATGAGGTATTGCACACAAGATAACCCCTAAGGGAAATAAAGAGCAGTATACAGTCATATTTTTCAGGAAAACCACGAACGAGACGCGGCGAAGTAATACAAACACGACTTAGGATTGGACAAACACGACTCAGCCATTCGTATCTCTTCACATGACAAGGCAAACCGTTATGTGAGGCATGCACGTACCTTTAACTGTAAAACACTTACTTAATAAACTTAATAACAAACTTAGTAAAAAACTTAATAACAGACAGCCTTCAAAGAGGCTAATTTTATATAATAAAATATAGTTCTACCACACATAACTTACAATTTTAGGCATGTTTAAGTTTCTTTTTTTTTTTTTTTTTTTTTTTCTTTTCTTTTCTTTTTTTAACGGCGCATCTACCTCTTGGCCATTAGCGCCCCTTTTTTTAAGTTTCTTAATTCAGGATATTAGAATTTCGATTTAAACTCCAAAAATAGCATTATGGTTACTATTTATTATTAACATTAAAACTGACGTTTAAATTTCTATCATATTTTTTTTTTATCTATTTATTTTAATTCTTTTTTATTATTATTATTTATTTTGTTACTGATCCTTGGCTTATAATTTCTTAATTTACATAATAATAAATATAATTATTTTATGGTAGATCACCATTGCTGTGGAGCTCTTTAATTTAATAGATAAAAAAAAGAAGAGAATGGAAAGCAATGCCACCATTTCTGTGTGCATTGGATACTAGTCTAGGGAAAAACAGTTTATTTAAAGGTCATATGTTTTGTGACGTCATGTTTTTTTTCATTTGCAATTAGATATCTGTGGTATCTCTTTGTATATGACCTGAAGAAATCAATGCTGACAGGTATCAGGCTCTAGAGAGTAGACTGGCCTTCGTTGTCCTTCAAGTTGGGACGCTACTTGAAATTCAATCACAATAAACCCCACTACCTCTATGCCGCTTGTTGTTTCTTTCGTCCGTACCTGTGCAATGCTGTTCATTGTTTTTACCGTATTGCATTCCTCACTTTATGAATGTTATCCTGCAACCATGCATACTCCAAAGAATCGTTTACTCAAGTTCTAAACAAAATAAATGAAAAATGTTCAGTTTAAATGCCAGTTTCCAATCTTTACAGTTTACTCCTATCGGACGGTTTCATGTGATAAACGAAGAAAACAATTTGTGGCCAAAGGTACACAAACACACCTTATTTCCAACTAAAATATTTGGTCTAAGATATTCTGATCACTATAAAGAACATTAATTTTCCTGTAAGAAAGCAATATTTTAAGATATCGTCACTAAGTATGTTTCAATGAAATGCTTTTAACATGGCAGGAAACAAGAAGTTGAAAATTAACAAAATTTTATTAATTGTCTTTTATGTTCATAACAATAGTGGGGGAATAATGATCATTTTGGATGTTATGTTCTATGGTAATTACTATAAAGTTAATAGAAATGATACCGCGACTTTTCTAGATTATATTTTAGACTAAGGAAGAGACGTTGCAAGAACTGGTAGAAAGGTGCTATTTATTTCGAAGAATGGAAATTCATTGAAGATGAAGATGGTTCTAAAAGGTAGGGAGGTGTTTCTATGGAGGTTACTAACACCGTGTTAGGGCATTTATAATGTTACAATACATTTTGGTTTTTCGAAATGACTTCACATGTAGACAAAAAAAAAATCGTTTTTGCGTAGGAAGAGAAATAGGTTAAGGTAGAATGAAGGATGAGGTTATTCGTGAATATCCAGCGTGGGAGTTTTGTATAGATTAATTTTTCTACCTCATAATTTATCGAACTTTTCTTGGTCTCTTCTGTATGCAAAAAATTACTTTTGAAGGACTTCGCTGATTGCATTCACAATTTATGTGTTCTTACATCGATTCCAAGGAGTACTAGATTTTTAATGGGTCATATCTGTTTCTTGTCACCTCTCTGGCAGCGAAGTTGTTACTTGACAGAAATACTCACTATTGAATCGTTCATTATAAATGATTTGCCCGAAGTTTTGATTCCATCTTGGCTTGTTTAATGTAAGACTTCTATTTGTTCTTTCTTTATATTTTATCATAATATGCGTTAAGAATCGAATAAACAAAGTAAAAAATGAAATGAATCATTATATATTGAACAATGCGAATAATTTTTTTTCAAGGTATTCAGTAATGAATTATTCAAGGCGAATATTTCAATTTGATTATTATGATGGCTCTACAGATTCTTTGAACGCTCAGGTGTTCATAATTATGTCCTCTTTGGGGGAAATACAATTACCTCTGGGTATGAATTTTATTCATTAAATAAATCTTTAATTTTTGTAAGTAATAATTCTGAACCTTGGAACAAAAAGACCCAATGTCCAAACCTCTGAAATTTACTGGTTACACACTGGTGAACTGCACCAGTGACATCAGGGTGGGATAAAAATTAATAATTAAAAGGGCCAATGTCTTCCCATCGTTAGTTATTGAGGAAAGGAATATTTTTATTTAACATTGGCCTTTTTAAAAATTATTTTTATCCCACCCTGATGTCACTTATGCAGTCCATTCAAATTTCTAAGTTTTGGACATTCGCACTTTTTTTCCAAGGTATAGAATTATTGGAATCTACTTATCTTTTGAAAAACACTAAACGTTTAATTTCAGTGTCACGCGCTACTTCCTTTGGTCTTCTGAGGATAACTAATACAGGGCCAACGACCAAAGCCACGTTGAGTGCACCGGTTCTCGTAGATCCCCGAAGTTGACGTTGCTTAACGTTGCGTGGCCAGTACCTGAATGGGTTACCGACCACGAGGTGTAGGCAATATAAAAGGGTGGAAACCTGTAGATAGCCCGGCGTTAATAGTCAAATTGTTGATATGCCGTTAAACAAAAAAAAAAAAAAAAAAAAAAAAAAAAAAAAAAAAAAAAAAAAAAAAAAAAAAAAAAAAAAAAAAAAAACTAATACAGTGTCTGAGTAAATATAAAATCAAAAGCCAGAATAGAAAAACGCGCAGATCGCAGGAATAAACACTAAGTAATATATTGTAGACATTTAGTTAATGTAAAATTTATAAAATCTCAACCCAGAGAGCGAGGAGGGTTTCTAGACCAATTTTGCTACCCGTCAATACACAACCCCCACACGATTTTTTCCTACCTAATTATTGACAATATAGGACTGCTGCAGGACAGAACTCAAATCCATAAGGTATGGTGTCCTGTTCTTGGGCCTTCTATTTGGACAGATAACGCTTGGACGCAATCAAAAACTGCAAAAAAAGGTTGAGGGAAGTTGAGCTCAAGCCTGAAAACTTGGAATGTTTTTAATTAATCGTTATATATTTACTGAGCTGATAATAGTGATCAGTATCTTGTATATATAGGAAATAGTTGCTAGCATGAACTATTGTTTTTTTGGGGGGGGGGGATTTTCCCAACGTGCCCAACTATGCTCGTTTATTTTAACGATTTAATATTCAAGACATTCTTGGTCTCAGAAGATCATTTTGATATCCACGAGGAGAATACAGACGTAATCATTTTTAATAATTCCCGGACTCAATGATCTTTGGTAATTATCTCTGGTGATGAAGCAGGTATTCATAGTAATGATGTGCCATATTTTGCTATTCCCAATGAGTTCTTGGGTAGTGGAGGGAGTGTTATCTATCTGCCAATAGAAAAGTGTAAAAAAAAATAAAAAAATAGGTGTAGGTCTAAAGCCGGCCATTTTAGTGCGACTAGTGGCGCGCGAAAATCTGAATTTCTGAATATGATTGTAAACAAACAATGAATATAAACGAATATATATATATTAACTTTATAAAAAAGTCGTTTAGTTAGATCTATTGTAGTTGTAGTGGCTTAGCTATAACAAAGAGGTCGTGATGGTCTTCAACCTCGTTAATTTGGTTAGTCCTGAACCTCATACGTACTCATGTGTGATCAACCATTATGAGAACATTGTGGTTAAATCCTAGAAAGCCTAGATAACCCTTAAATAAGTCCCAGTTAGAAAGACTGGCACTGGTCTATCAGAGGCTCATACTGTTTGTTTGATTACTTATGCAAGAAAATTAGATTAGTTATTGGATAGAATCAGAAAACTAAGTCGGTACATTCTTCTTTTATAAAGCCACAAATAGAAATAGAAGTAGGTGTAATCTTGGAGGAATTAATAGGTGGAAAAACGTACTTGAAGAACGTAACGTTCGGCTTCTTATTTGGCACAGCAGATACATTTTTTCAGCCAAAGGCTGAACAAGTCACCATTGTAATGGTCTGTATTCATCCAAAATACACTGTACACTTGTTTAATGTACTTTGTTGAGTGAAAACTGATAACAAAGAAACATACACCATTAGAATTTAAGTCACACTAAGATGGCCGCCATTTGTTTATTTAAGGCTTCGTGCTATTTCGATTACCCTTCCTCCACCACCCAGTTACTCAACGTTTATTCCACCCACCCCCTCTTGTTTCATAGTGAAACATCGATCACCTGTATGGTAATATTCTTCGTGCAAAGCGTGTGTCGAGATATCGTGACCGTAAATGGCCCTTATAGACAAAGTTTGACGTAATACAGACTTCTCTTCAAGATTCAATCGTTTCCAATGTATCCCGAATTGATAAGCGATCTATTTCGCAACTTGACGGCTTTCTACGCTCCACATAAGGAAACATTTACAATTCTCCCATTTCGAAAGGATTCCTGACTGCAACATCTTCACCTCCATTTCTACAGAGAGGTTAGGAACGGACTCCGTAACCCAAAGCGGAGAAAGTGCGGCGGTGGAGGGTGAGCGAGTTTATTACTGCATTGGGGTAACTCTGCTCCGGGGAAGTCTCAGCGAGTTGTATCACAATGTAGGTCAGGGTGGCCCAGCGTGATTCCCCTTCTCCCCGCAGTTCTCGGCATGGTTAATGCTTAACATTCACAGAGAACCACTACCTACGAATTCATAATTGAGGGCCCCAGAGGTCAAGGGGTCTAAGTGACATTTTTGAAAAACAAAAGAATTATATGCAGGAATGGGTTGTGGACACCGTAATATTGTGGTTGGCAAAGAGATCCATGTGATTTTCTTGACAGTTGCTGCCACATAGCTTGTGTTCTCTTGAGAATTGTCACTTTTGTAATAATAAGTCCAGAAGGAAATTAACGGGTCTACGTACGGATTCTCCAATTATTTTACTTATTAATCATAAACCGGATGATGTGCCTATTATGTATCATTGATAATAAAAAGCTAAGGACCTAAGGACTCGTCTAGTACTCTCTAGAAACTGTAAAAATCTAGGTTTTGCTATTACCACATATGTTCAACTTTGACTCCCTTTTGCTCAAAACATTGAGTTTCTTACTAAGACCCCTTGATCTCTGGGGTCCTCAATTATAGTAGTTTTGGCGGTATACAAGCTGGGCTCGATTCCAAATTTAGGAGGAAAAAAGTAATATTACAAATTGATCCGTATAAAAAGACCAATTCGTAGTTGAACTCCTGAAAGCGAAGCAAGATCTTAGGCGTCACTGACAGTACCCTAAGGGAAAATCAATTTAAGTAACGATTTTTCTGAATGAGATAGCTCATCAAAAATTGCGTAAGAACCGTATTTGTTGGAAATTTAATCAGCCTTCGAAAAGAGTCTTTAATTTTACTACGACTTCTCAGTCGGTTTTGAAATAATATAAGAATTCATTCGAAACTCCCACGAATGGTTTTATTAGGATACCCATGTCCAATTACGTTTAGGCTAGTAATGCCAAAACGTATACGTTATGAAGTCAACCGAATGAGTGGTTTGCCAGACCGAAGAGGAACGCGCTAAAACAAACTTAAGTTTAATAACCCGAAGGGCCAACGGCCATAGCCACGTTAAATACACCGGTTCCCGTAGATCACCGAAGTTAAGCAACGTCGGGCGTGGTCAGTACCTGAATGGGTGACCGACCACGTGCTGTTGGCATTATAAAAGGGTGGCAACCTGTATATAGCCCGGCGCTAATAGCCAAATAGTTGATGCGCCGTTAAAAAAAAAAAAATAAAAAAAAAAAAAAATAACCCGAAGGGTTAGGTCCACCAGTAAATTTACTGTTTTCGTATCTTGTGGTAGACACTGCCGTCACTGGCCTTGTTCGTCTACTGATGGTTGGTGCTTTCGATATAAATACGTCGTGCTAAAACCATTGTTGAGACAGTATTTAGTATTTAATAATGTTTCTGAGATAGCATTCCTTTGCGACTACAATTAATTTTTTATTGAATGTTCGATTACTATTATGTGTCATTACCTGTTTTGTATGGATGTGTATTGGTGGAGATGTGCTTCTTTTGTGTATACGTGGATGGCAAAATGGCAAGGACCTGAAAAACATAAAGATATGCTTAGAGAGAAAAGAAAAATAATATCAATCCTTTTCCATTCTTCTTCTAATTTATGTTAAATTATCAATTTTACATCACAAAATCTGCATGTGGGTTATTTTGTAAAATTTCTCAGCTTTATCAAATCAACGCCTGTTAAATTAGTTCTAATAATGGAGTAATTTTTAGCGCTTTTCCTCCCTCCCCCCATAGCGATGTAACCTGCTTATGAGATTGACTTTATGATGCAATCCGGAAGTTAGACTAGAAAATGTCGTGTTTTAGAACCCATAATTATAAGAAGTGGTTGGTGGTCTTGCACCATTAGTTCTGGCGACATATTTGCTATTATGATGTATTTTCCATTATTTTATTATTCAATAGAATAAATGAAAACAATTCCCTTTACTCCTCGAAGATGAACTTTCTCTTTTAAATGCGTTATGTCATTGGGCCATTATGAACTTTGTTATTCCTCATGGAGGTAATATTTTCAATTGTAATTTCCTTTTCATTATCCTTTTATTACATATCCCCAGGGATAAATGATTTTACTTCTCCAATTATTACTAATGCAATTTACTGGATATTTCTTTTCGTGTATTTTTTATTTCGTTTTTTTTTTCTATAATTCGTTGAATCTTGTGGATGTATCCATTTTATACAACAAATCATAGCAATTCGATCAACTTATGTAATGCTTCTCTTTTTATATCTATTTATATCTTGGGTCGTCTTCGGAATCGGAGACCCAGACCATCCCTAGACTGTAGTAGAGGGAGTGTTATATATCTTCCAATTCTAAAAAATTGTTGTTCTAAAATCGGCCATCTTAGTGTGACTAGTGGTGCGCGATATAAATTAATACGAATACGACATATCTATTCGTTCATTGTTTGTTTACAATCATATTCAAAAATTCAAATTTTCGCGCGTCACTGGCCACACTAAAATGGCCGATTTTTGGCTTCAACCTATTTCGTTTAACCTCCCTGCACATTCCACTAAGTCAATGAATGTAACCTTTTTGTAACCATATAAGTTTTTCCCTCGTTTTTGATTCTCTCTCTTTCTGTCATTCAAGTGCTTACAGTTTTCATTTGTTAAATAAAAAGCTGTGTTTAAGTTGTGAATTTGAATCAATGAATCCCTATTTGCGATTCTTTAACTTTGATTTATAAGGTTTTTACTACGTTTCATGAAACATTTTGAATTATAATTTTCTGGTTTAACTAAGTGTTTTACAGTCTCGTTGTATAAGTATGAATAATGGATTAAGGAAGTGGATCCATAATTTTTGTGAATTTATTTCCTCTATTTAGATTATTGCAATAATTCAGTACTGGCTTGTCATTGGTAATTGCTTGCGGATGTAATAGTAACTTATCTTAGGATAATTGAAGGACGCCAATTTATTAGATTGCGTCTATTTTATTATCTTCTTCCTCTATTTTTATTGCTCCCTCCTGTCTTCATTATCAAAGTTGATTCATGTGTATGAATTTTTGAATTCATAAATTATTCTTGGGTAATAATGTTTTATGAGTTTTTTTATTTTTTAATGGTTCACCGATTGTCTCGAGGTATTTATACATATATATTTTTCACTTTTAATGTTGACTGTGTTTAAAGAGTTTGTCGCCTAAGTCGTGGAAGGCAATAATTATGTAAATCTATATATAAATCTATATGTAAATCTATATATATATATATATATATATATATATATATATATATATATATATATATATATATATAAAAATCACGTGTTTGTCTGTTTTTCTGTTTATTTATTTATTTGTTTGTTCCTTATATAAATCTACACCGTTTGACCGATATTGACCAAACTTGGCACACAGGTAGGTCTTGATACGAGACATCTCCTAGGCTAGGTCTAAATAGACAAATTTCAAAATTTGGTTAGAAAAATTGGCTACACTGAACCATTCAGATTGTGACGGCCATTTTGGATCGACTACTACTGGCCTCTGTCGGCAGTTAGATGAAGTGCTGTTGTGCTGGCCTCTGCCGGTATCATTATGAACTAAAACAAATTCACATCGTTTGACCGATTTTCGTAACTGGGTATATACAACTAGGTATCAAGTAGATCTTGATCTTGCACACTGGGTAACAGCTAGTAAAAAATAAAATTGTCCCGGACTGTATTCGGATCTGAGCCTCTCCTTTGTGCCATAATAATAATAAACTTAATAATAATAATAAACTTAATAATAATAATAAACTTAATAATAATAATAAACTTAGATAAAGAAATTATAATAAAGTAAAAAATGAGCCACTGAAACAAGTGTCTGTCAGCACTTGGCGCCAGCTTAAATGCCTCCAGCTGCTCGAGATTTTTGCGTGCGGTTTGAGCGTGTCACACATTTGTGCTTATCACTTGAAATTTGGTAATTTCAAATTGTATATGCTACAGTACTCCTAGTTTATCACTGTGTAGTTTATAAAAAAAATGTCATACCGCACTAGTATTTCTAAAGTGACACAACTCAAAATAAAACAACTGAAAATGTGTCACTCTTGCCTATTTAGGGGGCATAGCATTAAGACAGGAAGAATGACACAAGTGCCCTCTGGTTTACAAGCTCTGCTCCTCAGTGCATTCAGTTTTGATGTTTGATAGAGATATTTACCATGTCTTTTTTTTTTTTTTTTTTTTTTTTTTACGGCGCATCAACAAATCTTGGCCATTAGCGCCGAGTCATAGTCATAACTGAACTCCTTTCATAGTCATAACTGAAAAATTGTTGATTGAATAAATTTTTGAGTTGTCACTTTAGAAATACTAGTGCGATATGTTATTCAAAATATGCGATGATTTAAACATCGGTGCTACAAGTCCGAATGTACGAGTTCGATGTCTTCTCCTCGGCGCGCCTCGTCCGCAAAATCTCAATCAAAATAGAATGTATAACCTGTCATTGGAATACTATAACACTATGGCAGTTTCTTGCGAATTCCGAAGTAATGTAACTTTGCTGGCCGTTATTTTTAGATATTTATGTACATTCTACTAAACTCTGTAGTTATCACGCGTACTTAATGAGGAAAAATGATTGTAAAAAAAAAAAAAGAAGAACAAATCGGTCTATTAGAAGTTGGTGGTTTATACATATAGGTTATTTGTAGCAAATTATTCAGGCATGCTTCTTAGACTATCCACCTGCTGAGGTGTGTGCTTAGTTATGCAGCTCCAGAGTGACGGACTTATTTATCTTTTACCTGACGCGTTTCGAGTAATTTACTAGTCAAACAACTTTATCTGTAAATTTTGTCTTAACTTATCAATAATCTTATATTATTACAGGTAAATTTTAATCTTTACTTTGACAACGATTTTTGAAACGGGTTTTCTACAGGTTAGTCCCCTTTTTTCTGGCCCAGATAGGGCTCGTGCCTCTTCTATGTAGCGTTATTTGCGTAACGGTCCGGCATCACTTTTGCGTTATTACTATGTTAATGATTTTTTTTTTCTAGAATATTTGAAGAGCGAAAATAAAAATATAGTTTTTAAGATAACTATTTCCGAGGAATGGCGTTTAGCGTAGGCAGTCAAGCGAATTCGACATACTTTCTTCCTTGCTCAGCTTTGCTACGCGGTAGTCTCACTGAACCGCGAGGTGATCTATCAGCGAATTGCAAAATTGAACCGCAAGCTTCCGCTTACTCATATTTGCATACTGAGCGTAACGCTGATCTGGGACGCATTATTACCTCCTAGCGTTGGAGATTACAGCCATGATGTAGACCAAGTTATTTATTCAGCCAGCAGTGAAGTTAACTTCGGTCTGTTTGTGGTAAATGCCGCCGAGAAAAATTTGGTTGGACGGGCGGATTCCAAGTAACTGTAAAAGCTTCCTCTGCTTGTGGCATCATAAGGTAACTGAGCCTACGGACGCTACCTCTATGGCAAACAGGGGTGGTTAAAAGACATCCTGTAAGAAACAGTTAAACCAACAGATAAATCAAATAAAATATAGATAATCGAGGAAGGTTCCCGCCCTGGGAAATGGGCTGGCTACAGAATGTACAGAAAGTGTTACCTGTGGCTTGTGTTAACTTCCCCGGGTTCAATGACTAAATAGTAACTGTGATATAAGTATCTTCAATCAGTCCTGTAACAGGCCACAAGGGCACAGAGGGGCAGATATTGTAGTTGTATCTGATTCTTAACTATACGGCACACTAGGGAGATAGTATGGCTCCGGCCGCCTTTGCAGATATCCAGTAATTAATTAATGGCTGGGTTAGCCTAGGGACGATCTGGTACCCCATATACAACCCTGGAAAGACGACACTAGAAGATAAAAATCATGCTCGGGTTTTGAACCTGGGTCCTCCAGTTCATTAGTCGAGTGCTCTACCACTGAGCTAACCTTGCCTCTAGAAGATAAGAGTATTTTTAATGTTATAATGAGATGGCGATAGATAGATTTTTCGGGAACGTTTTGGTATGTTCTTTGTCTGCCTTCTTCGGCTATAAAATAAATACACTCAAAACGAAACAATCAAAAGAATAAACGAAATTCCAAAAAATTAAAATAGGTCATAAAATATTTTTTATAAGCACATTAAGTGATAAACAAAGGTTTTTATGGCCAAATTAAACAGTAGTTGACAAAACTGAATTAAGAGCTTTTAGCACTTTCCTCCCAAGGAAAGTAGCTAGTGAGGTTGGACTCATGACGGAATTTTTAAAAAATTTCTTCAAATCTTTATCGATCCTACCTAGTAGACACCGAAAATGGCCCCCGTTAAAATTTATATATATATATATATATATATATATATATATATATATATATATATATGTGTCTGTTAACACGATAGCGGCCAGAGTTTTTGTTTTTTCGTCACGAAACTTGGTATATAGCATTCAATTAGCAAACGATTGAACGAGTTCGTTAACCACCAAAGTCGGTCTACCAGAAGGGGGGGGGGGGTTTACCCTGAACCCAAAACACTAATTTGACCATGTCAGCCGTAATATTTGTTATGTTTCAACGAAACTTGGCATTCGTAGTGGTAATATAGAGAGAAAAGTGAGATATAAAAATGAACTAAATAGGTTCATTAGGAGGGGGGGGGGGGGGGGTTACTCCGGACCCACAATACCAATTCGCCACTACCAGCCGTGATTTTTGGTATATTTCGACGAAACTCGGTATTCGTAGTGGTAATCCACAGGTAAATATGTGTTGTAAAAATAAACTAAATCGGTTCATTAGGAGGGGGGAGGGTTTACTCCGGACCCACAATACCAATTCGCCACTACCAGCCGTGATTTTTGGTATATTTCGACGAAACTCGGTATTCGTACTGGTAATCTACAGGTAAATATGTGTTGTAAAAATAAACTAAATCGGTTCGGTACTTACGTACTAGTTGCACCGATCTCAAGAAGTGGCTCCCAGTCAGTGATCCGGATCAGGCAATATGGCGACCTGTTATTTAGACCACTTATGGCACCAAGACCATGTATTAATATTATCAACGAATTGGATTGACTAGAGTTTCGATATATCCTTTAGCGAGCGGAAACACATAGCAATTCTGCCATTAACATAAGTCCTTTTAATTTCCAAGATTACATAACATTAGCAATTATGTTAATTTAATAATGGCTATGCGTTTCCGGTCGGTACGTTCGCTTAAGGTTATATCGAAACTGTAGTTAATCCAACTCGTTGGTAATATAGATCACTGGTTTATATCGAAACTGTAGTTACACCTTTCTTGGTGTAAAATAGTGCGTTGCTGCAAAAATGCAATTGCATCTTTTTCGGTTGTTGGTGAATTCCAAAGACTCATTTTGACCGTGGAGAGAACAGCACAAAGGGCACAAATTGACTCTAAAAACAAACAACACTCACAAGTCACTGAAACAATAAATTTTAAAGGAGACGAATTCAAGAGCAAGGCATACAAAACAATGAAGACTAGAGCGGGAAAGAGAACAACCAATGAAATTGCTCAAAAGATCAACCAATAGAAATGCTAGTAGTTCTCTTTTCCGCTCTTATAATAAAGATAACCTCATAATAACCTGTCATTTCATGATCCGGATCACTGGGCGTGAGCCTTAACGGGAGCCGGCTCTCGAGATCGGTGCTACTAGTACGTAAGTACCATCGGTTCATTAGAAGGGGGGGGGGGGTTACTGCGGACCCAAATTCCTAATATACTCATACCGGTCGTAATTTCGAGAAAGAAGTGTTGTAAAAATGAGCTGAATCGGTCAATCGGAAAGCGGGGGTTTACTTTGTAATATATTTCAATAGAAAAGCCCGCCAGACGTAGGTTCACAAAGCCGCCGCAAGGAGCGCTTTCTACCACTAGAGGGACTGTATCCTGTTCCTGCGTTAGATCAAAATACGGTAATATGAGGTTTTTTGTATTTATTACGTAGTGTAGTAGGTACCATGTGTAAGGATAACTCTGGAAGCAAATTAATAATTGATCAGTTACTCATTACAAATTTAAAAGAGAACTATTCATGTTTTTATTTTATTTATTTAGGATATTTTAAGCAAATTGTTCTGGAAAACAGTCTACACTACCCAAATTCTGAGGAAAGTGCTTAGTTATGCAGCTCCTGCGTGACGGACTTTTTTTTACTTACTGTTAAGTAACTTTTGTATGTAACTACTATTTAATTGTTCGAAAACTACTTGTTTGAAAACGTCAGACCTTGAGAAAAATCTATACAGCAAACGTTCTATACGCAAAATCTATATTATTATTTGTTTTGTTGGCTTAACAAATTGCATTTAATAAGTTTTACTATTGTTTTAAGCAGGGCCGCCACATGGGGGGGGGGACAACCGGGTACTGTTGTCCCGGGCCCGGGCCCCCACGGTGTCCGGCCCGATCCTCGCTAATTGGAAAAAAAGTACTGAAAGTGACCTTTGCAGTACCGATTGTCGGCTTTTATTTTTATTTTGCTCAAAACTGAAGATGAAAATAATTTTAAAATGCCCAAAGTCCAATAGCAAAGTACTAGAATTTTTATTCTGGCTCTTGAGAATTGGGAGCCCGGCTGTGAGAAGTGGGGGGCCCGTGATCTGGTCTCGGGCCCGGCTCTGAGGAGTGGCGGCCCTGGTTTTAAGTAAATAGGATCCGAAAAATTAGTACAAGCTTTGTGTTTATAACCTCTCTTTAGTGGCGGTACTCTTACCCCCAAAGAGGTCGTACTGGTTCTTCTAACCCTAACTCCTTAAACCTCGATGAAGAAGCCCCCCCCATCCTGGAATGTGGAAATAACTCTCCTTATACTCACCATTTTTGGGTGTTTGACGGACTTACAACTACACAAGAAATAATTATAAATATTTCGAACCCCACTCAAATAGTCTTTATTTTTCACGAGTTGGGTAACTAAAGGTAATTCGCGAAAATGTTCCAGGGATCGTCTTCTTGGGATTCTTTCCTCTGTAAATTCTCCTAACAAGTTTGAAATTCTGGAAAACGAAATGTGCTATTAAATATTGTTTGAAATTGAGGCGAGAGAAAAGATACACGATCTGGTTTATGCATGGTGGGGGTTCTTATGCAATTAAAACCTGTTCGCCGAGAGGTCAGCTGGGTGAGGAGGGCACTGGGTCAGCTGTTGGCTTCCTCAACATAACATCATTTTTTAAGTTTTGTAGGAAGATAATACTCAATAATGACTTAGTTTGTTTAATTATAATTTACATGTGAGGGGTTATTATTCGTCACTTTCTAGGCAAAATATGAAAAGAAATGTTGCCCCAGGAATGCTTTTAAAAGATGTGAAAACTTCCGACTTGCAGGAACTGCGTGAAAGTAGCGCTTTTCCGTTCTTATCCCTCGTGACATTTGTAAAAGAATAGAAACAGTTATTAGTTTGTTATGATTAGAGCCCGGAAGTTAGGCATTTATTTATGCTTAAAATAGGCAGGCAAAAAGGCACTTGAAATACTGAAAATAGGCAGTACTGTAATTAAAATAGGCATTTATTAGATGTGAAGGCAAAGAGGAATCTTACTCATGATTAATGAAAATATGTATTTTAAATTCTCATTCATTTCTTTATTACCAATTTATCACAGAATTGGTGTACTTACTCTTACTTTCCCTTCTTACAAGCAACAACAAGATGCTTTTTCTAAGTATCAAATGTCATAGACCTTCTCAGAAAAAAAAAATGTTTTTCATCATGGAAAAACTTCCTCTGCATTATCTTATCATTTCGAAATCCGGAATCCCAGGTAATTTATAGATTGTCTCAGCTAAAGGGGTGTGAGGAAGGAGAAGTGACGTACTTCCCTCATCCTCTCTCTTTCCTGCTATTCATTATGCTCGAGCATTCCTTCTACTAAGGAAGGTTCTGTTATTTTTAAACCTTCAATTCCATCCATGGGTTGGGAAAATAAGGTATAAATAAGCTTTCGAATAGATATTTGTGACGGCAATATGTAATTTAATTTGTGCAACCTTTTTTGTCTTCGATGAACTGTGCTTTTTAAAATGTTTAAATCGCAGAATAAATTGCATAACGAGCAAAAAAGGCAAAAAAAGGCAACGGAAGCCAAAATAGGCAAAATAAAAATTGTCTCTACACTTCCTAAATACACGAAAACTTATTTATTTCTATCTGATTCTTCAATACATCCATTCAGATAAAAAAGGCATTTTGCCTAACTTCCGGGCCCTAGTTATGACATTTCGTGACATATTACAAATACGTTTCTCATATTCTTACCTTTTATTTAAAAAAAAAACTTATTTTACTGTTAAATTCAATTAAAAAACAAAACAAAAAATAATTAAAAAGTGAGGTAAACAGAGAAAAGAAATCGTCTAAAAGAACGAAATGCGACAGCAGTAGAGTTGTAGAAAATACTCACATGGCTCTTCGAATTCCGCCCGGAATGTTTCTGATTTTAGATAGATAGAATCCTGTTTTACTTCGAAATACATTGCACTACTACATGGGCGTATATAGGAAATAATTTCGGAGGGGGCTGGGAAAATTTCGGGGGGGGGGGGGCTGAGACCATTTCCGGTGTATGGAATACTAACTATTTAGATCTTGGAAGAGTTTTAGCCAACTAAAACGCTATTACACTCAAAATAGAATATTTTTTATGAATTAAATGATCTTATTTAATTTATTTTTAAGGGTTTTATAAAATGTTTACCGATTAATTCAAAATTTCGGGGGGGGGCTGCAGCCCCCTCAGCCCCCCTCCTTATATACGCTCATGCACTACTATAAGCAATTACAAGAAAAAAAAAAGAAAAAAAAAAGACTAGGCAAGCAGAGACAAACAAAAAAAAACTTTCAAAAGAACAAAACCGTCACTTTCGAATTTTAAACACCAAATGAGATCGCACTATAGAATTTTTTTTTTTTTTTTTAGAAATCTGTATGCTTTCAAATCTTTCCCGTCAACCACGATTTCTCAACCATGGTTATATATATATTTGTACTCAATTCAACTATTCTACGTACTCAACCCGAAAATTAGGCAGATGAAATAGTATCATCCACTTTTCTGTTTTTTAATTAGACAAAGTATTTTTGTACCAACTTATATATATATATATATATATATATATATATATATATATATATATATATATATATATATATATATTACAGGAACGTATATAGGAAATCATTTTGGGGGAGGCCTGTGACCAAGATGGAGGGGGGTCCGGGAAAATTTTAAATATCTTAGAAGGTTTTGATCATCGGGGTTCGGTCTTTTTGATTGAATAAAAACTACATTTCATATTCAAATGAGTATATTAACGCCAACGTTTCGGCTTTATATACAAGCCTTCTTCAGGGCTATGGAGGGGAGGGAGAACTGTACCGTTTCGTGGAGGCTACAAATGAAATTTTGCCTCCACGAAACTGGACAGTTCTCCCTCTTCTACACAGCCCTGAAGAAGCCTTGTATATCAAGCCGAAACGTTGGCCCATTTTAACTATAAAATGTACTTTTTTATTCAATCAAAAGACCGAACCCCGATGATCAAAACCCAAAATTATCTCAACGGTCGACTTTATCTTCTCAATTAAATATTTTTGTGTAAAATGGTGAGTTTTGATTTCCTTTGACACTTAGGAAACCAGAGTAAATGTTGAGTGTCTAATGTCTTCGTTCGTTGTTTGTATTCGGGGTTCCAGACCGTCCCTATGCCCGCCCAGCCTTTAATTAATTTATTATGGGTACCTGAAAAGGGGAAAATCAGTCGGCCGGAGGATAGTACTGCCCACACTATCTCTTTATGGAGGAAGACAGGAAGATGAAAATCATGCAAAAAGATCATAATATCGTAATATGTACTCACCATATTATGTAGACAGGAATGAGTTGCCTGCAGAATTCTCTCTCGCGGTCTGTGACGAAATTGTTTACTGCGCTTTCTGATTATGACATCTCTCTTGATTGATGTATCCGTTGCTTTTCCCTTTCGCGTTTGTAAAAACACCGCCGGTCTCAGAAAGTACACGCAATGCCTAATTGGTAATGCTCAAGGGTTTTATTGTTCTTTTTTTTAACTGCCTTGCGTATGGAATAAATGACATCAACTAAACACGAATGACTATATTACATGTATGACTCTGGATGTTTTAATGACAATGCACGCATTTAACTCCATTGGAGAGCATGAAGGAACGGGTGGAATTTCTTGGTTATCAATAAAGCTGGCCATTTACGTTCCGATTTGGTATACGACATGTGATCCAACTTTGCAAGCTGGACCACATGTCGGAACGTGCATGGGCGTGTTATATTTTTGGAAATCTAGTTGGATGAGTCGGAACATTTAGAAGGACTACTCAAAGGTCCGACATCCGACTGGCGACGGAGTTGGAGCGTGAGCGTGGGAGTCGAATCAAAATCGTCCAACTGGGCTCAGTCAGTGCTTGACCTTCAGGCATCTTCGGTCTGCACTCGATACATTTTTTGGCTCGTGAGTGACGTACACAGGCTTGGACTAAAGTTGGATTGCAAATTGGATAGCAAGTCGGAGCGTGAGTGGAGTCCACTATCCAACTAGTAGTCCTACTAAGTCGTACTGCAAATCGGAACGTGAATGGCCTGCTTTATGTGGAATTGAATAAACCTACAAAAATAAACAGTCGTAGGCAGATGAACAATCATGCGGTCTACATAGTTTTATTTGTGATATTAATGTGTTTCCTTCCTCTAGGGGGAAATCCTTATGACTTCTACTAAAAATCCGTCCACGGAAACATTCTTTTTGGGGCAAAATTCGAATGAAAAAGTAGTAGATTTAACATTTTTGTATTATCAGGAAGAAGGTGGTCGTTTATAGTTATTTTTTAACGCGGAGGCGCTATAAATCGTTTTCTAGTAAAATAGAAATATTGTCTGGACTTTTTGTTTTGGCTACTTAAAAATCTGGGATTGGGTTGAAACATTTTCTAGACGTTTGAAAAACATCTAATCTAATACACTAACATTTTAGTCACGTTTGAAAAACATCTAATCTAATACACTAACATTTTAGTCACGTTTGAAAAACATCTAATCTAATACACTAACATTTTAGTCACGTTTGAAAAACATCTAATCTAATACACTAACATTTTAGTCACGTTTG
The DNA here is from genome assembly GCA_946811695.1 of Gonocerus acuteangulatus. Lineage (NCBI taxonomy): Eukaryota > Metazoa > Arthropoda > Insecta > Hemiptera > Coreidae > Gonocerus > Gonocerus acuteangulatus. The sequence goes on from OX328126.1 coordinate 20,389,357, forward strand.
AAAAACATCTAATCTAATACACTAACATTTTAGTCACGTTTGAAAAACATCTAATCTAATACACTAACATTTTAGTCACGTTTGAAAAACATCTAATCTAATACACTAACATTTTAGTCACGTTTGGTGTCGAATAGTATTAGAAAATACAATTTATAAACAGACATGAGGAATTCTGAGGTTTTCGTATATTTTCCTGAATGCCTCTAAAACGGTTGGAAAAACGTGGTAAATGGAAGGCAACCATTCATGGGCTTATTACACTCCTCACGAAAACGGATCTCAGGTAATTTTCGATGTGACAATATCATTTGGAGAAATCAATTCTTAAAATAACTGTTGGTTTCAGCAATAAAATGAATTTGTGAGTATAACATGGTCCATAACTTAGGGGGAAGGAGTTGGTGAGGGGGGGGGGGTTCTGGACCACCCAATGAACAAAGTACTTTGGTGATGAAAGAAAGAGGTCAAAGTACTTTCATCACCAAAGTACTTTGTTCATTGGGTGGTCCAGAACCCCCCCCCTCCCTCACCAGCTCCTTCCCCCTAAGTTTTCCTGTATCAAGTCAGAAATGATCCCACATCGGTGAGGTATAGTTCTCAACCTTCCCATCGGTAAGCCCGTATTGTTGTATTCTTATAACTGTTTAATTTCTATAGCACATTGTTGTTCTAGCTGTACATTACGTTTATATGTTCCCCCCCCCATATATGTATATATATATATATATATATGTATGTATGTGGGCATATATATGTACATAAGTGTGCGTGTATAATATATATATATATGTTAGGTATATTTAGATAGATATGTGTATATATTAAATATGTTAAATATGTCCTACTTCTTTTTACAGCCCTGATGAAGGCTTGAAGTTCAAGCCGAAACGTCGGCACAATAAAACCATTTTTACGATAAAATGTAGTTTTATTAAGTAGCAGTGACCGAACCCCGACAATCCCTACCTTGCATCATCATCGGTCAACGATCTCCTCTCAAGGAACCCCTTTTCTTTCACGGGCGATAGTCTGCAGGCGGCAATTTTTAATCAAGAACAAAGAAATACAAATTTTTTGAAAGAAGAAGGTAAAAAGTAAGTTAGTGAAGTAAAAGATTTTTAAGAAATATTATTTTTTTCGAAAATTGTGAACAATTCTTAATTTTATATTAAAAAACTTTTTACATTTTTTTTTTTTTTTTTTTTTTTTTAAATAATTTCTTGTAATAAATATTGTTTTTAATTTTGAAATGTATCGGGACTTTAGTTAAACAATCAAATTTCTGGCATATTTAAAACTTCTCCGTCACATAATCATTCTTGGATGTCATTTTTGATTATTTAAGGAAGCATTTAAGCCTATACAAAAAAGGTATGTCACCCCTCCAAGTTAGATAGTGTGTTTTGAAATTAGATTGAAAAGGTGAACACAAAATATTATCTGTTTGTATACCAAGCTTTCCTAATAGCACTATGGTTAAGAAGATCACGAAAACACGCTAAGATGACGCAGTTCATTTTATATTTAACCCCAGAGTCAGTAAATTTCATAGGATATTGCTGGCCTCAATCCTTGGAACAGTGTTTGTAGAAGAAAGCAGTTATTTTGAGAAATAAAACCGTAAAACGTTTATTAACTCTTGAAATCTATTTTATTTTATGTTGTTTTATTGCAATTGGTTGTATTTTAATAAGGCATAGTAATAGCATTTCAAGGATTGAGCTTAATGGATATGAAATAAATAGGTTCTCTGAATTACTTGGGATTTTGCCTTTATTGGTCGGTGTTTATGGTTGAGATAACCTTTAAAGGCTCAGTGTTTTCGAATGAGGCAAAGATGAAAGCTACTTCGACCTCCAGGTTTATTTTAAGTAATGGCTCAACAATATTTGCTGGGCTTTCTTCTCAAAATGGCTATTTTGCTTGATCGAATTAAATGTTATACAAGTTTCTAGTTTCTTCGATTTCTTACGCCTTCTAAGGCTTGAAATCAACGAATCTTTCATGTTCTTCATACCGATGAACTATATATATATATATATATATATATATATATATATATATATATATATATATATATATATATTACTGAAACCTAATTTCGACTTTAGCAACCATTAAACCACGACTTAAGCAATTATGAAAAGAACTAATGAAAACGGGGTCTCCCGTGGTCAAGTGGCTAGCGTCTTAGACTCATAAGCGGGAGATGGTGGGTTTGATCCCCACCGGCGGCAGGAATTTTCTCATCCCACGGCTCGTTGGTAGCATTCCTCGCCACACCTGGCTAATGCGCTAATGGCCAAGATTGTCGATGCGCCGCGGCGCGCCGTAAAAAAAAGAAAAAAAAACTAATGAAAAAACATTAGTTTGGATAAATATGTGTGCCATAGAAGTGAGCAGATCTTGAATTCTTATTTATTTATTTATTTATTTTATGGTTTTACACCGCTTCTACAAAAGTCATTAGCGGTGACTATATAATTATATGAAACTGTACATGTTGATTTCTTTTAAAAATTCTAAAATGTTGTTTAAACTTCTTGAGCCTTCTCCCAATAATTCTGATAGATGTCTCACCAGTTTCCACTTTTTCCTCTTCTCTGTAAATTGGTGGCATTCAGTGAGAATGTGTTCCATAGTGAGGGGAGCATTGTCGCGTGGAGAACATGTAGGGGGGTAGAGCTCTGTTAATAAATAAGAATGGGTCAATTTGCTGTGGCCGAGTCTCAGTCTGGCTAGAACTATTTCTTCTCTTCGGTTTTTTCTGTTAGCCGATTACCAGGGTCCAACCGTCTTTTTAATCTTAGATAGTTTACTACTGCCGGTTGATCAGGTAATTTCCCATTGCTTCATTAATTTCTTCCGATGGTAATGGTTCCAATCTCTTGGAGAGAGGAATGGTTCTAGCCTGACTGAGTCCTGTAATGCATTCTTGGCTTCTCCGTCAGCTTGCTCGTTTCCTCTTATGCCCATATGTGATGGCACCCAAATGAAAATGATGCTCTTTCTCGAGTTCCTCGGGAGCTATATACTACAGAACCATAGTCTAATTTCGATCGGATCAATGTTCTGTACAGGTAGAGGAGGGTTGATCGATCACTTCCCCAGTTCCTGTTGGAAGCTACCTTCAGAATATTCATCCTTTTTAGACACTGGAATCTGAGATCTTTGAAGTGTTCTGACCAGGTTAGACGTCGATCAATTATTAGGGCTAAAAACTTAATTGTATCTGAAAATAAAATAGGTTTCCCAGCAGCCATTAAATTTGGATTTAATCTACATTTCCTGTTACGACAGAAATGGACACCACGAGTTTTTGCAAAGGAAATTTTGAATCCAGTTAATTCACACCATAATAAAAGATTATTAATTGCATTTTGAAGCTTCCATTGTATAAATTCCATTGACTCATGTGCAAAGTAGAATACGAAGTCATCGGCAAAAAGGCCACCTTGAACTGAAGCGGGTAGACAACTTAAAATATCATTGATGGCCACTAGGAATAGAGTTACACTCAGTGGAGAACCCTGCGGAGTCCCATTCTCCTGTTGAAATATTGCAGAAATTGAGTGGTTTATACTAACATGAAATAATCGCTCTGTAAGAAAGGCTTCCAAATACTTCATTATTCTTCCATTAAAACCCCAAGATTTCAGCTCTAAAAAACTCTCCAAAAAATGCATTTATTAGGTAAAAAAATAAAAACTGAAACGAATGACAGCAATTACAAAATTCGTCCCAACTATGTTAAGGAATTATTGAAATGGCGCTTACTTCAATGCAAAAAGAATTAAAATTTATACAACAGTTCTCAATCCACAAACCTTATTATGCACATTTACATTTTTTCGAGGGTGCATCGACAGCTATTATTATTATTATTATGTTTTTATGAAATTGATCATCATTTTGTCTTCATAAAATTATAAAATTAGGTGCATATAAATGCCTGAATGTTATTATTTTTGGGATTATTTTACTATTTATTATCAGTATTAACTTTTCTTAAATGGTATCATTATCATATTATTATATTATTAACAGCGTTGCCATTTAGAAGTGTTTTTTTTTTTAAATATATGTATTAGTACGTTTTTATTTTTCAACGGTTGTTTTCTTTACCGGTATATTTCGCCGGAATCACATTCTGCTTCCTCAGACTGGAGTTCATAATTTTTACGGCACATTGATAACTTGGCAATCAGCGCCAGGCTTTCTATAGATTTCCACCCTTACTAACGGTAAAGCATGGAATTCGTTCACTGACTCTGAAAAAAACAAAAAAAAAACACAAGGAGAGATCCTCAATAAGATTTTTTTTTTATTATACGGCGCATCTGCTTTTAGGCCATTAGAGGCGGATTTTTTTGTTATAATTATATCTGCTTTATTATTAGTATTATTTTCCTACTCCGGTTATGTATTACATTTTTTTATAATTATTATTTAATTTTTTTTTTTTTTAAACTACTTCCTCAGTACTCATTTAAGTATAATTCGCCCCTTCCCAACAACCTTTACATAAAGTTTTATTTGTATCACCTGATACCTTTTTACCCGGCCTAAGGTAAGCCAAAAGGTGCCTCAGACCTTTTTCCATTAAGAAGGGACCTTTAGCGGACGAGAGAAGAAGTGAAACAAATCGTGTACGAATACTGCTACAGCTGTTAGTATGCTTACTGTAGACTGTGTTCCAGCGGGCTGCGGTGACCTGTGCACGTTCCGGAACAGTAGGCTTGTTCTAATTACACAATGTCACAGGTACTCGGGACCCGACACGGTTTATAACCGTGATTCCTCTATGTCTCTAGTATAGTTTAATGTAAAAGTATCTTCTATCTTGCATAATGACTACGCTATTTAATGCAATAATGAATAGAGATGATAGTGAACATAAATATTGAGTGACACAGTAGTGCGTATTTAAAATTGAGCTGAAGCTTGGTATAGTTGAGCATGAATTGACACCAAACCACGGTCTATGCGGCGTGAAAGATCACCTTAAACCCTCGGGTACGATACGAGCGATGGGTGATGAGCGACAGAACGACAGAGCGTTTAGCAGAAGAGGGGAACTGGCTACGATACACAGCGGCTGGGCGGTAACTTCCTTTAGTCTCCGTTATCGCATACTCCAATATACGTTTTTTAATCGCGTTCAGAGATATTGATCATTTATTTGGAGCATTTCTATGGGTCTTTTCCTACGAGCAATTCTATTGGCCATTGTGTTTATAGTAACTGTCTTGTTCCCTTTCTATTTAGAACGCAATTCATTTGTACATTGGATTTTTTTTGCGCGATCGGTGTTTCTTTCTCTGTTGTTACGCGATTTCCTGGTTTGTTGTTTATTTTACCAAAACAAAGGAAAATTGTATATCGGTCCATTATCCACCGAAAACCCATCCTTGATCTGCATTATCAACGAGTTGGATTGACTAGATTTTCGATATAACCTTCAGCGAAAACGCATAGCAATTGTACCATTAACAGAAGTGCTACTCTTTTTCGCTCGCTCAAGGTTATATTGAAACTATAGTCAACCTGAATCGTTGATAATCAAGTCGCCATATTTAGAAAAACTCAATTGACGCCTAGATCCAGATCTCTGAGAGCTGGTTCTTTAACTTGCGTTGAAGCTAATTCGTAAGTACTGTATATCCTTATAAATTGTACTAGACCCATCTTGCAGTCTTCAATGATCTGCCTAAACTGCATCGAGCTAAGGGTGCACCTACACTGGGCCCGTTCCGATCCGATCCAATAGCCACCGAAAAACCAACACATGCATCTCAATGGAGGAGCGTACATTGGTCTCGACCCGACCCGTTTCGATCCAATCCGATGGCCACCGATTCTTTGCCATTGAAACATGTTTATTTCTAGACCGATTTTGGACCGACTAAGCAAAATGGCGCCAACCCACAGGCGCCATTTCAAAAAGGTCTACAGGTTCTAAATCTTAACCGATTTCAATGCATTTTTTTTTTTTTTTAAATCAAAGGAAATACAATTTAGAACAACTTTGTCAATTCACATTTTTGTTTCCCTTGTAATACTTCTCTTACCTCCAACTTTCAACCTAATCGAAGGTTTTTATGCTTATTGGGTTGTATTTTTTAAATTAATCACTCATTTTCGCTTCACTACGAGGTCATTAATGATCGGATCGGGTCGAGACCAATGTAGGCACTCACGTCAGCCGCTGTCGATCAAACGAAATCGTATCGGGAGAAATACGCGTCCAATGTTGGTGCAGCCTAAGGTAACGCGGTCTCATTCCTGTTGGTGGCCAATCACGAATGATTCACCTCTATATCTTGTTTTCTCTATCCTCGTTGGCTAGTCACGGAATATAATGTCATACCTACTGCAACTCCCTCCAATTAAGATCTAAGATACGCCCACGCTTCCATCGAGCCGAGATGAACCGCTAACCGCTTGTGGCTACATAAAAACTGGCTGGCCCCGATCCTTGATACGCACGCCATCCACAAAGGTGAATCACTTCTTCCGGACCTTTGACGTCATCTGGCCGCCTGGTCTCCTTGTTTCACTTAATATGCCGGTCAGGGACAGCGTCCTCTACTGTTTTATTTGTGAGTTCGTCAGTCTTCAGGCTAGTTTGATGAAATATCACTATGGTAGGATATATTTGATCAGCAAAATATATATTACTTGCAGAGGTTACCTGATCAAAATATAAACGTGGCTTAGGGACTGTAATTTATTATATGCATCACTTGAGAGATGTGCTCAATTTCACTTTATTTTCACTTACGTTTTACTCCCGTTCTAGTAGAACCATTTGGGACGGTGCTACGACTATTCTTCGAAAAATCACGTTTTTCTCGAAAAAAATATAAAACGACGGTTTCAATAATTCTTTCTTTAATAATAATTATTTTAAATACATGCTAAAAAAAAAAAGAAGAAGTGTTGAATTGATTTTATGCATTCGCTGTGGAACGGAGTTTAAGTTAACTTTAAGCTCGTAATCAAAACGATGTGAAACAAATCGTTCAATGGAAACCAGTGGTAATCCCGTTAATTTACAGTGTTCTTTACGACTTCAAATAATAAATAATTGATAAAGAGATAAATTGTGATCAAAATCTGAACTACTTCTTGTGAAATTCTAAAATTCGAAATTAACCTAATAATCGAATTATTAAAATGGCTCTACATGTTTCGCGCCATGTGATGCCTCTTCAAGGGCCTAAACACGAAATACAGCCTAATAGAACGTAGGCGAACGTTCCGCTACAATGGCCACGCCTCAACTGAAGACCATCTCCATAGCAACAATCAGCTGTCGTTCTTGCTATGGAGATTGAGACGTGGCCATTATAGCGGAACGTTCGCCTACGTTCTATTAGGGTGTATTTAGTTTTTATGCTCCTGAAGAGGCATCAGATGGTGCGAAACATGTAGAGCTATTTTAATAAATTGATTATTAGGTTCATTTTGAATTTGATTCAATGACCTTCTGCCTACACATGGAATAGATAAATAATTTGGTTTTCTAGACCGATGTATTTATTGGTTCCTGGTATAAATTGACACTACCCCAAGAAAAACATTGTTGTTTGTTGCTATGACCCGTACAAGGAGACTCGGACCTTCTACTGTTGAGGACTGTAATAGTGTGGACATTGCTCCATTGCAAGGCTATAGTCAGCACCGTGTCCATTGACCCACATTCGCAGCACAAGTCTAGTGTTGTGTATTTCTAGGATTTATTTTTTTAGCGCGCTTCACCGCTCCCTTCCACCACCGAGTTGGATATTCTCGTAGGAATCCATCTTGAGGTGAGTCATCATTTTTCACCACTAGATAGCCTCGACGAATTTTGCACCACTAGATAGCCCTAAGCAGTATAAGGGATGGCCGAAGTCTCCAACAGTCTGTAAAACCTGATATCGTCATATACAAGTTAATTTATTTAAATAAGTTGTACCTAAACAGTATAATACCTCAGATAAGCAAGAGAAAATGACCTAGTTGGAAAATGGATTTTTGTGACAAAATTAATTGAAACTCAAGCATAAGGAGCCATATTGAGAGTGTCTTAACATGGATGGCGAGTGGACCAAACGCGGGGATGTAATGGCCGCTGAGAGGGTGGCATGTAAGCCACGAAACGTGTAGGGCAAACAGATAATAAGGTGGTACAAATGAAAAAGAAAGTCATATTTTTTTACGTTCGCCATATATATCCACAAAAGTGAATGAACTTGATTGGTCAGAAATACGTGAAATATATATATATATATATATATATATATATATATATATATATATATATATATATATATATATATAAGGTAAATCAAAATTCGTCTTCCCACAACAATTCTTTATTTTTCACTAGGCCTTTCAACGCATATGTACCATCAGGTGCTAAAAACAAAATAGAAACATGCATTAATATTATTAGACTTAAACGTTAGTACATTTTAATTCTGTTTTAAACGAATTTTGTTTTACCTTTTGAAATTAAGCACTACCGGAAACATAATTATTTATACATATATATATATATATATATATATATATATATATATATATATATATATATATATATATATGCTCGTCCAAAATTTTCCTTAGCTTCTGAAATAGTACATTTCATTGTACAATTTAAAAGGGTTCCCTACCTTTTAATGTTCTAAAACATTTTTTATTTGGCTAAATATGTTGCTTATAATTTAAGAGTAATTTAAACATATTTTTTTGAAACTAATTCTTTAAAAATGACCGACGAAATATTTCAATATCTACACGAACTATTTTGTTAACATTTACAATAAATATTTTTTATTATATTGTACGTACATACCATGTTTATGAGGTTTATTTAAATTATCTTCGTTTTCACTTTTTGTGTGAGGTTTAAGTCGTTAAATTATTTTTTTACCGTTGTTTTGACGTAACAAACATATGAGAAACGAGTTTGTCGCCAATGTTCCGGAATTCAAAAACAAATAAGTAAATAATCAAATTAGAAAAGGTTTAAGTTTAAAAATATTAATTTGCCCTGAAAGTAAATAGATATGACTTGAGAATATTTTTCAAAATGTTAATACATAAAATGTATTAAAATACCTATCCTTCTTTAGTCTCAAGGAATTTATAGATGATCTCGCTTTTTGCATTCCATTCTTGGTGGATTCTTTTTTAACATTACATTGTGAATAATTAAGTTGTTATTTGTTGCTCATGAAATATGAATGAGCTGGTAAGGTGTGTCTAAAACCTAATCTCCATAATATGACCTCTACTCGTCTAATTGTGTAGATGCTCGAACGCAATTTGTTGAGTGTATTTTTACTTTTTCTGAGTTTGAACCATTGAAAAAATGGTATATACAAACATGTGAGTAAAAATATCTAAAGTTTTCTATGCTTTTCGAGAGAATGATACTTCTTAGAGCATTCTCCAATGTTGGAGAGTCTCTTCATCCTCCAGTTCAATATACGCTAATTAAATATCAGTACAGTTAAAGGCGCACAAATTTCAGAGTTGAGACCAAAACTACAGCTAAATTCGCTGCAATCACTAATAGTCCGTGGTGCATCTGTTTTCAGTTGGATGTTGAAGCAAGTTAAGTTTTGCGGGAATATCTTGGGAACAACTCAAATAACAATTTGATAACAGAAAAAAAATTGTGAATAAATAAAAGTAAATCCTGAAGCTGTTCAAATTGACCTATTTTCAATCTGTAAAAGGTTTTTGAAAGCTTGAATGCCTTATATATATATATATTTAATATTTCATATATGTTAAGCATTTTGTCTGGCTTTTTAACAATTTAAACACTACTTTAAATTCTGACGTTATTTTATTTTGAACCATCTACGCGGCCCGCGAATATATTTGCACACTAAAGTTTGGGCCAAAATATGTCAAAGTTTGCCCATACCTCGTCTAGAATATCACCTCATATTAAAAATCATGGGCGTATATAAGGGGGTGGGGGGGGGGGGGCTGCTGGCCCGAAATTTTGTTTTGATGGTAAAAATGGGTCGTAAAACCCTTAAAAATTAATTAAATAAGATCACTTAGTTCATAAAAAATAATTTATTTTAGGTGTAATAGCGTTTTAGTTGCCTAAAACTATTCCAAGTTCTAAATTGTTAGTATTCCATACCCCGGAAATGGTACCAGCCCCCCCCCCCCGAAATAATTTCCTATTTACGTCCATGTTAAAAGTATGTCTAGGAGCACGAGGCAAAGTACTAGATGGTTAATATGGTTTCCGGAAATAGCTTGTCAAAATACCAGTAAGCCGGGAAATTAATAGAACGAAATAATTTAATTAAAACTTTGGTTATTCCGGTCCAGCATAGGTTTGCAAAGGGCTAAGGTTTCCCAATCACGCCCGGAAATAGTGCCAAGTTGGCAGTGTCTATGATTCATACTTCTGACTTGAAAATATCATATGACTGAGGGTCTCCAAACTTTGCATCCCGGATGATGTAAGAGCGTGACAAAAGTGACTGAATGTAGTCATTGGTCATGTGTAGCGAAATTGATTTTTGCGTGATATTAAATTTGGCGGGAATTGACTTTTAAACTTTCCTCATATTACAGATGAGAAACAACGGATATTCTTAATGTACAAGTTATTACAATAAATTAATATCTCATTTTCATTAACTCTTCGTGACCTTTTAATGATCAAACGATATCCCTTTAAGGGGAAATAATGGCTATAGTAAGATAAGATGGTGAAAAGTGCCCCCAGCGATATGGATTTCGGAGTTTGACCACTTGAAAGATAACCTAAAAATACTCAGTCATGCAAATTTTTAACCTTCTAGAGGTCATATTAGTGGCACAATAAATTAGAACGTCTTGTATCTACTTTATATTTTTACGGTCGCAATGTTTCTACAAAAAATCTAAAAAAAAAAAAAATCATAGAGGTGTAAATCAAAAACGTTAATAACCATGATTTTTTATTTTTAAATATTTGGCACGAAATTGGAATTTGGCCAACTTCTAAATAGCATTTTTTTGTATAATGTTTCCCGTACTTTCGAATGGTGCGGTGGACAAAATCATTTTCAGAGCGGAAAATGCTCAAAAATCGATAAAACCTACTTTTTTTTAGACATAACCTTAAATGTAAGCTGCCTAATCCACCCAAAAATTCTCACAAATCCCTCAGAAAATGTTTATTCATAGTAATTACATATAACACAATATAGATTAACTCAAAATTCGAAAAAGTGTAAACCGAATTCTATTGGATGCGCTGGTATTCCATGCCATAGTTGCGACTGTGCTAACGGATTACGTAATAAAAAAATTATTTTCGGAGCGGAACTTGCTCACAAATCGATAAAACCATTATTTTTTTTGGTGTAGTTTTTTTTTTTTTTTTTTTTCATTTATCTAAAAATTTCCGTAAATGTATACAGCCTAATTTACCTAAACATACTCCAAAACCCCGTGTAAACCGAATTGCCTGGTATTGCCATAGTTGCGACTGTGCTAACGGATTACGTACAGTAGGCCAACATAATCTATATATATATATATATATATATATATATATATATATATATGTATGTATGTATATATATATAAATCACGTGTCTGTTTATCTGTTTGTTCCTTATACATATCCACACCTTTTGACCGATTTTGACCAAACTTGGCACATCTATATGTACAAAAATCACGTGTCTGTTTGTTCCTTATACAAATCCATACCGTTTGACCGATTTTGATAAAACTTGGCACAAAGCTAGGTCTTGCTACTGGGAGTGTCAAAGGCTAAGTGAAAAACGTCTACCAGCTGTCTGTCTGTATGTTTGTTCCTTATATAATGTCACTCAGATTCCCTCATTTGCACGTAACTTCGTACCCAGGCCTTGATAGGCTTAGTCAAAATTTAACTCGTAGGCTTCCACGGTCCGAGTCATTAAAAACATGGTTTTGGCCGTGTCTTCACCACATGAGTGAATATGCGTGAAGAAAGTGTAGACACGGTCAAGATTATTTGTTGTTTGTATTTCAAAATTGTCTATCAGCTGTCTGTCTGTATGTTTGTTTCTTTACAAATCCATACTGGCATGGGCGTGGGGGCTGCATCCCCTCCCGAAATTTTGATTTGATGGTAAAAACTTTTCGTAAAACCCTTAAAAATAAATTAAATAATACACTTAATTCATAAAAAATATTTTATTTTACGTGTAATAGAGTTTTAGTTGCCTATAGCTATTCCAAGCTCTAAATTTTTAGTATTTCATACCCCGGAAATGGTCTCAGCCCCCCCGAAATCTTCTCAGCCCCTCCCGAAATTATTTTCTATATACGCCCATGCATACTGGTGTAGCATGGCACGCCGGGGAACAGCTAGTAGTATATATAAATTATGATAGTTTTTAATTAAATATTTTTTTATAATTTATGACTTTCAAATCGATTGATGTTATTTTTAAAATATAGATTAAATCATAATAGAAGATAAGATAAAATGTATATTCAGTCGTCTATAAGGTACCAAGCTACTTTTCACATTCGACGATATTATCGTCCAAAAAATAAGAAAAACACACAAAAAAAAGAAATGTTTGTTTTTTTCCTATTTTGTGGTAATCTGTATTGCGTTATAGTACTATAAAACATGTTTTAGGGGGCTTTAGAGTATATTTAGGTGAATTAGGCTGTATACATTTAATAAAATGTTCAGATAAATGAAAAAAAAAAAAATACAGCAAAAAAGAACAATGGTTTTATCGATTTGTGAGCAAATTCCGCACCGAAAACATTTTTTTTTTTTTTTTTTTTTTTTTTTTTTTTTTTTTTTTTTTTTTTATCATTTCTTTATTACGTAATCCGTTAGCACAGTCCAAACTATGGAATACCAGCGCATCCAATAGAATTCGGTTTACACTTTTTCGAATTTTGAGTTAATCTATATTGTGCTATATGTAATTAAAATGAATAAACAATTTCTAACGGGTTTGGGAGTATTTTTGGGTGGATTAGGCAGCTTACATTTAAGGTTATGTCTAAAAAAAAGTAGGTTTTATCGATTTTTGAGCATTTTCCGCTCTGAAAATGATTTTGTCCACCGCACCATTCGAAAGTACGGGAACATATACAAAAAAAATGCTATTTAGAAGTTGGCCAAATAATATCCTCGTATTTAAATAATTCATTTAAAAATTAAAACTCGTCTGAAAATTCCAATTTCGCGCCAAATATTTAAAAATAAAAAATCATGGCTATTAACGTTTATAAAGTGCACGTGTATGATTTTTTTTTAGATTTTTTGTAGAAACATTGCGTCCGTAAAAATATAAAGTAGATACAAGACGTTCTAATTTATTGTGCCACTAATATGACCTCTAGAAGGTTAAAAATTTGCATGACTGAGTATTTTTAGGTTATCTTTCAAGTGGTCAAACTCCGAAAAGCATATCGCTGTGCACTTTTCACCATCTTATCTTAATATAGCCTTTGTTGTTTTTGTATGTCTATATTTTCAAACAGCCTAATCTGTAAACACAACGATCAATAACAGATTTCGTGGAAGAAATAGAAGGAAGCTTACTATTTGATAAGAAGTTCTTCTTATCACAGGGTTATTCTAAATATTATTTTGCCGCAAATATTTACATTGATCATTCAAAAGTACTCAAGGTTCAAAGTAATATTTATGTAAGAGGAATAATCCATTCATAGCGTCCTTGTTTACGATTTCATACGTCAAGTCTAATTATGCCATTACAAGGTACTTGTCATGTAATTGAACCACTTTGTTTAATTTACATGACAAGAATACTGGATGTCGAACCTGAAAGTGACTCGTCACTCTTAAACAAACCATTCACGTTCAAATTTGTAGTCCGACTTAGTAGGACTACTAGTTGGATAGTCGACTCCACTCACTGGGGACTTGCTATCCAACTTGCGATCCAACTTTAGTCCTAGTCTGTTTTCACGACGCCATTCGGATGTCGAACCTTAAAGTGACTCGCCACTCAACAAACAAACCATTCACGTTCAAATTTGTAGTCCGACTTAGTAGGTCTACTAGTTGGTGGCGCTCTTACTTGCTATCCAACTTAAGTCCTAGTCTTACAACTGTGTACGTCACTCCCGAGCCGAAAAATGTATCGAATGCAGATCGAAGATGCTCGGACAGTCGATGAGCTAATTGTTAGTTGGACGACTTTGATCCGACTCCCCCACTCATCTCCCTCTCCAGTCGGATGTCGGACCTTGGGGTCCAAATGTTCCGACTTGTCCAACTCGACTTCCCACAATCCACCCAAAGCCCATTCACGATCCGACTTGTGGTCGGAAGTTGGACTACAAGTTGTACTGCAAATCGGAACATGAAGTGCCTGCTCAAATGTTCCAACTCGTCCAACTAGATTTCCAACAAGCCTATTCACGATCCGACTTGTAGACCAACTTCGGAAGTTGTATTTTGTCCACAAGTCACTGCATATCGGAACGTGAATGGCCGGCCTGCTATACTGTTTCGATCATTCTCTTAATTAATTTTTTTATTTATTTTTCCCTGGAGAAGACGGCTTAAGAGTATGCTGATCCTTCTGTCAAAATTTACCACTCTGTATCTATCGACTTCACATGCATTTCTCTATATGATGCCTGCAAAATAAAATATCTCCAAAATCAAGAAACTAAATATTTAAAAGTGTACTGTTAAAACATTTTAAAAAAATCAGTCCCGTAACAGGCCTCGAAGGCCAAGAGGGACAGAATCTGTAAAGGAATCTGATTCTTAACCATACGGCACACTAGGGAGGTAGTGTGGTTATTAATATGCTCCGGCCGCCTTATTTTCCCTTTTGCAGGTACCCATTAATAAATTAATTAAAGGCTAGGTATAGGAACGATCAGTGAGGCCGAATCCAACCCACTGTGGTGTACAAGCTAGATACATACAGTTTTGATGGCTGACAAAGAGATATTTACCTGGTCTTTCATAATCATAACTGAAAAACACCGAATTTTGTGTTGTGTCGCTTTAGAAATACTAAAACGATATGTTCCTATGTGTATATAATTCGTAAAACATATAAGACAGTGGAAATGTACGTGATACAATCCGTCAACAGTTCATACATCACATCGTCGATACAAATACAAAGTATCGAATGTGAAAAAACGCATTTTTCATTTTCAATCTATATTGATTGTTCTACGTCTAACGCATGTGAATTAAGTTTAATTAAAATAAATAATAAGATAAAATTTATAGAAAGTTATCTATAAGGTACCAAACCGCTTACACCATGGGCGTATTTAGGAAATAATTTCGCAGGGGGCTGGGAAAATTTCGGGGTATGGAATACTAACAATTTAGAACTTGGAATAGCTTTAGACAACTAAAACGCTATTACAACTAAAACAAATTATTTTTTAAGATCTAATTAATCTTATTTTATTTATTTTTATTAAGGTTTTATGACATTTTTACCGATCAAATCAAAAGTTCGGGGGGAGGGGGCTGCAGCCCCCCTTATAAACACCCATGCTTTACACATTCGATACTTTGCATTTTTATTGAAATGTGGTAAAGTGGATTTAAATAGAACAGGAAAAATAATCTATGTATGTAATCAAGATCATGGGCGTATATAGGGGAGGGGCTGCAGCCCCCCCCCCCCCGAAATTTTGATTTGATCGGTAAAAATTTTATAAAACCCTTAAAAGTAAATTAAATAAGATCATTTAGTACATAAAAAATATTCTATTTTGAGTGTAATAGCGTTTTAGTTGGCTAAAAGTCTTCCAAGATCTAAATAGTTAGTATTCCATACACCGGAAATGGTCTCAGCCCCCCCCCCTCCGAAATTTTCCCAGCCCCCTCCGAAATTATTTCCTACATACGCCCATGATCAAGATATAATGACAATAATATGCTTTTTCGTAGAAAGAAAATAATTGGTATGTAATGGTCACATAGATTACGCTGTTCTGCAAGTTTGACTTTACTTTAAACAATTTTTATTGTTTGCTATATAAATTGCAATATAATTACTATAAAATTATATCTATCTATTTTTGATCCTGGTTGATTATCCTTTCCCACAGATTATTATGTACTAATTCCCTCCAGCTGGAGAGATTGGCCTTGAATTATCTTAATACTTTTTGCTGAGTACTCAGGATTTCCTTGTGCTTTTGTGCTATTAGCAGTAGAGCATTGATCCAGCCTTTTTTGTTTAGCCGAAGGAATGATTTGGGCAATTTTCCAAAAATTTGCTTAATTTGGGCAATTTGGGTGGAGGGAACCTCGACATTTCACGATAGCAGAATCACGAAACGGCCCTTTCGCTAATTGTGAAGATATAAGTTAGGCTAAAGGAACTGGAAGTGCTTAAACAAATGCCGTCTTGTCGAATAAGAATTGCTTCCGGCGAATTTGTGCTTTTTATACCTTATTTGAAATAGTATTTATTTCAATATGTAATTACTAACTTTTTTTTTTTTTTTTTAGTAATTCGTCATGCAAGGTCTTTAGTACGAGATCATCTCTAGCTCTGTTGTTGGAGTAGTCGATTTAGGTTAGGAGTTCTCTTCCTGACCATATCTAGGACGCTAAGTTCCCGACAAAACAGCAGGGTCCTCTTGGCCTTTTATTGAGCTAAATAAATAATTTGTGTATCATTTACCGTTCTCTCTCTCTCTCTCTCTCTCTCTCTCTCTCTCTCCTCTCTCTCTCTCTCTCTCTCTCTCTCTCTCTATATATATATATATATATATATGTATATATATAAATGGGGCGAGGTTAGCTCAGTGGTAGAGCACTCGACTAATGAACTGGAGGACCAGGTTCAAAACCCGAGCGCGCACTAAAGATATCTTATAAGGTTATAAGATTTCTATAAGATTTCTTATAAGATTACTAAAGATTTCTTATAAGCGCGCATTAAAGATTTCTTCTAGTGCTGCCGTTCGAGGGTTGGATTTGGGGTCACAGATCGTCCTAGGCTCACCCAGCCTTTAATTAATTTAATTAATAATGGGTACCTTGGGTGCTAATGACTCTAGCAGTCGAAGCAGCCAAGGGGAAAATCGGGCGGCCGGAGCATATTATTTACCACACTATCTCCCTTGTGTGCCGTATGGTCAAGAATCAAATACCTCTACAGTATCTGCCCCTCTCGGCCCTTGTGGCCTTTTACGGGACTGATATTTTTATATATATATATATATATATATATATATATATATATATATATATTTATATATATATAAATAAATATATAAACGAAGTATGTTAAACAAAGATGTTTAAATTTTGGTTACTTTGGAGTCAAGGAAGGATCAGAATAAAATATGGTTATTTTTTATTTATAGTAATTTTTTTTTTTTTATTTGGGTGCATCGACTGCTTTGTTGATTGGCACCTTATTTTCCTTAATGCCTCGAAAACGGTTGGGAATTTCTGGTAAGTGGAAGGTAACTTTTCTAAAACTTACTAAATTATCTACAAAAAAGGTTTTGATAAAAGTTTTGATTAGGCGATGTCAATCGGAGAAATAAGTGCTTAAAACTTCAAATGTGTTTGTTTTGTTGTTTTGAACGGGTTTTTGACTTTGTTTAAATCACTTTTTAATTTGTTGTTTTTTGTCATTTGTTTTAAATTGCATTTATCTGTAAAATTAATAATATAGTAAAAGAACATAAGAAACAGTAAGCAGTGTGTTTCTAGAGCGAACCTTGACAAGGCCAGGTAGTCATTTTTCTACGACAGGTAGTAAGGGTACCCTTATCAACCGTGACCTATTTGGGGCCATTAATGTATTTCATGTAAGGTCTAACCAAAACTATAACATGGGCGTATATAGGGGGGGGGGACTGCAGCCCCCCCCCCCGAAATTTTGATTTGATGGGTAAAAATTTCATAAACCCTTAAAAATAAATTAAATAAGATCATTTAGTTCATAAAACATATTCTATTTTGGGTGTAATACCGTTTAAGTTGGCTAAAACCCTTCTAAGATCTAAATTGTTAGTATTCCATACACCGGAAATTGTTTATTACATTATTTATTATTACAAGTGTTTGAACTTTAATGATATCAATTATGTATTTCATCAATCGCTGACAATCCACAATAGTCGGAGAGCTGGTAACGCACTTTTCATGAAGTGTTTTATGCACCTTGAAATATCTCTATGATCTACCTCTTAGGTAGATAAGAAGGTAAATATGTGTTTCCTGGACATACCTTGGTGCACCAGGTACTGCGGATAGAGGAAAGTTGCAAAACAATATTGCCCAAAAGTAGAGTTTTATTCAGAAGCCAACTATTATTAATGAAAAAAATTGCAAATTAAGGCAATTTTAAAATTAATAATAAATAAGGCAGGCACTTTTAAGGGAGTTAAAATGTAAATTTAAAAAACAAAACAAAACCAAGTACCTAGTTTTTATTTTTAATATTAAATGAAGTGCTTTATTCACGCCGCGATTTAAACAGCTTCTTCAATAAACATATTTGAAAATAATTACAAAAGGGCAGACACTTTTGTGGGGTTTCATTATCAGGAAACATAAAAATAAATGCTGCTTACGATAGACTGCAATACACTGCGCGTAACCGTAAGAGTGAATGACAGCACCGCGCAGTTGTGGTTATTCTCTGCGCTATAATTGTTCTTGCTCATATGATCTTGTACAGCTGATCCGGTTTAAATGGCAGCACGTATAAAACTCATTTAATATGACAATTACATAATTTTTTTTTTTTTTTTTTTTTTTTTTACGTGTTATACCCCTTAAAAGTGCCTGCCATATTTATTATTCATTGAAAATTGTCTTAATTTTACATTAAAGATAGTTGGCTTCTGCTTAAAACTCTATTTTTGGGAAATATGTTTTTGCACCTTTCCCCTATGCGCAGTACCTGGTGTTCCAAGGTATGTCCAGGAAACACATATTTACCTTCTTATCTACCTAAGATGTACAATAATAATAGGTCAAATACAATAATGATTGAAATACTACACATTTAACATTTAATCCTTCAATCGGATAAAGACACCTTAAGAGCAGCTGATCTCACAAGGAATGAATTCTGGAGGTCAAAGTATGAATTGAATGTTTACATTAATTATTTTACAACGTATCTAATTATTCTGTGGTTTGTAAAACTTGTAATTACCAATTGTATGCAGATTAGCTATTAATTGATGGGAGGCCTTCCTTTGAGATATCCACTTATTTTACCAATTTTTACTGCACAGTTGTAACAAATGCCATTTTAGTATTTTCAAAGAGAAATTATACGTAAACCAACAGATTTTTTTATTGGCCACGTAATCAAACTTCAAATTTTATAGCTAAGCAAGGGGAAATGAGATAGCCTCTCATGAACTAATTTGTCTTTTTTACAACACCAACTAAATATTCTATAGAAAGCGACAAGCAAAGATCAACAATTATCTTAACTTGGTCCTTCTTATTATACATTGTCATCTAATTTACTAACTTAGCCACACATTTTACATTTCATCAACATTTACAGCTTCAGCACAAGGTCCTAAAAAAATGTAATGTGGAATGAGTTAAATTTTAAACGCACTGAGTTTAAAAAAAAATAGAAGCTAATAGTATATGGTTTTCGAGATCATATATTAATATTTTAGAAGTTTACTGCTTGGATGCATGTTACAAATTTAGATACTAAAAAATAACCGCCATGCTGAGTTATATTAAGTGTGGCTTACATAAAATATAACTAAGGGCTACGATAGTATCATTTAGACCCTCGTTAATTGTGGCTAACTTAGTAATTTAGAAGGCAAAGTAGATTTTTAGAGGCGAATAATGATATTAAAAAGACGTTTCTTTAATTAGCTCCCATTTTCATATGTCTTTGGTCTCCTGGCATTTTTTGAACTCACTCAATGAAATCAATTGACATTGGGTAATTTCTAGTCAATATCGATGGAAAGGACTCTATTAAAATTGTTATTTTTGGCAGTAAAAAGTCTTAGTTTCGTACTACCAATTGTTATATATACAACGATAACTTGTTTATGTCATTAATAATATGTAAATAAAAATTATATCTGTCTATGTTAATGCTGGATTATCACTTTGAATATGGCGTTGTTCAGTTTGTTGCTGATAACACTATCTTAATAAGCCTTTTCTTATCAAAGCAATGACGGAAGGCTAGACAAGATAATTATACATTCAAATACAATCTTCTTTATACATGACACTTTTTCTGTTTGTTTTTTTTCTCAAAAGATAAATTCTTAGGTCAGGGAATTAAGGGAAACGAGATAAAGACCATCTCGACTGGTTAGTACGTACATTCTTGATGTCCTTCCAAAATGCCTATAGAACAAAAATGTCAATTTTTAATGAGATCTACATAAAATAGCTCAGCGCTCATTTCACATAATAGTTGAGCGTTCAATCCAACTCCTTTTGCAAAATTATGAGAAACTATAGTTTTTGTTTCGGTCTCTCAAAAATGACGCCTTTACATCAAAATGTTTCGACATGTTCTGCTCTCATCGAAACTGTATTTTGGTGGCCGACGCACAGTAAGGCAAATGACCGATTTAGGATAGTAAAATTCCGATCACTCATGGCCACTTTTTTAATCGAATGAAACACTAAAAAGAGATAAGTAGTGACCCCATTGAAGCCATTAAAGATTGAATTTGGACGAGCAAAGCTTTAAATTTTGCAATTTGATCAAAATCACCTCCTTCACCATCCACAGTCAATTTGTTAAAAACATATTGCAAAACGCCGGCGTTTTTGACTGACAAATTAAGTATTGTCCGCCAAACACCAAACAGCTCTTTTCGTGGAATCACGCATGTACCTAAAAATTGATGTTGTTTAAAAAGTTGGATAAGGTTGGTTACAAAATAATTATGCATCAACTTCCATTATTCCAGAGAACATGTTTTGTTTGAATTCGTACTTAATCTAGCCTAATCTTGCAAATTGTGTACACTTCTATACTTTTAAATTTGACGCGTGCAAGGCATGTACTACTTTCTTATCAATAAATTCTTAATTATTACTGCCATAGTAAAAATAATATTAACTCTTAATATTTAAATCGATGCTCATGCTTGGAGATTACCTTGTAGCCCTTCACTATCGCACAAACAACTTTTTAGAATCTTATTCATAAAATAGACTTATTTGTTGCGAAAAATGTGGAATCTGACCTCTTTGCTTGTGACGGTTATAGCACGTTGAGTACACCGGTTCTCATTTGATCGCCGAAGTTAAGCAGCGTCGGGCGTGGCCAGTACTTCGAGTGGTGATCGCCTGGCAAAAACACGTGCCGTTCGTATGTATTGATAGTCTGGCGCTGATGTAGATGATCCTCCAGAAAGATAAGTACGCTTTGAAAAAAAAAAAAAAAAATGAAAAAAATGTTACAATAAAAAAAAACAAGTATTAACAATTATGAACATTGCTGGACTTTCGGTATATTTTGTTCAATATCTTCGAATATCAAAAATCTCCAAAAACGTTCCTCTTGTGGATATCTGAAGGATGAGGTTAACAGCAGAAAACAGTGTCTAAAATTTAGAATTTATTGGTTTCCTTCTAGTGGACGTGTACGTTCCAGCTTTTCAAGGATACGGATATTACCGAAATGTCCTAATTATAAGCTAATTTCCGGAAGAATTACATTGCATTTTCCTATTTTGAGTTAATGCAATTCCTTGACACTTATCGCTCACGAAACAGAACAATTTAAATATAAATGATGTATATATCCGGGTAGAATTTTGCTTGAAAATATTTTTAAATGGATAACTCTTCTGTCCTTATCGTTTCGTGCAAGGTCGGTGGTACTTAAGAACCAGATTTGCTGACAAGTCTAACGAGTCCCCAGACAATTTACGGAACATTTGGGAAGGAATAGGAGGGCCTTGTGTTTGCACTGCCGTTGACTCACATTGCAGAAGAGCGGTCAAGGTTATTCGAGTGTAGGAAGTAAATACCTACGGTTATATATATACACACGCACCGAGAAATAAGCACTCGGTGCCTGCTAGCTTCCTGATGTGCCTACGTGACCAGATAGGCGATCGAACCAACTGCTCCAGGCATCAGACGCCAACTAATATGCTGTAGCCCTAAGAAAAAGAAATACAAAACGACAAAGTAATTTGAACATAGATTATCCTACTGCCACTTAGCAATAATTTGTTACTTTGAATCATGTTGGATAGATTTTGTACTCCTTCAAAGCAAATGGGGTTTGAGTTGTTCTACGTGACGGTGATCTGGTAGAGTCTTCTGTAAAGTTTCTGGATATTGTTTTTTCTGCTTGAAATAAGTAAATAATAACCAACGAAACCGGTTATGCTCGCTGAAAGAGGTTTCTATTCCGTTGATGTTTTGCAATAGGTGGCTAGTAACAGATAAACTAGAACTTAGGTCATTGGGTACGTAAATAAAGGAGCCAGGAGAGAGCAAAGAGGAAGAGCACAGAGCATAGCGAAGCTGCGACATCAAACTGTTTTGAGTTGAAATAATTTCTATGCTCTCTGCTTTGTCAGCTGGTCCTACTCTATGTACTTCCCTATTACTTCAAGTGTTTGATATCTTCGCTCCACCATGGGCGCATATAAAAAATAATTCTAGGGGGAGGGGCTGAGAGCATTTTGGGAGTATGTAATACTGACAGTCTAGAACATGGAATAGTTAGCCAATTAAAACGCTATTACACCCCAAAAAATGTTGTTATCTTGTTGTGATCTTATTTAATTTATTTTTAAGGTTTTTATGACAAATTTTTACCGATTTCGGGAAGGGGGCTGCAGCCTACTCAGCCCCCCCCTTAGAAACGCCCATGCGCTCCACTCTTTACGTACCCTTAGGAGTCAATGAGAAATAGAAGAGCAGAACGAAATCATTTGAATAATCATATCGACGACTGATAAATATAGGTGTCATAAGTTACTTCTTCCTCAAACAATTTGTTTCATACTTGGCGTTTGTTAAAATGAATTTATTCTGTAGGATCTCAACAAGGCCGTGAGTGCTAAGGCTCATGCAGTCCGTGCCAAAGGTCATGCATTCGCTTCCCACTAGGGGTGGTGTATTTTCTTTAAAAAAAAAAAAAAAAAAAAAAAAAAAAAGTCAGCCCTATCCTGGCTAGAAAAGGTAGGTAACCAATAGATGACCAGTTCTAAAATTCTCTGTTAATAATAAATGCACGTTTAAATAAAATTAGGATAAACGTTAACCTGATATCTGTGCCTTGGAACAAAAAGGGACAATGTCTTCTCATTGTTAGTTATTGAGGAAAAGAATATTTTTCTTAAACATTGACTTGTTTAACAATTATGTTCCAGGGTACAGATATATTCATGTGACTTGATCCCACTAAAGTGAACAATCATCCAGAGCATTTGAATCTCCAAAGCAGAGTTCGCTCGTAGCACTAATCTTCGTGTACCTGATTCATAAATGTATTACTGTCTTACGTGTTCCTGTATTAATCGGGCCTCCTATCAAAACTAGATGTAGCAAACAAATTTTTATATTTTTACAAGTGTTGCTTGTTTGATGATATTTGTTAGATTGCAAAACGTCTGCATGGCAGGAATATATTTAACGAGTTCAAATTCTTCTTCAACGAGATTATTAGTTTCTTACTTCTGGTTCAATTTTTGATAAGAAATCTTGGCTGAGATAATTTCTATATTATAACGCGGCAGTGGGCTCTGAAGGAATAAAATATCAGCAAAAGTTTATTTATCGTCCATAACATGCCGAACTATCGAATATGAAAAATCTCGTTTTTCAGATTCGATACTTTGTTCTTGTATTGACAATAAGTCCTGTCGTAAATTGTCGCAACTCTAACCTCGTTAAGTCATAAATCTTTAGCCTTTTAACCTCTTTAGAATAGCCTTGAATGCCTTAAATAAAGTATCGAATAAGACAATTTTCAATATATCAGTTCGTCAATGGATAGAATATGTTCGTTCTCTAGTTTGCTCCGATTTTCATATCCGATAGTTTGATATGGTAGGGACGATATGATGTTTTTCTTCGCGTCGTAAGGAACGTCTAAGTTGCGTCGTGCGTAAACATTTGTCTGAGAGTCTACTGACATGTGTATATGTAGTTTCATTTGTCTATTCGCACTATTAGAGCAAAGTAAGATTGTATCAGTCGAATGAAAATACGTATGAAAATAGTAATTGGTACTAATTTCAACACACTGTATTAATGTGACCCTGTTTTACGGTATGGCGATTCTTAACCGCCAAAAGGCTATTTTTAGCACTTTCCTCCGAAGGAAAGTAGCTATTGAGGTTGGACTCATGACGGAATTTTTGAAAAATTTCTTCAAATCTTTATCGATCCTACCTAGTAGACACCGAAAATGACCCCCGTTAAAATTTATATATATGCATATATATATATATATATATATATATATATATATATATATATATATATATATGTGTCTGTTAACACGATAGCGGCCAGAGTTTTTGTTTTTTCGTCACGAATCTTGGTATATAGCATTCAATTAGCAAACGATTGAACGAGTTCGTTAACCACCAAAATCGGTCCACCGGAAGGGGGGGTTTACCCCGAACCCAAAACACTAATTTGACCATGCCAGCCGTAGTTTTCGTTATATTTCAACGAAACTTGGTATTCCTAGTGGTAATATTGAGAGAAAGGTGAGATATAAAAATGAACTAAATCGGTTCATAAGGAGGGGGGATTTACTCCGGACCGACAATACCAATTCGCCACTACCAGCCGTGATTTTTGGTATATTTCGACGAAACTCGGTATTCATAGTGGTAATCTACAGGTAAATATGTGTTGTAAAAATAAACTAAATCGGTTCATTAGGAGGGGGGTTTACTCCGGACCCACAATACCAATTCGCCACTACCAACCGTGATTTTTGGTATATTTCGACGAAACTCGGTATTCGTAGTGATAACCTATAGGTAAATATGTGTTGTAAAAATAAACTAAATCGGTTCTTTAGGAGGGGGGGGGGGGTTTACTCCGGACCCAAATTACTAATATACTCATACTGGTCGTAATTTCTGCTTTATTTTAACGAAACGCGGTATACGTCGTGGGTAACTCATGAGAAAGAAGTGTTGTAAAAATGAGCTGAATCGGTCAATCGGAAAGGGGGGTTTACTTTGTAATATATTTCAATAGAAATGGCAGCTAGACGTAGGTCACAAAGGCGCCGCAAGGAGCGCTAGAGGGACTGTATCCGGTTCCTGCGTTAGATCAAAATACGATAATACGAGGTTTTTTGTATTTATTACGTAGTGTAGTAGGTACCATGTGTAAACATAACTCTGGAAGCAAATTAATAATTTATCAGTTACTCATTACAAAATTAAAAGAGAACTATTCATGTTTTTATTTTATTTATGTAGGATATTTTAAGCAAATTGTTCTGGAAATCAGTCTACACTACCCAAATTTTGAGGAAAGTGCTTAGTTATGCAGCTCCTGCGTGACGGACTTTTTTAGTGTTGTTTGTATATGTCTAGTTACGTTATTGTAAAATTGTTCATTTCGTGTTTGTATTAGTTCTCGTATTATGTTTCTGGCCTGACTGCCTGCAGTTTTATAACGTATCTTGGTAGCCAAAACAGTGATACATGTATTGTTTGTGAGTAATGAATTCAATTTTTGGTCGTTTATGTTTTGTGGATTGTTGCGTTCTGCACAAGAACCTAAAGAGTCGCTACAAATGACTAGATATGTTTGTTGCTTTGATAACACGCTTTCGTATAAGTTAAATTTATTATATAAGAGATAATAGCATACTCCTGGAAGGATTTCAGACGAGAAATCTCCCTCAATTATTCAAAGATTGCCTAAATATCATGTTAAGAAATCGAGTTATCTTATTCACATTACCTGGACTCCGCGAGTAAAAACCGGTCTTTTATGATGGCGAAATTTCTGATTACGCTTAACTAGAATTGAACTCGTTCAAATATCAAGTGTTTCTCTAACAAATATGAATATTAATTGTAATGAAGTTGTTAGCATTTAAAGGAGGTTCTTCTTTGTTTTATGTTGAAATTTAGTATGCTCGTAACTATTGGCATTATTGCTTTAGAGAGAGATGAAACAGACTTTTGGGCAGTTAATTCTTGACGAAACATTTAGATGTTTTTAACCTTTATATCCCGATGTCCAAAAACTGATTATATTTTTTTGCAAAACTTATATTTCCTCAATTGGATTATTCTTTCTGAAAACGGCTGGAGCAGCTGTTATATATATGAAAATACGAGATTTAATCAAAATACATTCGAAATTCATAAATAAAACATAATTATGCTCAATGGCTGCATTTTTTTTTTTTTTTGAATTGTTGGAAATTCAGTGTAGAATTGTAGAAAAATGTTCATTATTTCTTTATTTGATTGTTCAGAGCCTGCTACATATAAGGGCAATTTGTCCTTATAGAATTTGCCAAAGTATAGAACTTAAAATGTGAAATTGTAAGTAAAATATATATATATATATTAAGAAAAATAACAACTATAACGTATAAATTGGAGAAAAAAATATTTAAAAAAAAATGACGATAAAAAAAAATATAAAAACTCTCAGTTGTTTTTTACCTAAATTTGTACGTATTAAAACAATAAAACATAGTGTGTATATGGTTCTGTTATGTGTGTTCGCATACATGTGTATTTCGTAGAATTTGTAGACTAGTGTCTATGTGTGGACTACCATCCATCAACAGTTCATTCATGTTTTACTGTTAAAGTCGCATTACATTGTCTACACAATGATATCGTCGCCACAAATGCAAAGGATCGAATGTGAAAATCACCACTTTTGAGAGTGGAAAAGCATTTATTCATAATTCTTTTTTTTTGGACAGTCAAATATTCGGCAGATTTGACCTTTTGACAGTGGAATACTTTCCCTTTAATACAGCGATCTAAGAATCAAGAATTAGACGTACATAAGTCCAGCAGAAATTATTAAAGATTGACAATGAAAGATGCTTTTTTTCACATTCGTTACTTTGCATTTGTATCGACGATATGTCTTGTTTTGTCATCAAGTGAGAGTGGGTTAGTAGAGTATGTCCAATTCGAAGTCTTGTGAGGACTACTTCTTTAAAGTAGTCCACTTTCATTAAAGTGACCCAGAATGCCGTAAAATGTTGTTTTATTATTTTTTTCACAACAACATATTTTAATGCACTAAACACGAATACGTTAAAAAAAAAAAAAAAAAAAAAAAAAAAAAAAAAAAAAAAAAAAAAAAAAAAAAATCGCTTTCGCAGTTGTTTTATTATTTATTCAATTTGACTCATGATTAAAATGGTTTAATCAAATTAAAAATAAGAACACGACAAGAACTTGGAAAGCAGAACAATTTTCTCGTCAGGACGAAGTAATTTTATCCAGGCTTCGGATAGGCCACACTCGACTTACGCACTCATACTGACTGGAGAGAAAAGAAAGACCAACGTGTAGACAGTGTAAAATACCTCTAACTGTTAAACATATACTGACAGACTGTAGACAACGCAGCGGCTTGACAATTCCTTACAATTTACACGACTTACTTACTGAAGGTAGCCCGTACATCCATATACTCCTTACACACTTAAATGCAGCACAGTTATATTCAAAGGTATAACTATATGTAATATTTTATTTTGGTTTTATTTAATGTCATCATCTTGTTTTTCTCTTTGATTTTTCTTTATATTTTATTTTGTTTTATTCAACAAGCTGACTAATATTTAACGAACCTCTCTTCTGACGTCCCAATGAGCTCATCGCCACTGTTGTGGAGCTCACATGAAATGAAATAAATAAACAAAATGGTTTATAATATTTAGTTTCATATTATTTCGTTGTTTATTTTTATTTTGATAAATTATGCTTTATTTTTAAACCTTCTTTAGTTAACGTAGTTGATATTTTGCTTTATAATTCGAATCATTACAGAAAAACAAGCATTTTGGAATCTCAATCGAGTGTCCCTCAAACTATTACAATAAGACCCTTATTGTGTCACGTATTGCGGTTATTATCTTTCCCTCGTTATGCCATGGCATCCGTCACGAATATAGGGCCTAGGCTGCATATGACATGTTTACAAATGTTGTTTATTATTCTTCGCATGACGCTCATCAAATCTTATCAGGAAAATCTTATCTTAATTTGTACAAGGAAGCCGGTAATGGAACATATTATACAATCTATTTTCTACAATCTCATCATACACTTTATGACATGCCCACAAACATTTTATCCTATTTAACCTATTTTCTTTCCGTGAAATATAAAATACTGCATAATTTCTATGGCAGGTTACAAAAATTACAATATGAATTGAAGGGGTTGAGGCAAAATAGTGCCAAGCAACATTTTAACATAACTTAACTGTAGCTGCTATATGTTGGATATTATGTGAGACTATCAGTCTATGATGCAAATGCTACTAAAATATGACTACAAGCTCTGTATGCTACTTAATTTTGTTGTCCCTTACCATTTCAACTGATAGTCCCACATAATATCCAACATAAAGCAGCTACAGTTATGTTTTGTTAAAAATGTTGCTTGGCACTATTTTGCCCCGACCCCTTCAATAATTAGGTAATCCGCTAAAATAGTTTAATTTCTTGAATGAAATAACTCAATCGCTTCGCACCTTTGGAGATTTACAGATAAATAGTCGCATTCTTAACATTTATTTAAAAGAATGTAGACAAGATATTCAACAGGAGTAAATAAATTAACAATGCTATAAAAAAAAAAACCCAACTACCAGGAACTGCGTCATCTTAGCGCGGTTCCGTTCCTGTCCATAGAGCCATTAGTAAAGAAATAGAAGCAGTTAGTGAAGCTTTCGATCTTTCGTGAATAATCTATATATATAAGAATCACGTGTCTGTCTGTTTGTCTGTTTGTTCCTTATACAAATATACACCGTTTGACCGATTTTGACCAAACTTGGCACACAGGTTGGCTTTATAGGGGAAATCTCCTAGGCTTGGTCAAAATATTCAAATTTCAAAATTTGGTCACAACGCCAAAAGTTTTGTTGAAGAAAAATTGACTACACTGAACCATTCAGATTCTGACGGCCATTTTGAATCGACAGCCATTTTGAATAATGTCTCAAATTTATTTGTTGATATTCTTGACAATTAGAATGTATCGAACTCATTGATGACTTTACATCATTATATAATCATGTACTGCAGTTTATTTCAATTTTATATCAACAGTCACTGTCTAACTAAGAAGCCCCGGGCTTTCTTTGGTAAGAGGCTATCTACTCACATGCTGTGGTGCTGGCCTCTGTCGGCTGTTTTATGAATTGCTGTGGTGCCGGCCTCTGCCGGCTGCTTTCTGTATTACTTGACAGATATAAACAAATTTACACCGTTTGACCAATTTGGGCGTAACTGGGTATCTAGGTAGAGATACGGGGAGAGTCATAGGCAGAACAGTAGGCGTTGCATGGCACGCCGGGGAACAGGTAGTATAAAATAAAATCACAAAGAGAAAGAAGTTTTAAGGTCCCACACTCTTGGAAACAACGTTTCTCATTTTCTTACCTTGTTTTATTAAAATACTCATTTTACTGTTAAATGAAATTTAAAAAAAATAACCAATGAAAAAGGTAGGTAAACGGAGACAAAAACCCATGACATCACTAACTTACTTGTAGATAATTTACCAAGCTTTTGAATGGACACTTTTCACATTCTACGATTTCTTAACCGTTATCGAGATATTTTAGAAAATGTACCAACATTTTTATGTCTATTAATACAATTTATTTAAATACTGCATTTGTGTTTTGCTTTTTAGCTAACGAAGGCTACCAAAGAGTAGCCGAAACGTCCTTAATAAAGATTTTTACAAAAATCGTATTGAGGTTTTCATAGCCGAATCCTAACTATTCTGCTTATCTATCGCCTGGACGGCTGACTATCTAGACACAACTTAAATTAAATAAATTATAGTTTGTTTTGGGCGTAACGTAAAACAAATAATGTAATCTATCAATATTTTTGTTTCAGGTATGTAGAAGCTTTAAAAAGATGAAAATGGGGAAAGTATGTAAGTTTTTTCATTTTACTTATTACAGCTAGTTTAAGGCAAACCAGACCTATTAACTACAATGTTCCCACTTTGATTACATTTACAGAAAGCTGAAAGCATTCAAAATGAATGTTAAGAATTCATGGAAAATTAAAAAAACTTGTAGGTTGCATTTACCCTCAGTTGATAAAATATATTGTTAGTAATGCATTCATTAGCACTATTTTTTTTTTTTTTTTTTTTTTTTTTTTTTTTTTTTTTTTTTTTTTTTTTTACGGCGCATCTACAACTTGTCCATTAGCGCCACATTACAACTAATGTAACCAAAACTCAACCCACACTTGCAGGATGCCCGATCTTAAAATTATATTTTCTTCATTTTTCCCCAAAACAATTAAAGATAATGCCTTCAAAGTGGTTCCATTCGATTCCTATCTAAAAAAAAAACTAGAAGAAGTGCACTTGGATGCCTGTAAAGGCCAAGCCGTTTGCTATGAATCATTTCGGGGGGAAATTTGCCAGAGGCGTTCCTGTGTGCAGAACGAACTTTTTTATAAGTATTTTTATAACGAATTTCATCAAAATCGGTTAATTTTTGAGGAGGCTGTTAGAGTGCCAACAGACAAATATATATATATCATAATTTAAACAACCACTATTTTGTGGGTTAAGGGGTCTTAAACGTGCAGATTTCCCATAGGCATCTCCTTGCATCATCGGGTAAACGTCATAACCGTGTTTCCGACCGGAAATACGCCAAAAGGTTGGAATATATACTGACTACAAGAGCAATCGCCTTGCACATTCAACGCTCCCAATCGCCTTGCACATTCAACGCCCCCAATCGCCTTGCATATTCAACGCCACCAATCGCCTTGCACATTCAACGCCCCCAATCGCCTTGCACATTCGACGCCCCTAATCGCCTTGTACATTCAACGCCCCCAATCGCCTTGCATATTCAACGCCACCAATCGCCTTGCACATTCAACGCCCCCAATCGCCTTGCACATTCAACGCCCCCAATCGCCTTGCATATTCGGCGCCCCTAATCGCCTTGCATATTCAACGCCCCCAATCGCCTTGTACATTCAACGCCACCAATCGCCTTGCACATTCAACGCCACCAATCGCCTTGCACATTCAACGCCACCAATCGCCTTGCACATTCAACGCCACCAATCGCCTTGCACATTCAACGCCCCTAATCGCCTTGCACATTCAACGCCACTAATCGCCTTGCTCATTCAACGCCACCAATCGCCTTGCACATTCAACGCCACCAATCGCAATCACGAAGATCAAAAGTCCCAATCATCCTATTCTAGTTCTAATAGATTCACTGCATCTATCTACACAAAAGTAATGAATGTAGTCCTATACTCTATTGACTGATGCGCATCGTAAATCAGAGGAATGCTGCAAAGTAGTGTCAGATTGCAGACCTACTATCCCATAATTGATAAGCAATCAGAGAATACTAGGGATTCGGCTAAGAAAAACAATCAGATTCTCGTAAAAACCTATATTTAGAACGTTTCGGCATGCTTTTTGGCTGCCTTCTTCAGCAATATTTTCACCGTGGCCACTTAACTGTTATCTTTGGTCTTCATCTAACCTCTGAATTACCCACACGATTATATTTTGCTTTCATAAACTGCGTTTTAAAGTTGAAAACGTATAATAATCATAGTACCGTTAAATTCTATAGTTCGTTTGCCAAGAGTGCTGGGTGGTTGTATTCTAGCCTGGTCCATCCTCGCGGAGGGAACTGGCTATACGAGGCTAGTGATGGGATCATTTTGGCGATAGTCACCACGTTAACTGTAAGAAAAGAATCGTCGAGTTTTACAGCGCGCACTAAGCTTTCCTTTGCTAGAGGTTGTATACCACAAAACCATTTCACTCCTGACTTCTGATGTTTCATGTACGTTCTAGTTTTTTTTCCTCAACCATCTTCCAATCATTGTTGTATTTAAGGATAGTTATTCGTGTCGAGCAACAGCCGCCAAGATGCCATGATGATCTAGCCGCAGACCATGAACAAACCAAGGTCTCCTGTAATGATTGCACCTCACTATAACCTTAAGCGGTGGATTGAATGACCTGGCAAACAGCAGTGAATGGATTTTTTCTTAGGTCTGTTTCGCATGAAAGATTTGATGGTTTTCCTTTGCGCGTTTTCAGAATTGTTGATGATTCCATACGGCCTGACGCGAGAACTTGCTTATGATGCCAACAACTTGACGTAAATTTGGAATACTATTTATTTATTCATAAGAAACGGTCTGCAGAAAACATTGTCTGCGTGGAATACTTTTAACAGATTTTATGTTTTTTAGCATACGGTATTAAACACTTTTCCATCCATGACGTACAGTGTTATATTAAAGAAATATATTTTTATGGAACAAACACAACACAGTTACATTCTATCTTATATAACATCTGTTTTTAAATTTAATAATAAAAACAAGATTCTGTATGCAATACATATGTTCTAATAAATTCTAATTATAACCATAACATCTCCCCCTTCAGGCTAGACACCTCCCCTAGGAACAAAAAGGTTTTAGGTGAATTATATTTCTTCGATGTATACGACCATCCTGTAGTCTAACTAGGTATGAACGAGGTTCCGGTCGTTTCTTCACAACTTCCCCTTGTTCCCATATCTTGGTTTTAACATTTTGAATGCAATACTTATGTTCTAATAAATTCTAATTATAACCATAACATACAGTACTTTTTTTAATTACAGCTATGCAAATACATTTTTTATTACAATAACCTATGCGTACTGTTTCTTATAACTGGGCAAATGAAACACAAAACTATTCAAGTCTCCGATTTTTGAAAAGTTAACTTGCCCAGCTAGGTTTCGAATTTACTCAGGGCCGCCACATGAGAGGGACAACCGGGTACAGTTGTCCCGGGCCCGGGTACCGTGGGGGCCCGGGCCGATCCTCGCTAATTGGAAAAAAGTACCGAAAGTGACCTTTGCAGCACCGATTGTCGGCTTTTATTCTCATTTTGCTCAAAACTCAAGATGAAAATAATTTTAAAATCCCCAAAGTCCTATAAAAAAAGTACTAGAATTTTAATTCTGGCTCTGTAAAATGGGGGCCCGTGATCTGGTCCCGGACCCGGCTCTGAGATGTGGCGGGGAGATGGAAATTTACTCGTACTTCCTCTGATCCCCGTGCTAGTGCCTTAACCAAGTCAATCGCGTCATCAGCTGTAAACTATATCATGATAGTGTGAAGGCTTATGGTGCGATAAGAATACCAATAGCCTATTTGGTTAAGGCACCTGTACGGAGAACAGAGGAACTAGGCTGAAATCCTTGCTTAGAAAGTTAATTTCTCTGTTGTTACAAATTTGTAAAGCAAAGTCAGGAGTTTCCCGTCCTGTGTGATATTTAGAGGTTGAAAAAAACATTATTCCTTCCTTATGTATTTTCTTCTCTTAGTCGCTCCTCCGAAGAAACTTTCGCTTTCCATATTCTGTTTCCCGCCTTATCATATAACAGTTGACCTTCAATCTTCCTTCATAACTGTTCCGTGTTCAAATAACCTGCCGTGTTCCGTATTCAAATTCCGTGCCCTGTGAAAACAAGCCTACCTGTGCCATCTGGATTCCTGGAGCAGAGGCTATTAGCAAGACCTTTGAGAAATTTGTTCAATGTGCCCGTAGAGTCTACAAACATTCTAATATGTATGTCTTGCGTTTAAACAGTATCCTACCCCGATATAGAGGAATTCTGGTGCAATCTTTCAGAGCGAGACCACACGAGCCTGCAAAGTTACCGGCCGGAGGCTACCCGGATGGCAGCAAAAGTACATGGGAGTGAATGGAAAAGCACACGCAGGCCGGCAAAACCAGCGGCGGGTAAAATAACCGGCCGGAGGTGAAAACCTTTCTGCTTTATTCTTCGGTGGTCAGCAGAGAACTATTAGGGCCAATTTGCCCATAACTTCAACAGAGGCTCCTGAGTCCCTGGGAAAATACTCAATAAGTAGTGTAGGAAATGAACTCATCTTATTCGCCCATCCTTGATATTTATACCCACAGTTGATAAAAGAATCCCACGATTATTTCTGGTTTTACACAATTGTTTCTGAAAATAAGCGTTTGGATGGACGATTCATAATTCGGGTCCGGTAAAAACTATCCTGTAACATGGATTCTGAAAGATTTGTTACACAGGTATCAGTAAATAAGATTTATTGACGGACAAGTACCGACGGATACGTAAGGTAAATCAATCTCTGATGGAAGACCACATTATTATTTTTTCTTTCTTCATTTTTCTAATCGAGGTGTCAACTGATGTGGTCAGTACCACCACTGCCACTCCTTTTTTTTTTTTAAATATTATTGTGTGTTTAACGGTGTATCAACGTAATGCGAACAACACGTGGTCGGTGGGGGCTCCCGTGGTCAAGTGGCTAATGCGCTAGATTCATAAGCGGGAGATGGTGGGTTCGATCCCCACCGGCGGCAGGAATTTTCTCAGGGCTCGCTGAGAAAATTCCTGGCTGCACCCTGGATGTCGGCAGTGTTGAGCAAAACTAACGTTAGTTTACTAAACTTGCGTTATTTTTCTCTAACTAAAACTAAACTAATTTTTTTTTTTTTTTTTTTTTTTTTTTTTTTTTTTTTTTTTTTTTATGGCGCATCGACAAATCAGGGCCATTTGCACCGACATCCGGGAATTTTCTCAGCGAGCCCTGGGATGAGGAAATTCCTGCCGCCAGTGGGGATCGAACCCACCATCTCCCGCTTATGAATCTAAGGCGCTAGCCACTAGACCACGGGAGACACCACTAAACTAATATTGTATTTTTAGTTTTAGTTTTAGTTTAGTTTAAGATTTGTATAATTATTAATCATATGGACTCCGTTTTTAGTAAGGTAATTAGTTTAGTTTAGTAAAAGAGACCTAAATTTGTGATTTTAGTTAAGTTTTAGTTTTTAGTTTACTAATTTAGTTTATCAGAAAACATATGTTTGCAAATTACGAGAAAAAGCCACAGTTTCTTATTCTCCAAAGAATTGGTAATATCCTGACCTGTACTGATCAAAATAGTGCATCAATAGTTAAAATGTCCGACTCCCAGGAACTGCGTCATCTTAGCGCAGTTCCTAGTGACATTTGGAAAGCATGAATAGAAATAAACCGCTTTTTTTTTAGTATTTCTTGAAAAATGTTAACAACATTTAGAAGAAATGGGATAGATTAGGCATCACAAAGCACAGGAAACTGACAGTAGCCAACTTACACAGAAGCGGATAATTCTTAATCCTCATTCTTGAGGAAGGATGTATAAGTCAATACAATTATGTATTGAAAACGTACTCGCTTTTCTTCCGACTTAGATCGGCAAGACTCAGATTTCTGGTCCCTTTGAGGTAACGGAGGATTTGTTTTGCTGATATCCTGTGATCATGTCCATAACACGTGCTGTACTGGATTAAAAAACTTACTCGATAAGAAATATTTGGTCTTGTACCAATAGATAGGTAAAGGAATGACCCTATAAGATTTTGATAAAGGTGTCCTGGAAGAACTTTTTCTGAATTTTGCTCGAGTTTAAGACTAGGTATCATTGGGGTCGACACAGGATTGCACTCGTCCATATTATATTTTCTTAGCAATTCATCATTATAAAAAACATAGAAGTTTTTGAAGGTAGAAATAAGGCAAGTGGATGAAGTACATTTCGAGTAAAGCCTCTACGAACTATGGCACTTGGATGAAAAAAACTCTTGGCAAACAAAAATATGAATAGAATTTAGACAGTCCAAAGTAGATATACAATGACTAAATTAGTAATATATAGATTATATTAACTCCCTTCTGATTATAATACACCTTAGGTGAAAAGCCAAGCCTAGCTTGAGGTTGATTCACGTTGATGAGCTAGGGCCGTGCCACTGCTGGGACACGGTGAAACTATCACACCAGCATTTTCAATGCTCTTGTTCACGCTACACCGTTTGGGACCCGTGCCGGGACCGTGTTCTAACCGTGTCCCAGCCGTGCCCCGGTGGGACACGGTGAAACAATCACACCAGCATTTTCATAGCTCTTGTTCACGCTACACCGTGTGGAGCCCGTGCCGGGGCCGTGTTCTAACCGTGTCCCAGCCGTGCCCCGGTGGGACACGGTGAAACAATCACACCAGCATTTTCATAGCTCTTGTTCACGCTACACCGTGTGGAGCCCGTGCCGGGACCGTGTTCTAACCGTGTCCCAGCCGTGCCCCGGTGGGACACGGTGAAACAATCACACCAGCATTTTCAATGGACTCGTTCACGCTACACCGTGTGGAGCCCGTGCCGGGCACGGACATTCTTTCCCGGCCCGGCCCGGCTCCCTCTCTCAGTTGTGCAGCACTGTTTAATTACATAATTGCAATTATCAGTAATAATAAATTGTTCACTTGGTTATTAATGACTCGCCTGAGACACATTGCTAATCGCTCAATAGGTGAATGCGCTCAAGAAATGGTGTCTTCTGTTTTGTGATACCGTACTTCAAGAAGTAAAACATTAAAACATTTTTTTGGACATTCGAAAATAGCCAAAGAATTTAGTTTCATCGTCCAATCGTTTTTTAAACAGCTTGACAAATTCTCCTTCCAGCTTATGCTTACGTCAAGTCTTATG
This sequence comes from Gonocerus acuteangulatus, assembly GCA_946811695.1. NCBI lineage: Eukaryota > Metazoa > Arthropoda > Insecta > Hemiptera > Coreidae > Gonocerus > Gonocerus acuteangulatus. The sequence goes on from OX328126.1 coordinate 20,426,140, forward strand.
CACGGCCAATCTTCTTCTAGTTTCTCTCTTTGCTCTTCATCAAGTGCAATTGCAATTGGTGCTAAATCTTCTTCGGAAAAGTACATTTCTGAGGCACAAATAGACGACACGACCACGGCCGGGACGGAACAGTCGGAATAGCATGCACGGAGACCCGGTCTCCACTCGGTTACGAAGGCCCGGTGAAGGCCCGGACTCTACCCGGCCACGGTACATCGTGAATAGGCCTTTATTCTCAAGCAAGTTCTATTAGTTTTAATAATTTACTTAAGTATCGAAATAACATATGATTTATATTAATTCGTGTTATTTTAGTAAAACTAAACTAAACTAAAGTTTTAGTTTAGTTTTTAGTCAATTCCCAAAGATTTAGTTTTAGTTTTAGTTTAGTTAAAATCCATTAATTAGTAAAATTTTAGTTTTAGTTTTTTTTTAGGTTGCAATTTTTAGTTTAGTTTTAGTTTATTCCAAAATGTAAATTTAGTTTTAATTTTAGTTTTGCCCAACATTGGATGTCGGCGCTAATGGCCAAGAATTATGTCGATGCGCCGTAAAAAAAAACACGTGGTCGGTCACCCATTCAGGTACTGGCCACGCCCGACGTTGCTTAACTTCGGTGATCAACGGGAACCGGTGCATTCAAACTGGCTATGGCCGTTGGCAGCCTCTCCTGTTACCCATGCTTTCGCGTGTCCAGCACGTACGTGCACTCTGCCACGAGGGCTTTTTTCCCGACGAAGGAGTAGCCACTTAGACAAGGGGCTATCCATTTCTGCACGTCCGTATTGCTATTATTAACATCTCTACCTTAGCCAGAACCAGTCATTGGCCGCTATTATCATTTCTTCGTGGAATTTATTCCAGGTGTCGAAAAACCGAGGTCCGCTTACGGAATCGCTAAACATTATTAAGCTTAATCATGATTTGAAGGGGTTTGCCCTTTTTAGGAAATTCCCTCCCTTCTCCAATAGGGAGGAAACCCGCTTATTACGTTGACAACATGACAAAATCCGGAAGTGCCGAAGAGAAAAGTTTCAGATCCCAGGTCGCATCCGATTCCTGCGTACGGAGATGAAGGTTCCAGTCCCGCATCAGCAACCTACAGACAGCTTGGCGCTAATGGCCCGCCATATGTCGATGCTCCGTACAACAAAAATTCTTTTCCTGGGATTGAACTAACATCCGCTGAATTGAAGTAACATGCCTTGAGATTTGAATCAAAGGAATAATAAATTTAAACATAGCTGTCCCTAACTAGTTATACAGCCGGTACTTGCTACACGGCTGCTATTGCAACTCTGCGCCTTCTGGCTTATGTCACATTTCTGCTATTATTACATAAGGTCTTGCGGGATATATAAGATGCTTATATCTTGGAAGTTGCTTACGTTGCGTAATCAAATTATATATTTAGGCCTACTAAGACATATAGCCAACGCACATAGCTACGTTGAATGCACCGGTTCCCGTTGATAACCGAAGTTAAGCAACGTCGGGCGTGGCCAGTACCTGAAGCGGCAGTGTGGTGGTGACCGACCGATTAAAAGGATGGCAACCTTTAGAAAGACTAGTTGTAGTACAACTCCAATTGTCTCTACTTTTGCACATTTAGTTTTAACGTTTCATTACATATTTTTGTGAAATCACCATTAAATTTGCCTATTTAAGCCTAATTCATATCCAATGTTCACAAGTATCTCATTGAAACCACAATATCAATTCAAAAAAGAAGAAATAAATAAAACCTTCTGGTTCGTGAGAACATTTTGAAAATCTTTACTCTTCCATAAAAAAAAAAAATCATGTAGGCTGCTAAATCTTACAAAAGTTGGAAAATTTAATCAGCTTTCCTACGGTATATCAGATCTGAAATTATCTCCCAATTTCATATTGTACTCGGAATTATAGGGTGAAAAAACATCAAATAAAAAAATGTAATATTATGTTGATTTTCGTAATATGTAATATTTAATGAATATAGTATGTCTTACGTAACAGTTGATTAAAAAGTCCTAAAGGTGCGATAAACCCTATATAGTACGGCGCTAGTGGCCTAGAAGCAGAGCACTGTAAAAAAAAAATAAAATAAAAAAATAATAAATAGGCCACAGCATAAATCACTTTAGAGCTCACGCAAAATAAGTTTTTATCTTCTAAGCAGCCTTGTGACAGGATGTCCTTTCAACGAGTCAAATGTAAGCAGGTATCAAGATCATTATTGGATTCTAAACTAAAATACAAAATAGAACTTTTTTTTTTTTTTTGTCCAAAGAGATCTATATAGCATTTCTTGTAGATCTCGATGCCCACTTTCTTAAGATGCCACCCGTTTTACCGCATGACCCTCCAATTCTTAGAAAAACGGGGAAAATAAAAAAAAGTCCGACTCGCAGGAACTGCGTCATCTTAGCGCGGTTTCGTATATATAGAAGAAGTGGAGTAGATTAGGCATCACAAATAACAGGAAACTGACATTAGCCAACTTACACAGAAGCGGATAATTCTTAATCCTTATTCTTGAGGAAGGCTGAATAAGTCAATACAATTATGTGCTAAAAACGTACTCACTCTACGAATACTGCTCAGCAGGCTCTATTCCAAACAACCGAAAATTCGTTGTCATTTTAAGTTCCTTGCTTTACTAGCAAATTCGTTTCACTGTAATAATCAACTGTAATTATGTGCTTCATGGCAAATAAAAGTTTATTCTCTCGTGGGTTAAATCTTTCTATAAAATAAGAATATATATATAATACAATATAATGATAACTTCAGTTGTAGCAGGAGGAAGGTTATATGGATAGGAGAATTTAAAACAAACCTATGTATACGCCATCATGGTTAGCCACAGCCATCTTGATTTCCACAGCTATTCCAAACGTATTACCTATACCTTTTACCGTTTCTTAGCTTATTATACTACAATACTAATTTTACTGATAAATGCAATTTAAAACAAAAAACAACCAATTAAAAAGTGAGATAAAAAAATAGAAAAACCCTTTCAAAACAACAAAACAAACACTTTTTAAGTTTTAAGCGCTTATATCTCTGATTGACGTTGTTCCATCGAGTAAGCATTCGAATGGTTGCCTTCCACTTACAACGATTTCCCAACCGTTATCGAGATATTTACGAAAAATGTATGCAGATCCGAAAACTTTTCATATCTATTAATAAAATATTTTTTTTCGCATACTTTCTTAACTCCAAATATAACCAAAATTTAAACATCCCAGTTGGGATTAATTTCCAAGATGTAGAAAAAATTTTAATTGAATCCCGACATTTTAAGTACCCACAATAAAATAATGACATGCGAAAACATTGATTCCACTTTTCTCAAAAACGGTTACAGATATCGCCTTAAAAAGGGTTTCATTCGTTTTCCTATGTTAAGAAACCTATAAAAGAAGTACCTGGAAGCATATGAACTCAAAAACGTAAGCGTTACGATTTTTTTTGCGCGAATTTCGCCCCAAACGCCATCTTCCTTTGGGCGGATTCTGCTGGATAACGAACTTGACCTTTCAAATAAGAAGACAGATTTTTGTACCAAATTTCATCAAAATCGGACCATTTTTGAGCTTGCTAGAGCGTTAACAGATAAGCATATATATAAATATATATATATATATATATATATATATATATATATATATATACAAATTTGAACCACCTATATTTTCGTGATCTATGGGGTCTGAAACGAGAAAGTTTCTGGTCGGCACGTCCGGATCGCGCCGTGAGGTCAACCTCATAAGCGAGTTCTCCCTATAGTCGTCACCTAAAACATCGAGGTCGCAAAAAAACGCGTAACGCTGATTTTTCGGGGTGTTGTTCGGGGCCACCCCAGTAGTGTGTACCCAATTTATCAGCTTCGAAAGACCTGTGCTAACTGCGCAACAGTCGAAAAACCTTGAAATTGTCGGACATTTTTTGTTTTTTTTTATTATAACTTATAAACCGTGCATCTTACAACAATTTGTATTCCTAGCTTTTTAAAAGTAGATAAAATGTGTAAACGTTTGACGCTAAAACAAACTCTGTAGGTTGAATAACATCTTATTGAATAACAGCTCTTCAAAGTTTGGCTATTTTTCCCAGAAAGTGCAAAATTTATCTATTAGTCGTCTTTGGAGGGAGATACAGGCCGAAATATTAATCCTACAAAAACTTCAGTAAAAAAAAAAGCTTGTAGTAAATTTAATTAGCTTTAATTTAAGTTCAACCGGAAGTCTATACACCTATTGGTTGTCTAGTTATCTTAAAAACAAAAAAAATCTACTAAAGCCTTTTATCTAGAAAGAGCTTGTATATATCAGTGTTATTAAGAAAACATTTCTAATTACCAGTTATGGACATATCACAAAAATGAAAGGACAAACAAAAAGAGACAGCTCAAGTATCATAATAATTTATTAATTTTCAAAATGTTTTAATTTACAAAATTTTATAGGTATTTACAAATTTTAAGCCTACAATAATTATGGTATATGTTAACAAGTTCATAAGGGGCGGTAATAATTTAGAATTTTGTTTTTTTGGAGGGACCTGGTTCACTTGAAAAGTCTGCAGGTTCCTCTGTAATAACGAATGGCGTCGTCGAAAGCACAAAGTCAGGCGGTGCATCGAAGTCGTTGTAGTCTTCATCATCAAAGGCGTCAATTTCTGTGACTGGAACATTGTTGCAGGACCTCCCCTCGCATATCTTACACAGAGCAGAACATTTTAGTCCTGCTCTCCGACAGGAGCACACTCCAGTGCACCCCTTCCGACATCCACAAGAAATGAATTTCAGGAGGGTTTCGGGCGCAGGTGGCTTTGTCGATTGGACTGGAAGTAGTCCCTGTCCGGTTCTTGTCCAACCCCAATCAGTAGGCTCTTTATCTATCCCCAACCATTTCTGAACTTGGTGGTATGTTCTGTAAGAATGTTGGGCGGCAGCTTCTTCTGTGGGGGGTAGACGTGCCAGCTGCACTTTGGCATTGGCTGCTGTGCGTACGAACATCTTGTACCTTAGCTCATGTAAATTTTCATGTGATTCTCCTCCCTAGAGTGCCACTATGCACTTAGAACCGGCGGAGGCTAATTCCTCATGTGTGCTATTTGGCTGGAGGAAAGCTGCTGCCACTTCAATCAGGCTGTCATCATTTTCGATGGCACTTAGCATCTTCTTTTTGACTTGCAAAAAGAGGACAGCGGTTGTGTCGCAGGCTGTGAACGCATGCAGGAACAACTCGAATCCTGGGGGGATGGAAAGATCTCGGCTGAAGGAGTTGGAAGCGTACTGCATGGGTCCTGAATCACCTTTGTCACTTTTCTGGAAGAAGACATTATGAACGTGTGACCCGAGTCCATTGAGAAGAACCAGGAGATCAACATCGTCTCCAACAATCACTACTCGTTCATAGGACCTGCTCTTGGACAGGGCTGTTCTTACGATTGTGCTGTCTGCATCCTCTTCACATTGAACGACATTTATCCCCTTGCTCTCAAGCCCTGAGTGCAGAAATTCGATTAGCCTTTTCTTATTGTAGTCATTCCCCAATAGCTTCTCTTGCGGCACGTTTATAAGCGTATTTTCTTCAAAAATGATGTCAGCACATGACGTAACAGAGTATCGTCGTAGACGTTCGGCAGATTTTGTGCTTCTGGTATTACTATCCAGAGGATACCCATCAAAAACAACGTGTGAAAACAACGTAAGACGCTACTATAGTCCTGATTGATGCATTCCTCTGCCAAATTACCTTTTGAAGCAGGAAGCCTCCGTCCACAACCACAAACGTAGTTGCTCCTATGTCAATGTTTTCTAAAGATGGAGTAAATGCCGCGTAAAATGTTGATTTCACACCTTTCCTCATTCCCTCTTCGTTGAATAGAGACATTGGATATGGAGCTAGCTCGTACTTGAAGTGTTGCTTCAAATCTTCGTCTGACTGCTTGGTGATGCACAGCCTTTGAAAAATGGTGAGAGGATCCATGGTTACAGCTTTGTTTTTAACTTTGATGGTGAATGCTGATAATGAATGCACCTTTTCTTTTCGTTTGAAGGCAATATGGCCAAACGATTTTCCATTAATGTGCTTGACAGCTTCGATGCCCAGTTCTTGTGCCATGTGGCAATTGACCTCCGGTTCCCCAACGATGCCACTACTGATAGATAGTATTTTGTCATTGTATGGGAATGGAGTGTGTACTTCGAACCATGATGATAGTTTTTCCACATCCCTTGTATCTTGCTCAATTCGTGCAAACCTCATGTCGATGTGTTGTTCACTAGAAGTAGAGGATACATTCCAAAAGTACTCGAGTCCTTCACATATATTTAGCATATGTACCAGGCCTTCAGTCCAACGACCGAGAACACTGCTTGACATTCCTCGACCATGTGTCAAGCCCCCTTGGCTCTTCATTGACCTCATTAATACTTGTTCGACAGTTAAATCTGTCCAGAGGCCTGACCAAAATTTGTTCGAACGGCGTATTGTAAACTCTCCACCTAAAAATAACCTAAATTCTGTTGGTTTCATTTTCTGCTGCAACCCACTCATGTCCTGATGGTATAAACGAGCACTTTTTGGATAGTTAAAGTGGCCTGCGGAGTGGAAGAATGGCAACATGTTAGTTATTATTTCTATGTGAAGGCCCTAGTCTCCCATTCTCTCAGCTTGTATGAACTTTTTCATTAGAGTTGTCATTTTGAAGTACAGCACCCATAGTTTTGCTGTTGGACTTCGTCTTTCCACTTCCTCCAGAACACTGCTTACCTTGGCACCAAGCATTTTAACAGTTTCATTCTCTGTGACATGCAGGATCAAGTTTCTCTCTTTTTCGTCAAGCAGGTTTCCAATTTCAATTTCTTCTTCCTCCGTCTACTCCACTTTTTCTCTCAAAATTAGTGTGGCCAATGAAAGGTTTGACAGCATGTGAATTAATAAGGACACTTACCAATACTGTTATATGACTTAGCAGGTACCACAAAGGACAAAAAGAAACCAGAAAGAACGAGTGAGAAAAAAATAACTTATATTTTATTCGTCTCATCCATCTGTGTCATTCATAGGCTACCAGAGGTTCAATGTTCTATTATTATTATTGCCACAAAGCAAAAGGCCAGACCCAACTCTTAATGATATAAAGAGTTCATAAAAATAAATTTATAATAGAATAGAAGGTCGAAGGGCAATCTTATTGAGGGGACTGTTGCAAATTAATGATACCAGTGTTCGGCATTCCCCCCCCCCCCCCCACCCCACCATTCAGCAAATCCACATCCCACCCCCCCGCCATCATCCCCCTCCTCCTCCCCCAGTCCACTCAAAAAGTTTAAAACGTGGAAAAAATGTTTGAAACGTGCTGTAATAGCTCTTGCTATTCGCCAGGCTCAGCCAAGAAGAACGTTGTTTGGTTTTTAAAGATAACTAGACAACCAATAGGTGTATAGACTTCCGGTTGCACTTAAATTAAAGCTAATTAAATTTACTACAAGCTTTTTCTTATTGAAGTTTTTGTAGGATTAATATTTCGGCCTCATAAATATATACATATATATATATATATATATATATATATATATATATATATATATATGTGTGTGTGTCTGTTAACACGATAGCGGCCAGAGTTTTTGTTTTTTCGTCACGAAACTTGGTATATAGCATTCAATTAGCAAACGATTGAACGAGTTCGTTAACCACCAAAGTCGGTCCACCGGAAGGGGGGGGGGTTACCCCGAACCCAAAACACTAATTTGACTAAGTCAGCCGTAATATTTGTTATATTTCAACGAAACTTGGTATTCGTAGTGGTAATATAGAGAGAAAAGTGAGATATAAAAATGAACTAAATCGGTTCATTAGAAGTGGGGGGGGGGGGGGGGGTTTACTCCGGACCCACAATACCAACTCGCCACTACCAGCCGTGATTTTTGGTATATTTCGACTAAACTCGGTATTCGTAGTGGTAATCCACAGGTAAATATGTGTTGTAAAAATAAACTAAATCGGTTCATTAGGAGGGGGGGTTTAATCCGGACCCACAATACCAATTCGCCACTACCAGCCGTGATTTTTGGTATCTTTCGACGAAACTCGGTATTCGTAGTGGTAATCTACAGGTAAATATGTGTTGTAAAAATAAACTAAATCGGTTCATTAGAAGGGGGGGGGGGGGGTTTACTCCGGACCCAAATTCCTAATATACTCATACCGTTCGTAATTTCTGCTGTATTGTAACGAAACGCGGTATACGTCGTGGGTAACTCATGAGAAAGAAGTGTTGTAAAAATGAGCTGAATTGGTCAATCGAAAGCGGGGGTTTAATTTGTAATATATTTCAATAGAAAAGCCAGCCAGACGTAGGTTCACAAAGCCGCCGCAAGGAGCGCTTTCTACCACTAGAGTGACTGTATCCTGTTCCTGCGTTAGATCAAAATACGATAATATGAGGGTTTTTGTATTTATTACGTAGTGTAATAGGTACCATGTGTAAACATAACTCTGGAAGCAAATTAATAATTGATCAGTTACTCACTACAAATTTAAAAGAGAACTATTCATGTTTTTATTTTATTTATGGAGGATATTTTAAGCAAATTGTTCTGGAAAGCAGTCTACACTACCCAAATTCTGAGGAAAGTGCTTAGTAATGCAGCTCCTGCGTGACGGACTTTTATATCTACAAACTCCTGTTTAATTCTTCGGTCCATTCCCGTGGTACCCGCTGCCGTCCAAAGCCTTCTTTGACCGTTCCTTCATATCCCGAGCCTCCGCCTTCTGGGACTCTATCCCTCTTTCGATTCGACACTCTCCTTCCTTACCTGTCTTTAAATCCCACCTCTTTGCTTTACTCCTATCCTCCCAGGAAGACGTTTCTTAAGATTTGACCACTTAGAAGACCAGTTTAGCTATGTAAATTATGTTGTTGTTTTATTCTCTTGTTTATGCATTTATTTTTATTCATATCCTGTTATAGCCCCCATTTCTTTAATATTTATTTGTTTATTTTAAACTATTTAATTATATTCTCATCCCCCTCTGAACATTGTATCATCATTGCTCCAATCCAATTATAATTTATGTACATATTTACTTATGTTTTATTTTTTTATTTAAGACTTCACTAATAATATTTGTATTCGTTTTTTTTGTGCTTTTGTTGTTTCTTTATTTATAGTCATATTTATAGGTTAAATTTGTTTATTCAACCATATGTATTTCTTTTTATTCTTATGGGACGAAGTCCCAGAATAAAGTATTTTTTTTCATTCATTCATTAAAAAAAAAAAAAAAATGGACTGATTTCAATGTATTTTGGTTCAAAAATACTTTGTGGGATATGAAAGAGCATGTTCGTTAACCAACAGAATCCGACACGCGAAACAAATCGCAACGCTTATGTCTTTGCGTTACTAGAATTCCAGGTATCCGTTTTATTGGTAATTGGACCCGGGGAATCTAATGAAACCATTTTACCAATCTAGTGTGATTTTTTTTGTGATTGTCGAATGTATTCTTATATAACTCGAAACCGGTTGGGAAATCGTAGTAAAAGTAAAGCACCTATTCGACAGCTTATTAAATTTCCTACAAATACGGTTTTTATGCGATTTCGTTCGGAGAAATAGGGTCTTAAATAAAGAAATTTCAGGATACTGTCAGTTTCCTGTTGTGATCCCTAAGACATTTCTTCGCTTTGAGATATCATATAAAATGTTTATATATTTTTAAATTTTTCACGAAAGATTAAGACATTGCCTATAGAAGAACGAAATCACGCTAACTAATACAGTTCCCGTAATTTCTCTTCAAATGTTCAGGACTTCCTCGTTTGTCTAGTTGGGATCAATTTAAATTCTATTGCTTATTCGTCTAGAAAAGGCAAGGATTTAGATTTGGCCGTCTGATTAGAATTTATAAATAGACTTGGAGAATCAGTTCGCCAGATTCCTTGATATATCAAAGAGGTTTATTAGTTTACTCGTTCGCCGCAAGATGGCACTGACATAAGTCAAACTGTTTGTGCCAAAGAGAGTGATGCAGCATATAAATAAATTAATAGTTAGTGGTTAACATATACAGAGGAACATGGATAATTCGAACTTCGAAAATTCGAAATCGTCTTTAATTCGAATATTTCTCTCGGTCCCTCGAATTTAGGGCATAAACAATGTAAAAAAATCGTGGTTAATTCGAATAAAATTTTGGATAATTCGAATTTTTTACGAGTCTGTGCCTCCACTGGGAAGGGCCAGAGAGGCGGTCTATCTTAAATCTTGTGAAAATATTCTCCCCTCGAGTAAGAAGGACATTAAGATACGGATGTAGGGGTTCCGGGACAAGAAGCGCGGCGGTCTCATAGTCTTGTTCTTGGACTCCAGGAATTCTGCAAAGTTGTGGATCGCGCTTCCTCCCTTCCAGGGGTTGTAGTTACATACACCATCCTGTCGTTTTATCCTAGAATTCCCTCCCAACATCCCTCCCGTCTTCATTTCTTATTCAGTTATAAGTCAGTCAGTGCCTAGATCTGTTGTATTGTTTGTGCCTTGAATTTCTTGTGTACATTGCAGTTCTGTGAGTTGTTGATTTAAGATGTCGAAGCCTAGAAGTTATAAAACTTTAACTTTGTCAGAGAAAATAGTTGAGATTAAAGAAGTTGAAAAAGGAATGAAGAAAAAATCTGAAATTTCCAAGGACTTCGGAATTCCTCCTAACACTTTACCAACTTACCTGAAAAATAAAGAAAAACTTCTTGCCCATGAAAATGACTTTTTTTCAAAACAAGAGACTTTTATTTTTACTTTTTTGATAAATTATTTATTACTTATGTAAGTAATCATCAATTCATGAAATGTTTGTTATTCTTTAAATAAAATGGATTTATTTTTTTATTAAAAAATGTGAAAATATGAAGTTCCATTTTTAGCCCTTTATTTTCAGAAACTTTTGTAATTCGAATTTTGGATAATTCGAACTTTTTTATCGGTCCCTAGGGGTTCGAATTATCGTTACTGTATAACTATCTCTTAAAATAAAATATCCGTGAAATCATTATACCTTCTTAAAATGGCGCCAATGACTTTTATCGGTCGCTAAAAACCTTCTCCCCCTTGGAGAAGGAAGTCAATTTTTAGGCTCCTGAAGTGGAAGAGAGATCCTCGCGGAAAGGAGCTTCGGTAGGCTTCTTTCAATTTCATCTGAACGTCCTTCTGGCGTTAATGTTAACTTGGGATGCCTTGAAAACCCTCATACAGTATCGTATATCATATTACCAGATGTATGTATGCAGTAGCCAATACAGAAATCTATATATATATATATATATATATATATATATATATATATATATATATATATATATATACATACACACATATAATCCCATATCTTATATATATATATATATATATATATATATATATATATAGATATATAGATATATAGATATATAAATATATATACATACTAGCTGAACGCACGTCTTTCGTCACGGCAGATTAGTAGTTTTTTTTTATTGCGTTAAATAATCTATCATCAAAGTTAACGCTACTATAAAATTTTTAGCAGTTTATTATAGCGTGGTTCCCGTCATACTATATGTTATACATCAATTGATAAGAAATCAAATTATAAGCGTGTTTCTTGACACTGCTGGGCTCCGGACCAGTGTCAAAAAACAGATAACCTAGAGATAACCTGTTATCTATAACGGGACCAGGGGTAACAGGAGTTATACAAGTACAGGTTAAAATTCATTTTCAATAATAAATTTACGTTAAAATTTAGAAATCTATGTTTCTCAGATGTCATTTGGAAACACCCATTATATTTGCGAGCATTATCAAGAAGTGACTGGGGATGTTGATGGGTGAGAAGGCTGAGCAAGGGTTCGGGATATTATTACCTCGGATGGACCATCACCAGGAAAACTCTATGGGGGACAAGTAGAAATCTATGGTTGTCTATGGTTGAACAGTTTATTTCTAGTAATTCAAGGACTGCTATCATAGTTTAAATTAACCGCAAATAAAAATAATACTATGAAATAGATAATGTACGGTAACAGCTGTTCTGTTATCGTCCTAGCAACGCATGCTGCCTAGGCGAGCATGCTCTCTTTAAAACTAAAAATTCAAACCCCTCTAAAAATACTTAAAAATATTAAAATATAAAAAAAAAAACTTTCTTAGCGAGTTTACATCCCAAAGAGAGTGTCCATGCAAAATTTCAAATTTTTCTGTCAAGTGGATTGGGCTGGGCGATGATAGGTCAGTGAGTGGTATTTGACAAATGTATAGTAGATTCATATATATATATATATAAATTCTTTTTTATCCTAGTAGGCATGGGGTCATTAAAACAGCCTTCCTTTATTAAACCACTTTATTTATTGGGCCCGACATGTTTCGTGCGTCTCTTCTTCGCACCTCTTCAGGGGCACTTCTACAACAAAATATCATTTTTTTTATTAAATCCACACAAATTATTTTTCTTTTATATTAAAGCTATCAAAACGACCTATGAAATGTTCCACAAAATGCATTAAAATATTATAATTTTCCATTAAATGATACCCCTACCCTAAAAATTGCAATAATTATAGTTAAGTTATATCTATATATATATAAAAATCACGTGTCTGCCTGTTTTTCTGTTTGTTTGTTCCTTATACAAATCTACACCGTTTGACCGATTTTGACCAAACTTGGAATAATGGTAGGTCTTGATACGAGAAATCTCCTAGGCTAGGTAAAAAAAATCTACCAGCTGTCTGTCTGTATGCTTGTCCCTTATACAAATCCACACCGTTCGTCCGATTTCGACTAAACTCGGTACACATGTAGATCTTAATCTGGGGAGTGTCGTAGGCTAAGTCAAAAACGTCTACCAGCTGTCTGTCTGTATGTTTGTCCCTTATACAAATCCACACCGTTCGTCCGATTTTGACTAAACTCGGTACACATGTAGATCTTAATCTGGGGAGTGTCGTAGGCTAAGTCAAAAACGTCTTATAGCTGTCTGTCTGTATGTTTGTCCCTTATACAAATCCACACCGTTAGACCAATTTTTACGAAACTTGGTATACATGTATGTCTTGATACGGGGGGTGTTATAGGTTAGGTCAAAGTCGTCTAGGACTCTCAGTTGGGAGGCCACGGGTTCATAACAGTTACAGATTCGTGTTATTAGATTTTAATAATACTTATTTGGTGTCTAATTTATTTAGGCTTTTCTATATGCAGAAAGTAGGCGTAGCATGGCACGCCGGGTAACGGCTAGTGTTTTATAAAATGTGTTGAGTCCTACCTTGCTAGGAAGTCCTCTCGTTACCATGTACTCCCTCTGGAGTCCGGCTTAATACTAACCCTTTAAGTGGATTCCCAAAATGGCCCTGTCTTTATCTGACCTTCGTTGCTGTCCTAATTAAGTCTACACGTTAAATAGTTTTAATTTTTTTTTTTAATGGAAAATTATAATATTTTAATGCTTTTTGTGGAACATTTCATAGATCGTAATGATAGCTTTAATATAAAAGAAAAATAGTTTGTGTGGATTTAATAAAAAAAAAAATGATATTTTGTTGTAGAAGTGCCCCTGAAGAGGTGCGAAGAAAAGACGCACGAAACATGTCGGGCCCAATAAATAAAGTGGTTTAATTAAGGAAGGCTGCTTTAATGACCCCATGCCTACTAGGATAAAAAAGAATTTGAATATTTCGGGTCATCTACAAGAATAAATAATATATATATATATATATATATATATATATATATATATATATATATAAAATATGCTTTAGATTAATTTCAAGAAACTCACGATACCTATGATTAGGTTTAGAGTATTACCCCTTCCCTTTCCCGGCTAAACGATGCTTACACCTTGTAAATTACGCAATATCTTGCAGCATAATTAAATACCTGTGCAAAAAAAACCCTGACTCATATCCTTTAAAAAATCCCAGATTTTTTATGGTGTACATTGTCTCGAGGTCAATAGCCACAGGCGTTATAAAATCAGTTTTTATTACCGCCATGGCAATAAGGAAAATATAGTATTCCCCATGCTTATTGCTTGCATTCACTCTTACTGCTTGCTGTTATCTATTTGGTTTGTGTTCTATTATGTTGTAAACTCTGAAGAAATTGATTATTACCATCCTGCACCAATGTAGAAACTCTGAAAATGTCTTCAAATCCTTTCCGAGGCTATCCGCTAGCTTAAAAAAATAATCCTCCTTCATATCTCTCTCTCTCTCTCTCTCTCTCTCTCTCTCTCTCTCTATATATATATATATATATATATATATATATATATATATATATATATATATGGGGGCGAGGTTAGCTCAGCGGTAGAGCACTGGACTAATAAGTTGGAGGACCTGAGTTCAAATCCCGAGCAAGCACTAAAGATTTTTTCTTCTAGTGTTCATGGGTTGAATTCGGCCTCCCTGCCCGTCCCTAGGCCAACCCAGCCTTTAATTCATTTAATTATTGGTACCTTGGGTGCTAATGACTCTATCAGTCGAAGCAGCCAAGGGAAAAATCAGGCGGCCGGAGCATAGTACTGACCAGACTATCTAGTGTGCCGTACGGTCATGAATCAGGTACCTCTATAGTATCTGCCCCTCAGGGCCCTCGTGGCCTGTTACGGGACTGATTTTATATATATATATATATATATATATATATATATATATATATATATATATATATAGTTTCCCGTGTAAGGGACTGATTAGCTAGGACGGGATTTAGAGGTATAGACAATGGGGAAATATTTTAGAGAAGCGGAAATTCCTTTTTAAAACTATAATTTACACAGAGGATACAAACATAAATATCATAAACCATTGCTACGATGAGAGAAAAGGTTGAGTGAGAGAGACAGATAGGTAGAGTTATCAAATATGATCATTTGGGGAGATTATAGAGAATTTGGAACTGGCCTACCTCTGAACAGCATCTGGGCCGAAGTCTCAGGAACGGATGCAAACTCTGACCGGTCGGAGGTAAGCCAGCTCTTTTTAAACCCTTTGTACCCCACTCCTGCTTTTGGAGGTGATTGAACTAGAAACTCTTGTCAGGTCTTAGATCTTCCAGGAATCTTACGAATCAGCCACGTGCAGTGCCAACATCCCAGACGCAACGTTTGCGGATTCGTGGTTCTCACATCTCTAGAGATGGACAGCCAACCTTTTCTCTCATCCTTATTCACTTAACAAGGCCAAAGGGAAAACGGGGCCTTACATCACCCCCCGATTTTTCAAAGTCATGTTTCCCTTGGAACATTACTTTACCTTTAACACTACCCATCCTTATGTTACTAATAATAATAATAATAATAAACAATATTAGTGCTAATAACAATACAGGTGATGCGCTGTAAAAATTAAAATAAAATAAACATTATTGGCATCTTTACAAGACAAAACCTCTCCCTTAGGAGGTAAAAATCCTTATGTTACCATTATTTTATAACTATACCGAACACTGTCGTCACAATCACTGAACGGCTACTACACTTACGAGCGGTCTATATCCGCTCCGTTATTACAGATACGACACTTTCAGCTGCCGGTCGATGTATTACGAATCCTGCTGCCCCACTTCCTTCCGTTGGCTGCGAGTTTTGATTCGCACCACGCCGGGATCTGAGTTTTATAATTAGCAGGCCAGTGGTAAACCCAAGAAGTGCTATTAGAGCAACCGACCCGCCTGCTATCCACAGAAGTTCTCCTTCCTTCCCCTTCTTTTGGGCCGCAAGGATCCGTTCAACATCGCTCCATGTTCCCCATTCAGCCGAAGAGTTATTGGACGCTTCTTCGAGCTCCTTGAGCTCCTTCAAAGTATCCTCCCATACTGCGGGATCATAATCCTCTTTTACTGGCAGGTCCAAGGGTGGTTTGATCGTGACGTTGACCCATTGCAACTGCACCACCTGAGAGGATTCCCCAACGTCGGCTATCGGCAAAAGGCGATAATCAGGTGTCCAAGCTGTGCAACCAGGTGCTATGGTAAGCTGCCCACTTCCATCTAGAACCCGCTCTAGCGATTCTACTCCAGCACTCCCTCTGCATTGAAGATGGAGGCGAGTGGGCTTAGACATGCTATACCACCATAGCTCCTTGTGCTCGTCCCAAATCCATGTGGGGGAAGATCTAGGATTCACCAAAGTCCACGGGCACCATTCCTTCGACGTATTCTCCTGGCGAAACGATGAGACAATACAAGATGGTGTTTGTCCGTGAAAGAACTTGAACTCGGCAGGACAGATCCATGGTATCCCGGGACGACATCTGGCTATATCCTGCTCCTGAAGAATTGAGTAGGCCTTCTCGTTGTGGCTCTCCAAGAAGAACGCCCCCTCCGGCTGAGCTGCAACCATTCTTCCTGTTTTATTCTCCTTAAGAGGCAAGGAGAGAACCTGATAAAGCACCATCTCCTGATCCGGAGTTTTTAAAGGCAATTCCACTACAGCTATTACTCCATCATCGGTTGCAATTGCATGTACTTCAGAAATTTGGTAGTAAATTTGGTCATGATATCGGCTTCCCTCCGAGAGGAGTGTCAGTCCAGTTGGCAGAGCCTCTCTTACCTTCCCCAAAATCAGAGTTAACTCTTTAGGACCTAGCATCTCTCTACTCAACTTTCCACTCATCGATGCACCTACTCCATTAAGAACTCTGCGGAATCTAAATAGGAATTCCGTTACTCCAGTTTCTAGGCTTCTGAGGGACGAGGAAAGGTACAGGGAACTTTGGATGAGGTTAGTAACACGCGATATGTTCGTTTGAAGTTGCGCCTCTTTTTGAAAACCTTCCTTCAAAATTCTACGGACCACCCCAGACAAGCGGGTAACCCTTTTTGTGTCCTCTTCGGCTTTCCTTGCCAACTCGCGACTGAGCGTTAGTTGTTCAGAAACCGCATGTATGGTGTCTCCGTACTGCTTACTTAGTTTGTCGAAATTTTCTTGAATGCCTTGTAAATCGTCCGCGTCTGGGGTCCCAAATAGGTATTTTAATACTATCCCCCCCGCATTGACCAATCCTCGACGTTCTCGGGGACTAGGTAGCATGGACCAGAGCATATCAAGTTCCTCTTCTGCCTCCCTGAATAGACTAAGTATGCCCTCGACAACAGGCTGAAGTCCATCAAGCTCTGGATATTTAACCGAGGCATGAGATGGGTCTAATTGGACCTTCCAAATCTCCCCTCGCAGAGTTTCCATTATACCTTCTAGGTGTGATACATTCAAGTGAACCAGTAGACGCCATTTGTCTCCCGTCACAACTACGTCACCTCGTCTTAGAAAAACCAGACTTGCCCACGCCAAGGGCCATACTCCTAGGACCACCCACAGCGACAACCCTGAAATAAGATATTCAGGAATCATTTTCAGGCAACTTAGCTCTCCTCCTAAGCGGGTATGGGGACCTACGAGAAAAAGTTAAAGTTTTCCCCTTTGGTGTCCAAGTAGCATCAGGTTTCCCCTTTTGCTGAGCTTGGCTCTCGCTATCTGAACCACTGGAACTTTCCCCGGAAGTCCCACCTGTCTCAATCCGTCCTTCGTTTCCCTCCCCTTGACTATCCTGGGTTATTTCCCTGTTTTCTTCCTCAGGAGAGGATCTAACGCCCAGAGGGCAGGCAGGGTCATTACATTCTGGCGATCTTCCCGCAGCAACCGGACAGTGTCTGTGAATCTCACTCTGCGTTTCAATTTCATCTTGGTCCTCACAAGAGTCGTCTTCTGAGCCATAACAACACCCTGGGTTAATTTCCCATTCCGGCTCCATGACCTCATCTTCCGACCCTTCCACTTCCCGGGTTGCCCCACCTGCCTTCGTCATAACCTTAGGGTGCGAATCCCCTCCTCCCCCCGGGGCCCGTTTTAGCCTATTTATATGAACTACATTCAGAGATCCAGTGGCCAGTCGGATCTCATAGTTCACTCGCGAAAGAACCCTTTCTACTTTGTGTGGGCCTGTCCAGGGACAGTGGAATTTTGGACAATTCCCAGGCTTTACGGCTGGACAATGGAGATAGACCCAATCCCCCACCTCTAGGCGTCGCTCCTTACGCCGGGCATTACAATAATGGGTCCTCATTGCCCAGGCCTTTTCGGCACGACTCAAAGCGTCCTTATAGGCTTCTTTCAGCCGATGCCCTAACTTTTCGACATGGTCCGCTGATTCCGATCCGTCATTGGTTGGACCTACCCAGCAATCAAACGGAGTTACCAATTCTCGCCCAAGCATGAGGTAGTTTGGGGAGTATCCTGTCGACGAATGAGGTATTGCTCGATATGCCATGAGAGCATATGGGACCCACTTATCCCAGTCACGACCATCTCTTCGCACATATTGGGATATCGAATCGGTAAGAGTTCGATGTAACCTCTCTACCATTCCGTTACATTCCGGATGGTAGGCGGTAGTTTGTAATTTCCTAATCCCCAGAGCTCTACAAACTTGAGTAAACAGTCGAGAAACGAAATTTCTTCCCTGGTCTGTTAACAACCTCCTAGGGACCCCATGTCGAGTGATAATATTCTCGACGAGTGCTACGGCCGTTTCTTCAGCTGTTTGCCCCTTCAGTGGTATTCCCTCCGCATACCGTGTAAAATTGTCAATTACGGTCAAAAGGTAACGATGGCCCCTTTTGGAAGTCGGCAAAGGCCCAAATATGTCTAGCGATACCTGCTCGAAAGGCCCTGTGGCCATATAGGGAGCTTCCAGGGGGACCTTTTGAGATACAGGACTTTTTCTGCTAGCGCACGCGTGACACCGTTCCACAAAGGACTTAACATCCGCCGCCATGCCCGGCCAATAATATGAGCTTTTGATTACCGCGAGAGTACGATCAGCCCCTGGGTGCCCAGCCCATGGTTTCGAGTGATTTTCTTCAACGATTGTTTTTCGTAGACCCTCAGGCACCATAAGCCTCCATTCCGACTCATCCGTTGCCCCATCGGCCCAATATAGCAGGCCATCGGCATCTGTTTGTACATGAACAGTGCCTCTCTTGATGGCTCTTTGACACCACATATCCTCCTTTTGAGCATCCTTCAATTTACCTCGGGTTATTTTCTGCCTATTTCCCGTGACTACAGCTATTGTACGGCTTAAAGCATCAGCGTTAGAATGTTTCTTCCCCGGGCGATGTTCGACTTCATAGTCGAACTCCTCTAACCGAAGGGCCCACCTGGTCAGCCGTGAAGACGGGTCTCGAAGGCATCCACCTCAAGGCAGAGTGGTCAGTGACAAGTTTAAACCTTCGCCCTAGTAAATAACAACGGAACAGCTTTGTTGCCCAAACCACCGCTAGCAGTTCTCGTTCTGTTGCCGAGTAGTTGAGTTCTGGACCCTTCAACTGCCTACTAGCGTAGCAAACAGGTCTCTCGCCGCCATCTCTGTACTGGGACAGAATGGCACCCAGAGCTACTCCTGATGCGGCTCGATGGACAATATAAATGGCTCGCTGAAATTCGGATAGCACAAGACTGAGTCCGAACTTAGGATTTCTCTTAGCGATTCAAAAGCCTTCCGTTGCTTGTCGCCCCACTGGAATCGTACTCGTGAGCCAGTTAATTCTGTCAGCGGTCTTGAAAGATCCGCAAAGCCTTTTATGAATTTACGGTAATAGCTTGCCAACCATAGAAAACTTCGCAACTCCTTCACATTTCTGGGGGCTGGAAAAGACTTGATCGCCTCTAATTTTCTAGGATCTGGTTTCACTCCCTCGGCTGTAACTATGTGTCCCAGATAGGTCACTTCCGATGCCGCAAAAGCGCACTTGTTCAAGTTCACTTTTAGATTAGCGCCTCTGAATATGTCGAACAACTCCTCTAACCGGAGCATGTGTTCCCTCAGTGATGAGCTATAAACCACCACATCATCGAGGTAAACGAAACATCCGGTGCCCTTCAGTCGGCCAAGAAGTTGGTCCATGACCCGTTGGAACGTGGCAGGTGCCCCCGCAAGGCCGAAAGCCATTTTTTTGTACTCATAGTGTCCGTTTACAGTCGTGAAGGCCGTTTTTGCCTGACCCTGGGGTGCTATCGGTATTTGGTGGTACCCACTCGAAAGATCAATTGTGGAAAAGATTTGGCTACTCCCCAATTGTTCTAAGGTTTCCTGTATCAACGGAAGCGGGTAAGTATCGACCTTAGTAACTGCATTGAGGCCACGGAAATCTGTGCAGAATCGATACTTTAAGTCACCTGTTGGGGATGTTTTCTTGACTAGAATTACAGGTGCTTGCCAAGGACTTTTAGACGGCGTAATGACGCCTCGTTCAAGCAACGTCTGAACCTGCCGTTCCATTTCCTCCCGTTCACTGAAAGGCACACGATACGGGCGTTTCACCACAGGTCTGGCATCTCCAGTTTCAATATGGTGTTGAACAGGCAGGGAGCAATCTTCGGGACCCGGTTCACAAAAAATGTCTGAATATCTGGACAACAAGGACTCCATATCCCTCCTTTCCCCACCACTTAAATGGCCCTATTTCTCGCCAACGATCGAGGCGAAACCAACAGGAGTTTTAGAGCCATCCTCGCGTTCCCTCTCCGAACAAGATCCACCGTCTTCCGCCCAATCTCTCTCTACCAGACCTACCACTAGAAGCCGTGGCAATGTCACAGCCGAAGCGGTCAAATTGACGAACTGCATCCACGAACGGCCGTCCCGAGGAGTGTTAATGCATCTCCCTCCTACAACCCCATTGGGAAGTGCTCTTGACGGCTCAATTATGACAGCTTTCTGGTCTAGTTTCCCTGGTACGGAAATCTCTAATAGAGATTCACTGAAGGCCGGAAGCGTTTCCTCTCGCGAAAGACGCGCTGAGCTGGTTTTGTTGTCCTTCTTCCCCGTGTGTCTTGATTCCTCCTTGACTATCGGCTTAGCTCCTATATTCACGCTAGTTGGAAGGGATAAAATATGACCTGAAAACTTGGCTTCTAGTTCTCTCGCCGTCCTACTCATGAAACGTACCCACTCTCGGTTCGCAGACATTTTTAACTCATCCCTCTTTGTTATCGAACCAACGGAAGGTAGAGATTCAATTTTAGGCGATGCTCCCGTGACTAACAATCCCGAACGTAGGTCTATATGGGCGTCTAATTTCCCTAGTAAGTCTAAGCCTAATAGTCCATCTCCTTCTAAGCAGACGTCAGCCACTATGACGTCGTGGGACAGTCGATGGCCCTTAACTTCGATATTCACCGTTTGAATACCGCGTACCGGGATTACCACACCAGTTACCCCCCTAATCTTACTAGTCGCGGGTCTTAATTTGGACCCTGAGGCAGGAGACCTGATTAGAGTAACTTCAGCACCAGTGTCTACTATCATCCTATGAATCCGCCCATTTATCCAGGTGCTCACCTTTAACCCTTTCTCACCTCCCCCACCTATGCCTAGTAATTCGTAGCGCAATCCCCTTGTCGCCGACTTAGGGCCGGGGCCCTCCCCAAGTCGTTCGCGTTTGGGGCCTTCTTTGGCAAAGTTCCTTTCACGAGGGGTTTAGAACGACATTGGCGAGCGATATGCCCACGACGACCACACCTATAACAATTCGTACTATTTTTGGGAGAAATATCACTAACCCTCTCTGTTTGTCGACATCCCCTGGCCCAATGATTCGTATCCCCGCAGCGATAACAGCCACTTGGATTACCCCTCTCAATGACCCTTACTTCGCTTTGTCCAACTTCCTCGGGACTGGGAATTTCGTTATCCTGGGGATTCTTCTCTACAGTAAATATTCCCTTTTCGTGTCGCCCTAACTCCGTTTCAATGGCTCTAGCCTTCTCAATCGCGGTTTGTAATTCCTTTGGGAACGCGAGTCTCGTCAGCCTCCCAATCTCTCCTCCGAGCCCATTTAAATATGATGTAAGGACGACTTTATCCAGTTGTTTGCGAGCCCCTATAACTTCTTCCTCCGATCCCTCACCTGAGAGTGATCGTTCACCCATCTCCCGACAACGATCTCCGAAAGTTCTGACATCCTCCCCACGCTCTTGTTTCATTGAACTAAGCTGAAGGAGAAACTGCTCAGGTTGCATAGTCGCTTTAAAGCGGTTTAAAAGAGCATCTCGAATCGTGGAATATTTTACATTTGGCCCCTTGAGATCCGATCTGCTGGCCAAAAATTTCGCAGCTATCCCTTTCAGTCTCATCCTTAACACAAGGGATTTATCACGATCTTCCCAGTTTCCGCTAGTTGCCACTAATTCCAAACCATTGAGATAGTCTTGGATTGGAACCCCAGAATCGTCACCGGACCATGGACCGACCATTCCCTGAAGAGAAAGATCCCTCTTTCCTTGCTTACCCTCATGCCTTGTCCTCTCGAATTCTTCCCTGAATTGCTCATTTGCAGCCAACGCCTGATCCAATGCCGTTTTCAGATCGGCAAACTGCTGTTCCGTTACCACCATCGTATAGCTCTATTTTCAACGTTTCCAATGAACCCCAACACGTTATGCTTACGAATAGGGATTGCTTTACTCTCTAACAGGGCTAACCACCAAATATCCGTGGCGGTCCTTAAACCAGGAAACGTGAGGACATTGAATGAACAACTACCCAGCGCCGAGATATCAGTTCGAGGAATTGTCCTATCAGCGTCAGCAGTACAGCCGCCGGCCTATCTCGAGAGCAGGGTTCTTATCTAATGCCGGCTTGCAGCTGGACATTTAAATACTACCCGGAAACCTGACACCATTTGTAAGGGACTGATTAGCAAGGACGGGATTTAGAGGTATAGACAATGGGGAAATATTTTAGAGAAGCGGAAATTCCTTTTTAAAACTATAATTTACACAGAGGATACAAACATAAATATCATAAACCATTGCTACGATGAGAGAAAAGGTTGAGTGAGAGAGACAGATAGGTAGAGTTATCAAATATGATCATTTGGGGAGATTATAGAGAATTTGGAACTGGCCTACCTCTGAACAGCATCTGGGCCGAAGTCTCAGGAATGGATGCAAACTCTGACCGGTCGGAGGTAAGCCAGCTCTTTTTAAACCCTTTGTACCCCACTCCTGCTTTTGCAGGTGATTGAACTAGAAACTCTTGTCAGGTCTTAGATCTTCCAGGAATCTTACGAATCAGCCACGTGCAGTGCCAACATCCCAGACGCAACGTTTGCGGATTCGTGGTTCTCACATCTCTAGAGATGGACAGCCAACCTTTTCTCTCATCCTTATTCACTTAACAAGGCCAAAGGGAAAACGGGGCCTTACACCCGTAAATGTCTAGTCATATTGTGGGAGGTGATAGAGGACCCTTAGTGGAACGAAAAATGTTATGTGACGATTTTCCTACTTCTCACACATATAATGTAGTTTTATTGTTTTTTTTTTTTCGAGACAAACGTGGTTTTTAGAAAAATAATCGTTGTAGCTTAAATGAATGAATTTAAGTATGTCTATCTTGCCAAACGAAAGCTTTTCTAAATTTCTTGACATTTTCTTGATATTTCTTACCAGCTCTAGTCTTCAATGGGCAGGATCTCAGATTTCCGGGTTTCAGAAAAACTCTCTTATTTAACCAGCTTTCCATTCATGTATTACAACCCAGTGTTATTGAAGTATGTGAACGATTTAGGAACAAAAGTTAAAAAACAAAACAAAAAAACATGGATCTGTGAAAAGAAAATTAAATTTTTTTCTTCAGTTTAGTCAAAAAGCTTAAACGAAATATTTATTTTTATAAATATTAAGTAAATATTTAATTAAAACAATAAAAAAAATTACTTCAACGAAAATAAAAAAAAATCCCAAAACAGTAAATAAATAAAATACACATTTATTTTGAATTTATTAATTACAGTAACTAATACTGGGTCAAGGAGGCTATTAATGAGCCCCAACCACACATTAACCGCAAAAATTATTATTTTTACCTAGATAACACATTTTAACACAGATTTTGATATATTCCAAGTCTAATCAGGATTTGAATGTTTAATTTCATCTGTGCTGACATTATGTTAAATGAAAAAGAAAATATTATTTTTATGTTCAATTGTGACGTGAACGTTCGTGAATTATTTAGTCGCAATTGAATTATCAAGGGAAGCAAAAAACAAAACTCTTGCCAGACAACGTTGTTTTATATTTTATTAGCTTTCATTTTTTAAAAAAAATCATAGAAATCGGATTTGGAGATTTGGAGGCTGTAGCCTTTTTTTGAAACACGAAATGTCTTTTGGCCCTCTGTGCGTCGTCACATTGTGAAATGTTTTCTTTTTGAGCACCTACTATTATTATATTTATTTTATGAGCTTTTCGCAACTATAGCGACTTGCTCAGAACAAACATTACACATACGTACATACATACACATCTACATGCATATATACTTAGATACAGTTTGGTTATTACATATGTGCATACAAACACATTATTATATATATATATATATCAACATCAACATCAACAATATATACATCATCATTATTATATATATACATCAAATTATGCAAATATACATTACACTATGTTTATATAGTTTATTCTGCTTCTGGACATAGGATAATACTATTCAGATTAAGATATAATAGAATAAATACCTTAATAAAGATATACTATTATAGAACCTTAATAAATATATAATAGAGAAAGATAAATAAAGATATAATATAATAGAGCGTTAATAAAGATATAATAGAATAAATACATTAATAAAAAAAAAAAAAAAAAAAAAAAAAAATGCACACATGTACACACCTGCATACACACACACATATAACATATAAATTAACAATGGTATATTTTTTATATAAATAATAATGGTATATATAAACAAATCTCTATGGGTTGTTTTCACTCTTCTTCCTTTCTAAATGTATGCTATAATATGGTTAGTAAGTTTGTCTTGTTTAGGTAGTTCAATATCTCATCGATATATTTGCTTCCATCGCCGAGTAATTCAGTCATATTGTAAGGTAAGTCATAGTTTTGTCGCTGTAAACATTCAGTCAGTATGTGCTTTATAGTCAGCGGTGTGTTACACTGTGTACATGTCGGTCTGTCCTGTCTTGTCATGAGATAAGAGTGTGTCAGTCGGGAATGGCCAATTCTTAAGCGGCATAATATCACTTCGTCTCTTCTATTATCCCTTTTGCTTGAAGGCCATTCACTTACTGTTCGTTTGATTTCTCGAAGTTTGTTATCCGTCGTCATGTGCCAGGCTTGCTCCCACTTCTCTGTAACAAATCTTCTGGCTTCAGTTTGCATATCTTGTAATGTAACTCCGTGTATGTCTAGTTGGTTTTGTATTAGAAGTAACTCCAGTAAAAATTCCTGGTACAGGTAGTTTGATAGATGTGTGTCAGCGTTTGCGTATGTATATATGCATGTATGAATGCCGAGGTGTGTATGTATATATGCATGTATGAATGCCGAGGTGTGTATGTATATATGCATGTATGAATGCCGAGGTGTGTATGTATATATGCATGTATGAATGCCGAGGTGTGTATGTATATATGCATGTATGGATGCCGAGGTGTGTATGTATATATGCATGTATGGATGCCGAGGTGTGTATGTATATATGCATGTATGGATGCCGAGGTGTGTATGTATATATGCATGTATGGATGCCGAGGTGTGTATTTAAGAGCTTAGGATAGACGGATGTAATTACAATACTTGGAGGACATTAATGACGCACAGCGGGGATATTTTGAGCCATAAGTGGCGAAATTCCTTCGTAACCATTCCACGTACTTGTTATCTCTCATTTAGAGCAATTATCATTATCACCATGGAGATATTCGGATTTAATATTTATGAATTAGCAGTTTCTATATTTTATTACAATACTAGCAGCTATCCAGTGTGCCATGCTAAACTTACTTTCTGCCTATGACTCTCCCCGTTTCCAGATCTACCTATATACCCAGTTATGTTAAAGTCGGTCAAACGGTATGAATTTGTTTATATCCGTCTAGTTATTCGTAAAACAGCCTACAGAGGCCAGCACCACAGCAGTTCATAAAACAGCCAACGGAGGCCAGCACCACAGCAGTTCATAAAAAACCCGACAGAGGCCAGCACCATAGCCTGCGAGTAGACAACCCTTTTCAAAGAAAGGCCAGCGCTCCTTAGTTCGACAGTTACTGTTGGTCATCAATGTGTTAAAGTTATTCTATTTAACGGACAACCAGACAGACACGTGATTTATTTATATATATATATTTAAACTTTCTATTTTCTTACTCAATGAAGTTATTTTTTAATCGCTTTGTTTTTAATAATGACAAAATAAATAGTAATAAACACACCTCATGAAAGATTATAGTTGTGAAGTACAAACCCCTTTTTTTTGTGATTCTATGTAATATAGGGAATAAATAAAAATAATGAAAGCCTTTGGCTTTATAACTACTTATCAACACAAATTCCTAAAATTTATGATATCCGTAGTCCTTGTCGGGTCTAGGAAGCGGAAATTGCGCGGAAATACAAACATCTATGAATCTTGAACTCTTTTCAATTATTTGACAGCATTATGTAATTGTTGGCGTGATTGGAAGATAAGCCCCAAGGACATTCGAACGCTTCTTCTCAGGGCTGCCAATTCCAAAAGCAGATTTACGGAAGGCCTTGGTACACAGGATCACTTCAACAAACGAACATTGATGTTATATAATTAATAACAATAACAATAATTAAAAAAATGATGTTATTAATTTTTTTAGCATAAATAAGCTTTAGCGGTGACTAAACTGGAAAAAAACGTTACAAAAAAGTGTCCGCTGGCGTTCGCGCATGCGCAGTTGCGTTCCCGCATACACAGTGGGGTTCGCGCATGACAGTGGCGTTCGCGCATGCGCAGTTACCAGGTACGAAAAAGAAGACTGCATGTGTCACAAAAAAATATCCCCGGCGTTCGCGCATGCGCAGTGGCCATGTACGAAAAAGAAGACAGTATGTGTCACAAAAAATGCCCGCTGGCTTTCGCGCATGCGCAGTGGCGTGACCATGCACGAAAAAGAATACTGTATATGTCACAAAAAAAGTGTTCGCTGGCGTACGCGCATGCGCAGTGGTATTCGCGCATGCGCAGTAGCCATGTGCGAAAAGAAGACTATGTGTGTCACAAAAAAGTGTCCGCTGGCGTTCGCCCACGCGCAATGGCCATGTACGAAAAGGATGACTCTGTGTTATAGAGTACATTACATTGGTTTATCGGGTGGACCTAGGCGCTCGAAAAAAGTCTCCGTTGGCGTTCACGCATGCGTAGTGGCCATGTAGGAAAAAGAAGACTATATGTTATACAGTACATTACATAGGTTTGTCGAGTGGACCTACAGCATATTTATGTTCCTGAATTTGAGCATAAGGCTCTAAACGAAATATTTTTTTTTTTGTTTCAATTATTGATTCAATAAAGTTTTATTTTCCACATACATTATCCCAAATCAATTTTCGTGGCCGTGAAGGAGTTACGTAAGCCATTTTTTTGAAGAATAAGATAGTAAGAATAAAAAGTCCGACTCGCAGGAACTGCCTCATCTTAGCGCGGTTCCGTTCTTATCCCTAGTCTAATTTCGAAAGATTAAAATAGAAGCAGTTATTATTTTGTTGAGAGGAGATCGTTGACCGTTGATGATGCAAGGTAGGGATTGTCCGGGTTAGATCACTGCTACTTAATAATACATACCCCATATGTGTATGTATGTGGGCATATATATGTACATATGTGTGCGTGTATATGTGTATGTGTATATGCATATATATAAATATATATATATATATATTATATATGTATATATATATGTATATATATATATATATATATATATATATATGTTAGGTATATTTACATAGATATGTGCATATATTAGTGTTAAATATGTCCTACTTGTATTTACAGCCCTGATGAAGGCTTGAAGTTCAAGCCCAAACGTCGGCACAATAAAACCATTTTTCGATAAAATTTAGTTTTATTAAGTAGCAGTGACCGAACCCTGACAGTTATATTTTAGTTCCACCAGTCTTGAAAGGTAGGATTTACAATCTTACCTGGAAGGGTCGGCAACACTAGAAACCGTCCCGCTAGTTACAAGGTCTTGGAATCTTGGAACTCTATATTTCTAACAATAAATTGTTTTTGTTATTTTACTTAACCTGTTTTATTTTCGAATACATTATCCAACTATAAGCAATTAAAAAATAACAAGGAATAAAATACAGACAAAAAGAACACTTCGAATAAGCGAAATCAATTACTTTAAAGCTTTAAGCTCTTATTTCTCCGATTGACATCGCCTAATCAAAACTTTCATTAGAACCTTTTATGTAGAGCATTTAATAAGCTTTCTAATGGTATTCTTCCGTTTGCCAAAATTCTCAACAGTTTTCGAGATATTAATGAAAGTTCCCAAAATTTATATTATTTCTAGCAACAGAAAATTGGCCTCATTTTTCATATCCTGTTTTACACACAAAATTTTCGCAACATAAGAATTTACAAAAATAAAAAGCAATAAAAAACGAAGGGAAAGAGACAAAAATTACAACAAGAACGACAAAAACCCGTTCATAAGAACAAAACAGACGTATTTGAAGTTTTAAGCACTTATTTCTCCGATTGACATAACCTAATCAAAAATAGTTTTAGAATCTTTTTTGTAGAGAATTTAGTAAGCTTTCAAATAGTTTCTATCCACTTACCACGATTTCCCAACCGTGTTCGAGATATTAATGAAAGTATACGAACTTCCCAAAACTTTTCATGTCTGTTCATAAAATATTTTATTCTAACCCTTCCTTAACTCCAAACGTAACAAAACTTTCAACATATTAGTTTTAATGAAAGTAGAACATGCAGATAAAGTTTCAACTGAATCCCGTAATTCTAAGTACCCAAACCAAAAACGGTATTCAAAAACTATTTTTCCAATTTTCTCGAAAACGGTTAAAGCGATCGCCTTCAAAATGGTTTCATTCGTTTTCCTAGCCCAGGAATCATATAAAACGAGTACTTACAAGCTTATGAACTCAAAAACGTAAGCGTTACGATTTTTTTTGCGCGAATTTCGCCCCAAACGCCATCTTCCAGTAGGCGGATTTTGCTGGTTAACGAACTTGACCTTTCAAATTGGACGAAGGATTTTTGTACCAAATTTCATCAAAATCGGACCATTCGTCTTCTATCTAGAGAGCGAACAGACAAATATATATATATATAAATAAATATATACATATATATATATATATATATATATATATATATATATATATATATATACAAATTTGAACCACCGTTATTTTCGGTCTCTAGGGGTTCTGAAACGCGAAATTTTCTAGTCGGGAGGGAGGAACCGCGCTAAAAAGAAGCCCCTGTAGCAGCATTACTGACGGTGATGAATTTTACGAACCGAAAGCGTTTTTTTTTCCATCTTCTATCGGCTGTTTATTGTTTCCTCCTGGCCGGCAATTAGTTTTGCTGACGTAGGTTCGGAACGAGGGCTCCTCCTCATTGTGTCGCTTTATCTAAAAACGTTTGATTATATCGTGCGTCACCGCTATTAATCATTAATATCATTTTTTGACTCTAAATTTCTTAATTTAGTGTATTGACTAATTAAGCACAATACAGGCACAAGGGGTGCCTCACAGTCATATACGCAATTTTAAAAACAATTCACTCACTTAATAAGCACATGGGAATGGTTTCGCTTGCCGATCATAAAGGATTACTGCAGAAAAGTATGACCTCAAACAATCACCAACATGACAGGACCAATACAATTAATTTAAATCCATAAATTATTGGCATAATAGCTGTACTCGGCTAAATGACAATAAAATACGAACCGTCAAATATACCTGAGTGGACAATCGGCCATCGCCAGAAATAAAGAAGTCGTGTTGGTTCGACGAGATTTGGCCACGTTAGACTAACACATGCATAACAAAATGGGGGGGGGGGACTGTAGCCCCCCCAACTTTGTTTCGTTGATAAAAGTTCATGCAAAAAAAAAGCATGTAACAACGAAAAATGTCTTCTCCATAAAAATGTGTTCTAATTTACCCTGGTCTACTAGGTGTCCATAGGACCTTAAAACCCACTGTTTTACACTAAAATATTTAATTTTTTCCCTACACCCCAAATGCCTAGGTGCTCTCAGCCCCCCCCCCCGAAATTATTTTCTATATACATTAGAGCGCATAACTTATAACAAACCAAACGAAACGATCAAACAATGTTGTGACATATACAGAATAGGTTTTGAAGTACACCAACTTAATACAGAAGCCGAAATCAATTAGGTATGCCACATGATATGAGTAATTTTTTAAAAGATAGCTATTTTAACGATATAGCTTGCCATACTTCTGTTGGCGTAACGTTTCGCCACAAAACATGGGCACTGAAGATGAGTTTGAGATCTCAAAAGCACTGTGCGAATAATATATGTTCAGTGAAGGAGGTTTTTTCTAATTCTCTTTCTAATCCGTAAATTGTAGCTTTTTATGCCCTCTCCTGTACATTCCTGCGACAGATAATTCATACGCAGTAATGTTCGTCATCTTTGGTCATTTCTCTAGTTGCTATATTGTTCTCAGAATAAAAATATATTCCTAAAAAAGTAGTCATATGTATATTAACAGTGGTACATAGAAAATATACATGTCTTAGCTCTAGAAAAGTTCCAGACAGTGCGTACAAATAGTGACAAATCAAAAATGTGATTTTGTTCTGTAAGTGGTACTTGAAGCCACTAAGTAAGGATTTTTGATGTCTTTGAGGTTTACCAAAGCACATAATGAGTCTATTAAAGAGTGACGTATTTATGTGTTGGTTGAAACATTTGACGGGGGGGGGGATATCGTAAAGCTCGACAGTATAAATGCTTGAAATATTTCCTAGTTTCTCCTGAAATATTTTATGTTCAACTTTCGCTGCTGCACCTGTGCTATAGGTGAAAATATTTTTATAGCTTTCAACACTATTCAGTCAGTGCTGTTTTTTTAAACAAAGCCACATTATTTATTTGGTTTTAGAGCCCGCAACTGGGTGATTTGCTCTATAAACCAGTCAGGTTCAAACAAAATAAAAGAACTATAACATGAAAAATTAAAAATTCTAAAGAAAGAATTAAACAAATAAAAATATCAAAATTTATACTATATGAATAAAAAAAAAAAACAATCCTTAAAGGTCAACTATAAAAACAAGAAAGTAATAAATTAAATAAATTATTCTTAATAAACTAAAAATGATGTCTTTTCGCTCTATTTTGTACAAATAAAATTTAATTTTTCTATATTTCTTCATACATTTTTATTTGTTTTAATAAGTCTAAAATACTGGATATGTGTGGGCTACCATCTGTCAAGAGTTCATACATGCCACGTGGTATGTTGATGTTTTCACGTTCCTGCAGTCTGTTAGTAAGTGTTTGAAAGTGAATGTCTTATTGCATTCTGTACATAGTGGTATGTCTTGTTTTGTCATTGAGTGAGAGTGAGTTAGAAATTTATGTCCAATTCGAAGTTTTGTAAGGACTCCTTCTTCTCTCCGGCAGATTATGTAGCTGCCAAATTAAAAAAACTGCAACTCATAAATTTATCAATTCATAAATTTATTTTGTGTTTTGTTGCAGGACAAGACTCGTGAACCATGCTTACAAGCTGTACATGGACAACCAGACTTACTACAGAGTAAGCAACCTCGACTCGAGAATAGAGAATGCTGATCATCTGCTTACCGACGACATCACAGCGTTTACTGCTTCCTTGGCGCATCTCTACTCACACCTGACCAAACCGCTGTTCGACTGTGCGCTCATCGGGTTGGCCCTTGCCAGGTCGAGCAGGCAGATGGGCGCGGCTATCATACCAGGTTAGTCTCCTATTGTATAATTGGCCAATTGAGCATAAAATAAATGAATTATTCCACAAATTAAAGGCTGAATAGATCATTTCTGCACTATTCAGCGTTAGCCTTCCTGATTTATCCAATATTAGTTCTAAAAAATAACAACTGTTCCATAAGAGAAAGGAAGATTTCACACAGATCCTTAACCGTTGGATACACAACGGAGATAGAATAAGAGGTGAGTACTATGTTCTGAACCATCAAAATCTCAGGTGAGAATAAAGACGGTCTGGGATCCCGATTATCTGAGAGAACGACGATCAGGGCCCCTGAGAGGAATTGCGGGCCCCTCTCCAGATAACATCAAGGGCCCCTTAAGGCCCCCATCCATTTCTATTACCGGAAACTATTAATAGAATTATTTAAAACTAAAATTTCTCTGAAAATAAAATTAAATACATTTATAATTGAGTGTAGTAGTTACGTATTGTCTAAGGTACATTGGCACTTCTTTGGGCTACAAACTTTTGGACTAACAACATTTAAAAGCTAGTTTATATATTAGAAATATAGAATTTTGAAAATTATCCATTGGTTGTTCTCAATAATAATTATGTGAACTAAACTTAGGTAACTTTGTTATTTAAAATTATAATGCGAGTAAAAAATGACGCCAGACCCCCAAGAGAACACGGGTCCCTGACTAATTGTCCTCCTTGCTCTTTGCTAGCGGAGGCCCTGACAACGACTCTAGAAGTTAAAATCATTATTGCGCTTATGGGTATCGAACTGACATTTTACATTCCATATGTCCTGGGCTTTGACACTTGAGCCATAACCTTTTGCTAAGATCCTAGAATTGCAATATTGATTTTGGTTAATTATGAGGTGAGTAAGTGCCCTCGCTATGGCGGGCAATCATGTCTTCGAGCGTTCTCTGTTGATGACTTTTCACCTTTTTATTGTCGGTGCATGTTTTTTTTTTCGGAGAGGAACGAAGATTTTTGCGATGGTTCATCTCTCCAATCGATTGTACCCATGTTGCGGACCCCGCGTTACAAAACAAGTAGGTATTCCCCGAAATTCTTAAATACTTGGCTTAGGAGGACATGCTGATTGGCATAGATGTTAAAAACCTAATCACAATAGCCCCCCGGTTATTAATTAAGTCATCCGGTGAATGGTTCACGAACATAAAAAGAAAACGTTTGACCAATTGAACAACATGATATACGTCTAACATTGGCAATCCTTTCTAGTCCGTTGCTGCTATTGAGGATTTTGATTGGCATTCCTTAGCGGTTTTAACCTTCAGGGCTGCGATGTGGAGTAGATAAGTTGACGCTGTCATGGCTATTTGGCAACACGGACCCGAGAAACTTTAACCATTTCCTGAATGACTGCCTCTTGGTTTTGAGATTTACCAAGGAGAAGGAAGCGGATAGTAGATTTCCTTCACGCTAACTTTTTACCATCAACCAACCATGTTGAGATATTTGTAACAATGAATACAGAACGATTACGCTTATAAAGATATAACTCCACCTCCATTCTGGCCAGAAGAAGGACTCCAGCTGAATCGCAGTCAATCTCACATAGGACTTCTGGTTGCGAGGTTACACCGGAAGTCGACCGTTATGTGGAAAGGGCAGCGCTTCAAAAGAAACTTCTAAACGTATTAACAAGCTGGTGCACACACGCGGGATGAATGAGTAAAATATACGCAATGCTCAAGGATTCCGGCATGGATAGGCTATCAAAACCCCTGACAAGATGAGCGGTTGGCCTGGCTTGTATAAGGACAGGCCAGGGCTACAAGGTGAAGGCGTCTGTGCAAATTCGTCCATGTAACAGCGTTGTGTAATGTATATTTTTCCATTTGTGTTCTAATTTTTATCATCAGAGGGCATATATATATATATATATATATATATATATATATATATATATATATATATATATATATATATGTTTGATGTTATTTTTCGTCGCTGGGATAGTATTTTTGGATGGAACGGCATTTTTCTCCAGCGGTGGTACTCCTCCTCACTTCTTCCTGGAATATTTCGATGGATTCATCTCCATCTTCTTCAGCCAGGTACTTGTTTCTTCCTCGGTGGTAGCCAAGGGAATGATTCCCTTGGCTACCACCGAGGAAGAAACAAGTACCTGGCTGAAGAAGATGGAGATGAATCCATCGAAATATTCCAGGAAGAAGTGAGGAGGAGTACCACCGCTGGAGAAAAATGCCGTTCCATCCAAAAAAATATATATATATATATATATATATATATATATATATATATATATATACATATTGCACTCCCTCATAAAAATATAATTTGTCTGTTCGCTCTCTCACACTCTCAAAAATGACCCGATTTTGATGAAATTTGGTACAAAAATACTTTGTATAATTTAAAAGATCTATTTCGTTAACCAGCAGAATCCGCCTACCAGAACAAGGTTTTATAGGTAACATTCGCGCGACACAAATCTTTCCTCTAAGGGCTTTGCGTTTCTAGACTCGCAAGTAAACTTTTTATAGGTTCCTTAGATGTGGAGTATCGTAAAAATGAAGTAATAGTAATAATAATATAGGTTCCTTGGCCTAGGACAACGAATGAAGCCATTTTTTAAGGCGATATATCTAACCATTTTTGGGAAAAGTTGAAAAATAGTTTTTGGTTTGGATACTTGTTTTTTATATATATATATATATATATATATATATATATATATATATATATATATATATATATATTGACGCTTTTGTTTTTCCGAGTAAACGTTTTAAGCAATTGGACGTGAGAAATCTAATCAAACCATTACCAAGGCCATATCTATAACCGTTATCAAAGCAAATGGAAATTACTAGATTTTCCTTGGGATATTATATTTTAAATATCTCAAAACCAAATAAGGAATCGGAGTAAATGTAAAGCACCTATTCGAAAGCTTATTAAATTTCCTACAAATATGGTTCCTAATTCCAAATAGGTCTGATAATAATTTTGTAAATAGTGAGTTTGTTCTGTGTTGTGAGTTTTGATGAAGGTCCCAATAGTCGTCGAGGAGTCTCCTGTTCAGTTCTTGTCTTTTCAGTCGGGTGTGAATCTACTGTCCAGTAATAATGTTAGCGCACTTCCATCTAAAATAATGACAAAAATCAACTGTTTCTATTCTATGCTTTGCAAATTACACACTAGGGATAAGAACGGAATGGCGTTAAAATGAGGCAAAAAAAAAATAATCGCTTTGCCATCATCAAAGACCTTGGTTTATTTCCTTCCCTTGACATCAAACTTTGTCGGTATGCTAATGAGGAGAATTTGGACCATTAATAGCTTTCGGATATTGGTCTCCGAAAACACCGTATTCTAATGAGTTCCCAATAGAGTCTGGCGTCAATGTGATCCGTTATTCCGCTCAAATTGTTTCATATCTTGTAACGGCTATTAAATGTTCAAAAATAGGTATTCAAAGCCCAAGCATCGTGGAAGAAATTCTTGGTTGTGTTGAATCATAGAGGCATCGATTCGAACCCCGTTTGCGACAGATTTAACACATAAAATGTATCTATTTATTGAAGAAATGTTAATTCAAAGGACTGTCAAAACAATTCTAGGCTTATTAGAATTTACGAGTACTTTTAAAGTAATATCAGTCATGTTTCTTTTATTCGGCATTCTGGTAGGCGATTTATAAATTCAGAATAATACTGCTTTGCGACATCACAATAACAAAATAACCCAAATTTAATTAGGTATTCAAAAAGTTCATTAATGTACATGAATAAATAATTAAAATAAACAATTTATTTATTTATTTTGTTACTGCTCAGCCTCTATGGCGAATAGCATATATTCCTCAATGTTTGTTGTTTTTTTTTTTTTTTTTTTTTTTTTTTTTTTTTTTTTCTTTTTTTTTGAAATTTATTTATTTATTTAAAAGAATACAGCAATCTGTTCCGGATACCAGTATTATTATTAAGTATTATTCTATGTTGTGGAAATGTTGGATTGACTTTTTGACAAACATTAACGAAAATACCACATCACAAAACATCTGGCAAAAAATTAACCAAATCCAACACAAAAAGTACAATGCACCTATAACTGGACTTAAACACCAAGACGACATAATTACAGACCCTCAGATTATAAGTAATATTCTAGGAAGTCACTTCAGCAGAATATCTAGCACTACAAACTTCAGTGAAGACTTCCTAGACCACAAAACTTATACTGAGAACATACAAATACCTATACTTACTGACTTAGAACATCCACTGAATGACGAATTCACACTGAACGAACTAAAATGTGTTCTTTCAGACGTACGTCACACTTCGCCGGGACCAGACAACATTTCCTACGAGCTAATTAAAAACTTACCCACTAGAGGTCTGGCTACTCTTCTCATGCTGTATAACAAGATCTTCAAGACAGGTACCTATCCTACACTCTGGAACGAATCTGTTGTTATCCCAGTTATTAAGTCAGGGAAGGACAAGTATTGCCCGTCGAGTTATAGACCGATATCGCTGCTCTGCTGTACTTCAAAGGTTATGGAAAGACTCGTCAATAAAAGGTTGGTTTGGTATTTAGAAAAAAATCACCTTCTTTCAAAGTTCCAGTGTGGGTTCAGACCAAATCACAGTACGCAACACCACATTGCTAATCTAGAGAGTGAGATACTCAATAGTTTCCTGTTGAAGGAGACTCTAATCGCAGTGTCACTCGACTTGGAGAAAGCATACGATCGGCTTTGGCGACGGCTAATATTGTCTCAAATGAATGACTGGGGGATACAAGGAAATATATTTAGATATATCTCCCTGTTTCTATCAAACAGACGCTTCAGAGTGAGGATAGGTAATACGCTCTCCGATGAATTCTTACTTGAAAACGGTGTGCCTCAAGGAGGCGTCCTGAGCTCCACTCTTTTTAACATAGCAATTAATTCCGTCGGATCCTTTATCCCACCAAGCGTATCGTACTGTCAATATGCCGACGACATTCTTCTATATATTTCTTCTAAAAACTTCGAAACTGCAGAAGAAATAATCCAAGATACCATATACGCCCTCGAATATTGGTCTTCAAGGAGTGGCTTCCAATTTTCAGAGGAAAAATCACAGTGCACAGTTTTTTCTAAAAGACACAACCTCCCAACAACAAATTTAAAATTAAATAACACCAACATTAGACACAGTGACACATTAAAATTTCTTGGAATAATATTCGACAAAAAACTTACAAGGGGACCCCATATAAAAAGTATTCTCTATAAATGCAACAAATCGTTGAATTTATTGAGAATTCTTAGCAATACTAAATGGGGAGCTGACAGATGTACCATGCTAAAACTTTATAGAGCTTTCACCAGGCCTCTACTGGATTACGGTTCAATAGCATATTCATCTGCCAGTTCGACAACACTCAAAGCATTAGACACAATACACAACACAGGTATAAGACTTGCAACAGGAGCTTTCAGATCGAGTCCAATATGTAGCCTTCATTCAGAATCTGGAGAACCTTCATTGGATTATCGACGCCAGATGATTTGTCTTAAATTTATTGTAAGATCAAAAACTTTGA
Source organism: Gonocerus acuteangulatus (assembly GCA_946811695.1). Classification (NCBI taxonomy): domain Eukaryota; kingdom Metazoa; phylum Arthropoda; class Insecta; order Hemiptera; family Coreidae; genus Gonocerus; species Gonocerus acuteangulatus. The sequence goes on from OX328126.1 coordinate 20,463,606, forward strand.
ACACCCCATGTGTTAAGAGGTTCTTAAACAACCCTTATATAAACAAATACGTACTCAAGCAACCGAAACAAAAACCTCTCCTAATCCGCTTCCTCGAAAATACAGATAATATTACATTTATAAATTCTGTTACATACCCTTATCAACATCTCACACATCCACCTTGGATAGTAAACAACCTAAAAATCGACTTGACAATGACTAAATTTAAAAAATCTGACGTCTCATCTCAAAATTATTACAGAAGTACATTTAACAAATTGACAGGAAACAACAAAAATACACCAATAATATACACAGATGGGTCCAAAACAGAGAGCGGAGTAGGCGCAGCAGCTGTTTTAGGAGAAAAGGTATATCAGATCAGCCTTCCATTAGACACAAGTATATATTCAGCAGAGCTGCAAGGTATACTTTTGGGCCTATCTAACGTACAGACTACAATACCACACATAATACTATGTACAGATTCATTAAGTTGTTTACTCTCCCTATACAATATCTACAACACCAACCCAATCATCATCAAAATTGTACAAGAACTACTGAGACTAAAGGACCAACACACAATGGTAACAATGATATGGGTTCCTGGTCATGAGAACATCGGACAGTCTACATTAGCGGATGAACATGCAAAACTTGCTACTACAAGCCAACCGAACGACCAGTACTTACTTACAGTTCAAGACCTACAAATAACAATAACAAGAGCAGTCCTGAATAGGTGGCACGCCACTTGGTATAGCACTCCAGATAACCACCTAAGGAAAATAAAGAGCAATATATGACCTTATACGTCAAACAAACTGAGAACAAGACGTGACGAAGTTGTACTAACAAGACTGAGAATCGGACATACACGCCTCACTCACTCACACCTATTTACGAAAGAAGACAAGCCTAGATGCGATACGTGCAACGTTCCTTTAACAGTGAAACATCTACTAACAGACTGCATGAAAAGAGACAACCTACAGGCACCGCATGACCTTAGCGAGCTGTTAGCAGAAAAGAGCCCATATATTGATACCATACTCACATACTTAATGACCACGAATACATACAATAAAATATAGTAATATTACAAATGACCCACGATCTTAATTCCCTACAAAATTTCTGATCTTACAATAATTGTCAACCTATTCATTCCTTTATATCTTTTATTTATTGTCATTATTATTTTAATTTATGTTCCTTATTCCTTTATTTATTTATTTTTCTTTATTTTATTTATTTATTCTTGCTTTTCTTTTTATTATTTATTTTATTTTATTTTTTCGGCTGGTCACCATATTATTAGACCAATTATTATTATAATCAAAGCCCTATGTTATCACCTATCATCGGATTCTATTTAATTTGAGATCATGACCAATTAATTCAAAACCAATTACTTCATTGTATTTATTATTATCATTTATCCCCCTTTTTTTCATTTTATTGTTTTTATTCTTTGTTATTCAATAGAGCAGATCACCCTTGTTGCGAAGCTCTCGAAATGAATGAATAATAATGAATATTCTATGTTGTAACAATATTTAGCTCACAATTTTGCAATATAGGAAAAACAAAATGAAATAAAACCTATGCATTCCTCAATGTGAGCCGATGCAGGCGCTGCACCAATCGATGCCACTCCAAAAAAATCATCCCTGTGAGTAGGTAAGTTAAGTTACATAGATATAAAAATAAATACATTGAAAATAAATGAGAGATACAAGAAATATTTATATATATATCAATAAAAAAAAAATAAATAAAAATTATTGTTATAAAGAAGAAGATTGTAATAAAATGTAAAGCATAAATCATTCTGTATCGCTGTGAGTTTATTGTAAGAAGAAGCGAATTGGAATTTTGTCGAATATGTTATTGTTTTTTTAAATAGGTCAGATAAGTATATTTGTCAGGTCATGTGGAATGTCCAAGTTAGTCTGTAACCGACAGTCTGTTTTACAGTAAGATCTGTGTCATAGATGGGCATAATTTTATGTATAAATAAAAATACGAACTTTATACATTTGTATAAGTACGAATTTATTTATATTCGTATTATAAATAAATTCGTACTTCACATATTTGTTAATACGAATATAAATAAAAATACAAATAAAATTTTATTCGCAAATTTTTCTGCGAATAAAAAAAAATTCACAGAAAAAATTGTAAATAATCACAAAAAATGTGAATATTTACAAAAAATCAAGTGATTACAAAAAAAATCACATTAAAATATACGAATAAAAATTTATTCACATTATAATTTGTGAATAAAAATTTATTCACAATAAAATTCGCAAATAAATTATGAATTTCCTCGTATTAAGATGATATTACGAAAGTTATTGAAGGTCCCGCGGCGGACTCGGGGTAAAAAAAAAATCTAGGCGCTAATAACCTAGACGTTAAATGACTTAAAAAAAAAAAAAAAAATCACCTTCAATAACTTTCGTAATATCATCTTAATACGAATAAATAATAATGTGAATAAATTTTTATTCGTATATTTTAATGTGATTTTTTTTGTAATCACTTGATTTTTTGTAAATATTCACATTTTTTGTGATTATTTACAATTTCTTCTGTGAATTTATTTGTATTCGCAGAAAAATGTACGAATAAAATTTTATTTGTATTTTTATATTTAATATCTGTGAATAAAAATAAATTCGTATTCACACTTATGAATACGAATTTATTTATATTCGTATTCACAAATATATGAAGTACGAATTTACTTATATTCGTATTCACAAATATATGAAGTACGAATAAATTCGTATTTTTATTTATAAATAAAATTATGCCCATCTCTGGTCTGTGTTACAATGTTTAAATTTTGGTTTGTCCAAGGTACTCATGGGTTATGCGTGCATGACCATCTTTCTGGCGATCTCGAGGCAAAACTTAAAAATAAATAAACAATTAAAAGTCTGTTCTATGGTAGTTGCTTAAACTTTCCTCAGATAGCAATAATAAAAATAAGATATTTTAGGAACAAATTAAGGAAATTTATTTATTTTATATATAGATTTTACTAAACACACTAGTCGGAGAGCTGGTAACGCACACTTCATGAAGTGTTTTATGCACCTTGAAATTTTGCTATAGTGCGTCTCTAGATTAGATAAGAAGGTAAACATGTGTTTCCTGGACATACCTTGGAACACCAGGTACTGCGCATAGGGTAAATGTGTAAAAAAAAAATATGGCCCAAAAATAGAGTTTTTTCTGAAGCTAACAATCTTCAATGTAAAATTAAGGCAATTTTACAATGAATAATAAATAAGGCAGACACGTTTAAGGGGGATAACATGTAAAAAATAAAAAAAAACAACCCTAATTTGTTTCATTTCTAATATTAAATGGTGTTTAATTCACATGGCCATTTAAACCGGACAGCTGTTCAAGATCAAGTGATCAAGGGCCAATGAGAGCGCAGAGAACAACCACAAATTTTGAATAAAACACTATTTTTGGGCCATATTTTTTTTACACCTTTCCCCTATGCAGTACCTGCAAGGTATGTCCAGGAAACACATACTTACCTTCTTATCTACTCTAGAGACGCATTATAGCAAAATTTCAAGGTGCATAAAACACTTCATGAAAAGTTCGTTATCAGCTCTTGGACTACACCGAAATATATATACACAACACATCCGAAAGTACACATTTTCTAAATTCCCCATCGATCCATATTTTTCCTGAGACAGCTCAACCTCTCCCGCCATCTGCCAACAAAGACCCGTCAACTTCTTGCAACCTCCCTATTATTCCCCCAGTTTGACTACGGTTGTTTGGTGTACGGTTGTCATTCTGGCGATCTCGAGGCAAAAATCAAACGCCTCATGAACTGTTTCATTCGTTTTATCCTCGGGATCCCCAGAGACTCCCACATACCACATTTCTACCAGGAGCTAAATTGGCTAATTATTCCCTCTTTATCGTCGACAGTACTTCCTCGGCTCAGTCTTTTACCAAGTAATTCAATCCCGAAGACCTTCTTATATTTTACAACCCCTTAAATTTAAATCCTCTGTTCACTCCCGAAACACCCGATGTCTTATTTCTTATCTTTCAATTTGGAAAAATCATTTGTCACACGTGTCACCTCGCTATGGAATTCCCTACCTCTGTCTGTCCGTTATGCTACCAATCTAGAAACCTTTAAATCCCGACTCTTCCACCACTTTTTATCTTATCCCTGCAAGTTTTACCCAAATAATTTTATATTTTAAATTGTTTTCATTATTCTGTAAATTCAAAATAATTCCTAAGAGAATTTTCATGTCATTTCATTCCACCCTACATGTATAGAAATACACAATCTACACGCATTATGGTGGCTAGGAGGACACGAAAACATAGGACTAAAAAAAACTGCTGACCGATACGCCAGACGTGTAACAAGAACCAAATTACGAGCCACTCGTCTATGGAGACGAAACACGATACTCAAAAAAAAAAAAGGTCCGATTCGCAGGAACTGCGTCATCTTAGCGCGGTTCCATTCTTATCCCTAGTGTCATTTGGAAATATTGAAATAGAAACAGTTATTATTTTGGTTCGACCTTTCGTGAAATGCTCTTATGGCCCCAGATACGTGACGAAGGGCCAGCGTACCAGGAAATGCTCCCTACAGCAGGGCCGGCCAGTCCCCACCATCCGCGATAATACAAACTTGAAATATTTATTTCACAGTTCAATGCATTGACAAATATCAAAACGTTTCTCATTTTCTTGACTTCTTCTACTATTACACTAATTCTACAAATAAATGCAACCAATTAAAAAGCGATCTATACAACTATAAAAACAAACACATTTGAAGTTTTAAGCACTTATTTCTCAAATTGACATCGCCTAATCGAAAATTGCTTCAGAATCTTTTTTTTTTGTAGAAAATGTAGTAAGCTTTCGAATGATTACCTTCCACTAACCACGATTCCACAACCGTTTTCAAGATATTAAGGAAAACATACGAAGTTCCCAAAACGTTTCAGTCCTGTTAATGAAATATTTTATTTCTAGTACTCCAAACGGAACCAAATGCGTGCTTATGTGAATTTATAATAAAAATACAGATATACATCTTGACAAGAGTCTTTTCTGGTACCTTGTAGACACAATAGATGAAAATTTGAAGAAAAAGCTCATGAGCGCATTGCTCGTTTGCTCGTTCCCTTAGATTGTACTAAACTGTGATATATAACCGTAATTCCTAAAACTATCTTATTAAAAAATGATTACAATTTGATGGTTTGAATTTTATTGTTTGAATAACCAAAGTTAGTTATTGTTGATAAAGGACACAACAATGCTGACTTTCTGACCATGAACCGCCCAGTGTGTATCAGTCATCTCGAACAAAAACTACATCGATTTGGAGTGATTGCGTATACAATACACTTGACCCTGGAGGAGGAGTGTGACAGATCATTAGAATTGCTAATGGTGCACGACCTTGCCCGAAAAATCGTGCTTGTTCGAGAAGTCATTGCTGACTAATGCTCAAAGGCATAATAAAGGTCGAAAATGTCAACTTTCAAAGGTCATTTGTTCTCAAACTCGACTTATAGTTGACAACTAAGTCGTCATCAGTCGTTTTAGCTGGACGGAGAAAACACGCTAACGACGTCGAACCGATGACGCAATCTGAAAGTCCTGACGACAAATATCTAGTAGCCAAACTCTAGGAGGTGATTCTGGACATTATTTCCAACAAAAAACTTGATTAGAAGTATGGTCCGATTCCGAAAGGAAAAGCAGTTATGTCCAATTTTCTGTTTTATTAACGTAGTCATGTTTTTTAATGAATAAGAATGGATTGTTCAAAAACGGTTCGAGATAATTAAATTCTAGTTATGCCATCATAAAATAGACAAAATTTCCTTTAAAAAATCGTGATTTAATCCACTAAATCTATTGACAGATACTTCCTGGACGTCCAATAACTAATGCTTCTGTGTTGTGTTGTCGTTCGATGAACCGGGTCTGAAACGATCCCTAAGCATATTCGGTCTTTAATGGGCAACTGCAAATGGGGAATTGCAGTTTTCTAGCAAAAATATGCCGATGCAAAAAAATAAAAAAAAATAAATAAATAAACTATGGGAATGTATTGATATTCAACAATGATTAAGATAGCTCAAATAAGAAAAATCTACAAAATGCTTATTTACTACACGTCGAATCTACCCTTTTAATTACAGTTCCTGGGAATGATAATATATTTATAACCAAAACTCTATACTGATGATTTCCAAAGTTCTTATCTTTACTTTTAATATATTATTACTCAATATTCGGTACTTTTTTTTTGACTCACGGAAAAGGCAAAATCATGTTATAATTAATCTTCTAGCGTGAGAATCAGTATTGGTCTTTTTGTAAAAAAAAAAACTATTCTTTATTATATTACTAGCTGCCTCACCGTGCTTCGTCTCGGCAGATAAGTAGATATTCTATTACGTTAAATAATGTATCAAAATTAACGCTACTACATAAGTTTATGCAGTTTATTATAGCAAGGTTTCCTCCATACTTTATGTTATTCATCAGAATCAGAGTATAATGTTCTTGATACTGGGGCGCTCCGGACCAGTGTCAAGAAACATGTAACCTAGAGATAACATGTTATCTACAGGTTGCCAGTAACAGGAGTTTAACCAGTACAGGTTAAAATTCGTTGTCAATAATAAATGGATGTAAAAATGAAAAAATCTTCTGCACTTTTAAGAAAGGCTGCTTAAGACATCTGGGCCATTTAGGAAGCCTAATAAAAAAATAAGTTGTGGGGTTCACCTAAGGGACTGGAAGGATTGGGAGGCCCAGACAAAGTTGGCTAAATTATCTGAAAGAGGATTCTTTGTTGGTTAGTTTAATTATACATTGCCTGGCTATTTCCCTGTGTGTAAGACAAAATCTTACCGCCCTGTATACATAAATCTGTGTTATGTATAAATGTTTGTTAAAATGTAAATACACGAATAATTCCAACATACAACTTTGACAACTTAAAATTCTTTGTTTATTCATAAGATAAGTAATCACGCTGTCACAATGTATCTAATGAGGTCTTTTGAAGGTTTTA